>JAESUZ010002745.1:0-23854 GCA_017311185.1 Proteles cristata cristata | reverse complement strand
AGGAGACCAGTCAGATGTCAGTTTGGTCATGTCCCAAAAGAACTTAAGGGATGCTTAGCTGTCATGGTCTCAGCTTTGGAAACTATTCCGATGCCACCATAGACTGTATGCCGTGGACCACAAAACCGCAGCAGGCACAGTCAGACCCCATAGGCTTTTGGGGACCTTAAGGGTGCCCACCCGTGGAGCCACAGAATCAAACCCAGCAGGCAAGTCAGACGGAATTGTATATTCACATCTATATATATATACATACATATATATATATATATTAGAGATTACTGTATTCCTTCTCACAGAAATTCTACAGATAAGACTAACAATGACCATGACAAGCAGGACAAAACAGACACAGAAGTGGCCACAAAACAGGTTTATGAGTTTGCTGAAGGGCCAACCGACGTCTCGCTGTGCCCCGGGGGAGGGAAATAGCTGCGTCCAGCTTTTCATTTAATCCCCCAGACAGAAGCACATGTGCATTGAAGGATCCAGATAAGTTGATTTACCTCATTTTTTCTTAATAACAAAAATGGGAGTGCTCGAGGAACTTGAGCAGTGGCCACTAGTTTTCCGACGGAATGGTTACAGAAGCCCCCATGGGAGAGAAAAGATAAGTATTTGTGCTCTACGTTCTCCAGCCAACAGTTAAAGTGGAATAGAAGTAGAAACTATGATTAAAATTTCTCCAACAAAATCAGAGTCTATAACTCCAGGAATGATGGTTAGGCCTTCTGAAAGCTGCGCTGCTGCGGCCCAATATTCAGCCGAACGTTTAGGCAATGGGTCAAAAGTGTTTGTTCTTAATTTATAAATGCCACCTCCCTGAGACAAAAGAACATTTTCAGCGAGAGGTAAATCAGCAGCCGCCCTCCCTGAAGTTGCAGAGCATCAATCTGACACCATTAAAGGTTTAGCTCTCCCTGATGCAGCAGTCATCTCTAAGCGTGGTTGGAAAACAAAGGGGTTACTTGAGGAGTGTGAGGCGCAGCCAGTTGAGTCCCTGGCATTGTTTTAACAATTTCCACCCTTGGAGGGCTTCGTAGCCTGAGCCAAAGCAGTAGCAAAAACAGCAGCATTTCGTTCAGTTCCCCCCACTCCTGAGCAAGCTCTCATATATTCAGCTACAGAAGCTCCCTGCCCTTTTAAAGGGCCCCAAACACGTTTACATTCCGGGTTTGCATTTTCAAAAGCAAGTGTCTGCAAAAGTATCTCTGAGATTTCATCACGTCCAACATCCCGCTCAACAGCCACCCGCAATCTAGCAAGAAAATCAGTATAGGGTTCATTGGGTCCTTGTAAAGTTTTTTGTAAAAGAAGGCTGAGCGTGGCCAGTAGGTACAACACGGCGCCAAGCCCTAAGAAATACCTGGCGCACCTGCTGTAAATCCTGGCCGGAAAATTGAGCCTGTTCTCTCAAGGCTCGAAATTGTCGCTCTCCCATCAATTTATCCTCCAGGGGACCAGGAGGGTTCTGTCCCTCATTAATTTGAGCCTGCTTTCGGGCTTCCTCTTCCCACCAACTCCTTAATTGCAGAATGCAATGCAAGTGCTCGAGTGATAGCACTACATAGAGTCCACAATTTCAAAGGGATTATGTTACCCTTCTGATGCTGTTGCTGTAATTCCTTCTGTATGAACTTCCAGTCCTTTAAGTTGAATTGTACTTTGGGTTGGCACTGAAACCCATAACAATGCTGCTCCACAAGGCGGAATAACTCAAATAAACGGCGACTAGATACCTTCACCCCGATGGAGTGGAGAAGTCCTTTGACGAGCTCCATGTGTTGTGCCTTTGCTGATGGGGAATTCCCCATAATTGTCCCAAAAGTTCCCCTGCCTTGGACCTACAATCCCCGAGGGGAGGGGTACTCACCCTTTCGGTTTCGGTCGCCCTCTGCCCCACGTTGGGCGCCAGATGTTGCGGACGAAATGACACAAAGGACAAGACACACACACACAAGACAGACACAGACACAACTCCGGCCGGAGGAACAATTCTACGCAAGCCGCTCTTGCGGTTTATTTTATACCCCGGGAACTGGATTCAAACCGAAATCTACAAGATGCATTCCTTTACCAATTAAGGGCAAGTAGCCAAACACATTTCAAGGACAGGGGGTGGCGGAGGCAGGAAGCGAGCACAACATGTTTACTAAGAGGCCTGCTCACAATTCCAGCCTTCTCCTTATTTCTAAGGAGGGCATGTTCCCTCGTTTGCAAGCGGACCATTAAACTTGGATACTGTGTGCAGGCCTCCTGGCAGAGCATGCTGTTTGCAGGCATGCTTTGGCCAGGCAGGGAGCCCCGTGTGCAGGCACATCCCCACGTCCCTAACCACGCTTTCTTGTGGTCACTGTCGGGCTCCCACGTCTCCCCCTTTTTTCTGAGAAGCGGTAGCAAACTGTAAGGCGGCGAGAACGCGTTGTCTGTCCTTTTTTCGCTGTTGCCTTCTTCGCCAGGACCAGTAGACTAAAATAATCACACAGCATAGAAGTATTATGAATAAAGTATTCATGAGAACAGTTCCAACTAGGGCAGACACATTTCCAAGAGGGTTCAAATTATTCATCCCTCTCTGTAAATCCCTTAACAGATCGGACCCAGTAAGGTCAGGTAGTGTTTTGCTAAATGTAGACAAAATTTGCTGCTCTAACTCCATCATTTCCTTAGTTAGGTTTTGATGCCCTGTTAATGACCATTTCACCTTTTCCCAACCTTCACTCATGTTGAAAGGCACAGAGGTTATACATAATTGAGAGGAGTTCCAATCACATTTCAGTACCCCTTTTGTGGATAAGACAGTTCGTTGATCCCCAAGCCACGAAACAGCATGTTGAAGACTGAGTACATCAGTTGCAAGTCGTGCATCCAGATCTCGTTGTTGTTGCCATAATAAATGAGAGTCTTTATGCCATTCCCGCACAAAGTCTGCTGTTTAGGATCCTTGATGCAAAAGCAAGTCCAGCCACAGCAGCGGTTGCAGTAACTGCAGCCACTGCAAGAACGGAAGCTATGATTATTCCAAGCAGGTGTCGGGACCGGTGAAGCAAAGTTTGTATAGCAGTCACCAAATGAGATAGAGCAAAAGAGTCCGACCAAGGTCTTGTCAAATTTACAGGCAACCACACTTCGGTACGAGTTTTAACAATCACCAATGAAAAATTAGAGTTATTGATCTGTGTTTCAAAACTTTTCCACCATGACTGACTTACACATTGTGTTAAATTACAATGATTACATGATATAGATCCCTCTGTAGCCTTCCAAGTCCAATTCCCATACAGCAATGCAAAGGGGTATTTTTAGACAAGCCGTAGCCGAATAGGATTTATTAACACGCAAGTTAACATGAAAGGGACCCGAACTGTCAGTCTTCTCCAAAGTATAGTTTCCTGACCATAGTGTGAGATTCCCTGAAACTGCCCATAATTTCCAAATATTCCCTTGAAAGTGGGGATACCCTAACAATTGCAATTGAGGGGGACGAGTGCAAACTGTTGCCATTTTACGGTTTCATTACCGTTACCCATTGAGGTACCATTAATTCGATACCATTTGAAAGTTTTGTTCAACCATTTTTCCAAAAGGTAACCATGATCAGGGCTCCAATGTACAATAACAAATCCAGAATAATTCATGACCTTAAAAGGCCGATGACCTCGGCATCTTTCCCATTCCAAAGATTCTAGAGAAGGAATAAAAAACATTAGAAGGGCAGAATGGTCTAAAGGTATCAGGATGGTGACTCATCGGTGTCGTAGACGTGTTGAATCCCCTGGTGGAAACAAGTACAGTAAAGACAGCAGGATGATCATTATTATATGTTACTCCCCAGGTATTCTAAGAGTAATGGTTATGCTTTCGGGTAGAGAAGCAAAAGGGATGTCCTCCGATGCACAAGGGGAGACCCTCCACTGCAACAGTATCATTACTTATGTTATATTGATAATGATGATGATACAGATGCTCAATTCCTCCACACGCGGGTGGTGGGAAGAATGCAGTTTCATTGGTGCATACCTGTACTTCAGGTTCACCCCAAGAGACAGCTCTCACAAGAGGACTATTAGGAACATAAGCCCAAGAAGTATATTCTATCGCTTGCGCATACATTACCTGACAGGTAACCACAGCCATCTTATCCTCCTCTTTCCTTCGGAAATGCAATTCTGCTGCTGATAGATTTTCTTTGCGCCAAATATTCAGAAAATTTAAAGTTAGTAAGGTTTTATTCAAGATGTCTTTTGGTTTCATAAACCTCTCCTTTCCCCCCTTTTTTATTTTTTCAACATACTCACATAAAGTACGATTAGCCCTTTCAATGATAGCTTGTCCTTGACTAGTATAAAGGATACCAAAAGTATGAATTACATGATACTGGGATAAAAAATGAGCTAATCTTGCAGATTGGGAGGCGGGTGTGTTATCAGTTTTCAATTCAATTGGGACCCCCATAACTGCAAAACAAGATAATAAGTGAGTAATAACAGCAATAACAGCATCAGCCTTTTCAGAATGTAATGTAGTAGCCCATTGGAAATGTGTGCATGTATCTATAGTATGATGGACGCATTTTTATCGTCCAAAGGATGAAAGAAACCTTACATCCATTTGCCATACCTGATTTGCTTGCAATCCTCTTATGTTGACACCTGGTGGGGTAAATGGTAAGGTAAAAGTGCACAAATAGAACAAGAGAGAACAATAAGATTTATTTTAATCCCTTAGAGTTAGTATGTTGCAGACGATGCTCTTGTTTTGCTGCTTCTATAAGCTAAAGCAATGCATCGATTACAGCATTTCCGAGTGACAAGGGTCCAGGAAGGGCGGAATGTGCACGGATATGGGTAAAGAAAATTAATTCTGAACGCCGCAGAAGTGATCGCTGTACCTGATAAAATAATTTGTCAATATCTGTTTTAAGAGTTATAGGCAGTGAAACCTGAGGAAGCTGTAAACAAGAGAGAACAGCATACCGAGAATCCGAAACAATGTTAACAGGGAGTTGAGGAAAGTCTTGCAAAACGAAGTAAATAGCCCGCAGCTCAGCAGGCTGCACAGAGCAAAACGAATGGGGAAGGCAGAAGAGGCAAGTTGACAGCAGGAGGCAGAGAAAGAATTAGCAGTTTTAAATTTTGTGAGCTTAGACAGAGGAGAGGACTTAAGGTTTGTTAGGCAGTCTATATCAGTCTGGAGAAGACAAGGAACTTCCCCGAAACAAAAGGAGTTTCGGCAGCTGCTTGGGAGTATTCCTTCAAGTCCCCGTCCCGAGGTAAACCAGCCACAGTTGGCTTCAATTATAGCCATTAATCTGGGAAAAGAATGAGTGAGAAGCCCTCAACATTTACTAGAAAGAGGAACAGAGAACAGGAGAGTTAACATCCCCTTCAGTCTAAATTTATTTCAGCCAGACCAATAAGGTCCCCTTTATGAGGTTTTTCTGGATATTGGTTGGGCACTCTGAGTGAGGCAATGTCACAAAGACAGACAAAGGGTTGGGGGTGCCCTCTCTAATGAGGAGACCAGTCAGATGTCAGTTTGGTCATGTCCCAAAAGAACTTAAGGGATGCTTAGCTGTCATGGTCTCAGCTTTGGAAACTATTCCGATGCCACCATAGACTGTATGCCGTGGACCACAAAACCGCAGCAGGCACAGTCAGACCCCATAGGCTTTTGGGGACCTTAAGGGTGCCCACCCGTGGAGCCACAGAATCAAACCCAGCAGGCAAGTCAGACGGAATTGTATATTCACATCTATATATATATATATATATATATATATATACTAGAGATTACTGTATTCCTTCTCACAGAAATTCTACAGATAAGACTAACAATGACCATGACAAGCAGGACAAAACAGACACAGAAGTGGCCACAAAACAGGTTTATGAGTTTGCTGAAGGGCCAACCGACGTCTCGCTGTGCCCTGGGGGAGGGAAATAGCTGCGTCCAGCTTTTCATTTAATCCCCCAGACAGAAGCACATGTGCATTGAAGGATCCAGATAAGTTGATTTACCTCATTTTTTCTTAATAACAAAAATGGGAGTGCTCGAGGAACTTGAGCAGTGGCCACTAGTTTTCCGACGGAATGGTTACAGAAGCCCCCATGGGAGAGAAAAGATAAGTATTTGTGCTCTACGTTCTCCAGCCAACAGTTAAAGTGGAATAGAAGTAGAAACTATGATTAAAATTTCTCCAACAAAATCAGAGTCTATAACTCCAGGAATGATGGTTAGGCCTTCTGAAAGCTGCGCTGCTGCGGCCCAATATTCAGCCGAACGTTTAGGCAATGGGTCAAAAGTGTTTGTTCTTAATTTATAAATGCCACCTCCCTGAGACAAAAGAACATTTTCAGCGAGAGGTAAATCAGCAGCCGCCCTCCCTGAAGTTGCAGAGCATCAATCTGACACCATTAAAGGTTTAGCTCTCCCTGATGCAGCAGTCATCTCTAAGCGTGGTTGGAAAACAAAGGGGTTACTTGAGGAGTGGGAGGCGCAGCCAGTTGAGTCCCTGGCATTGTTTTAACAATTTCCACCCTTGGAGGGCTTCGTAGCCTGAGCCAAAGCAGTAGCAAAAACAGCAGCATTTCGTTCAGTTCCCCCCACTCCTGAGCAAGCTCTCATATATTCAGCTACAGAAGCTCCCTGCCCTTTTAAAGGGCCCCAAACACGTTTACATTCCGGGTTTGCATTTTCAAAAGCAAGTGTCTGCAAAAGTATCTCTGAGATTTCATCACGTCCAACATCCCGCTCAACAGCCACCCGCAATCTAGCAAGAAAATCAGTATAGGGTTCATTGGGTCCTTGTAAAGTTTTTGGAAAAGAAAGCTGAGCGTGGCCAGTAGGTACAGCACGGCGCCAAGCCCTAAGCAATACCTGGCGCACCTGCTGTAAATCCTGGCCGGAAAATTGAGCCTGTTCTCTCAAGGCTCGAAATTGTCCCTCTCCCATCAATTTATCCTCCAGGGGACCAGGAGGGTTCTGTCCCTCATTAATTTGAGCCTGCTTTCGGGCTTCCTCTTCCCACCAACTCCTTAATTGCAGAATGCAATGCAAGTGCTCGAGTGATAGCACTACATAGAGTCCACAATTTCAAAGGGATTATGTTACCCTTCTGATGCTGTTGCTGTAATTCCTTCTGTATGAACTTCCATTCCTTTAAGTTGAATTGTACTTTGGGTTGGCACTGAAACCCATAACAATGCTGCTCCACAAGGCGGAATAACTCAAATAAACGGCGACTAGATACCTTCACCCCGATGGAGTGGAGAAGTCCTTTGACGAGCTCCATGTGTTGTGCCTTTGCTGATGGGGAATTCCCCATAATTGTCCCAAAAGTTCCCCTGCCTTGGACCTACAATCCCCGAGGGGAGGGGTACTCACCCTTTCGGTTTCGTTCGCCCTCTGCCCCACGTTGGGCGCCAGATGTTGCGGACGAAATGACACAAAGGACAAGACACACACACACAAGACAGACACAGACACAACTCCGGCCGGAGGAACAATTCTACGCAAGCCGCTCTTGCGGTTTATTTTATACCCCGGGAACTGGATTCAAACCGAAATCTACAAGATGCATTCCTTTACCAATTAAGGGCAAGTAGCCAAACACATTTCAAGGACAGGGGGTGGCGGAGGCAGGAAGCGAGCACAACATGTTTACTAAGAGGCCTGCTCACAATTCCAGCCTTCTCCTTATTTCTAAGGAGGGCATGTTCCCTCGTTTGCAAGCGGACCATTAAACTTGGATACTGTGTGCAGGCCTCCTGGCAGAGCATGCTGTTTGCAGGCATGCTTTGGCCAGGCAGGGAGCCCCGTGTGCAGGCACATCCCCACGTCCCTAACCACGCTTTCTTGTGGTCACTGTCGGGCTCCCACGTCTCCCCCTTTTTTCTGAGAAGCGGTAGCAAACTGTAAGGCGGCGAGAACGCGTTGTCTGTCCTTTTTTCGCTGTTGCCTTCTTCGCCAGGACCAGTAGACTAAAATAATCACACAGCATAGAAGTATTATGAATAAAGTATTCATGAGAACAGTTCCAACTAGGGCAGACACATTTCCAAGAGGGTTCAAATTATTCATCCCTCTCTGTAAATCCCTTAACAGATCGGACCCAGTAAGGTCAGGTAGTGTTTTGCTAAATGTAGACAAAATTTGCTGCTCTAACTCCATCATTTCCTTAGTTAGGTTTTGATGCCCTGTTAATGACCATTTCACCTTTTCCCAACCTTCACTCATGTTGAAAGGCACAGAGGTTATACATAATTGAGAGGAGTTCCAATCACATTTCAGTACCCCTTTTGTGGATAAGACAGTTCGTTGATCCCCAAGCCACGAAACAGCATGTTGAAGACTGAGTACATCAGTTGCAAGTCGTGCATCCAGATCTCGTTGTTGTTGCCATAATAAATGAGAGTCTTTATGCCATTCCCGCACAAAGTCTGCTGTTTAGGATCCTTGATGCAAAAGCAAGTCCAGCCACAGCAGCGGTTGCAGTAACTGCAGCCACTGCAAGAACGGAAGCTATGATTATTCCAAGCAGGTGTCGGGACCGGTGAAGCAAAGTTTGTATAGCAGTCACCAAATGAGATAGAGCAAAAGAGTCCGACCAAGGTCTTGTCAAATTTACAGGCAACCACACTTCGGTACGAGTTTTAACAATCACCAATGAAAAATTAGAGTTATTGATCTGTGTTTCAAAACTTTTCCACCATGACTGACTTACACATTGTGTTAAATTACAATGATTACATGATATAGATCCCTCTGTAGCCTTCCAAGTCCAATTCCCATACAGCAATGCAAAGGGGTATTTTTAGACAAGCCGTAGCCGAATAGGATTTATTAACACGCAAGTTAACATGAAAGGGACCCGAACTGTCAGTCTTCTCCAAAGTATAGTTTCCTGACCATAGTGTGAGATTCCCTGAAACTGCCCATAATTTCCAAATATTCCCTTGAAAGTGGGGATACCCTAACAATTGCAATTGAGGGGGACGAGTGCAAACTGTTGCCATTTTACGGTTTCATTACCGTTACCCATTGAGGTACCATTAATTCGATACCATTTGAAAGTTTTGTTCAACCATTTTTCCAAAAGGTAACCATGATCAGGGCTCCAATGTACAATAACAAATCCAGAATAATTCATGACCTTAAAAGGCCGATGACCTCGGCATCTTTCCCATTCCAAAGATTCTAGAGAAGGAATAAAAAACATTAGAAGGGCAGAATGGTCTAAAGGTATCAGGATGGTGACTCATCGGTGTCGTAGACGTGTTGAATCCCCTGGTGGAAACAAGTACAGTAAAGACAGCAGGATGATCATTATTATATGTTACTCCCCAGGTATTCTAAGAGTAATGGTTATGCTTTCGGGTAGAGAAGCAAAAGGGATGTCCTCCGATGCACAAGGGGAGACCCTCCACTGCAACAGTATCATTACTTATGTTATATTGATAATGATGATGATACAGATGCTCAATTCCTCCACACGCGGGTGGTGGGAAGAATGCAGTTTCATTGGTGCATACCTGTACTTCAGGTTCACCCCAAGAGACAGCTCTCACAAGAGGACTATTAGGAACATAAGCCCAAGAAGTATATTCTATCGCTTGCGCATACATTACCTGACAGGTAACCACAGCCATCTTATCCTCCTCTTTCCTTCGGAAATGCAATTCTGCTGCTGATAGATTTTCTTTGCGCCAAATATTCAGAAAATTTAAAGTTAGTAAGGTTTTATTCAAGATGTCTTTTGGTTTCATAAACCTCTCCTTTCCCCCCTTTTTTATTTTTTCAACATACTCACATAAAGTACCATTAGCCCTTTCAATGATAGCTTGTCCTTGACTAGTATAAAGGATACCAAAAGTATGAATTACATGATACTGGGATAAAAAATGAGCTAATCTTGCAGATTGGGAGGCGGGTGTGTTATCAGTTTTCAATTCAATTGGGACCCCCATAACTGCAAAACAAGATAATAAGTGAGTAATAACAGCAATAACAGCATCAGCCTTTTCAGAATGTAATGTAGTAGCCCATTGGAAATGTGTGCATGTATCTATAGTATGATGGACGCATTTTTATCGTCCAAAGGATGAAAGAAACCTTACATCCATTTGCCATACCTGATTTGCTTGCAATCCTCTTATGTTGACACCTGGTGGGGTAAATGGTAAGGTAAAAGTGCACAAATAGAACAAGAGAGAACAATAAGATTTATTTTAATCCCTTAGAGTTAGTATGTTGCAGACGATGCTCTTGTTTTGCTGCTTCTATAAGCTAAAGCAATGCATCGATTACAGCATTTCCGAGTGACAAGGGTCCAGGAAGGGCGGAATGTGCACGGATATGGGTAAAGAAAATTAATTCTGAACGCCGCAGAAGTGATCGCTGTACCTGATAAAATAATTTGTCAATATCTGTTTTAAGAGTTATAGGCAGTGAAACCTGAGGAAGCTGTAAACAAGAGAGAACAGCATACCGAGAATCCGAAACAATGTTAACAGGGAGTTGAGGAAAGTCTTGCAAAACGAAGTAAATAGCCCGCAGCTCAGCAGGCTGCACAGAGCAAAACGAATGGGGAAGGCAGAAGAGGCAAGTTGACAGCAGGAGGCAGAGAAAGAATTAGCAGTTTTAAATTTTGTGAGCTTAGACAGAGGAGAGGACTTAAGGTTTGTTAGGCAGTCTATATCAGTCTGGAGAAGACAAGGAACTTCCCCGAAACAAAAGGAGTTTCGGCAGCTGCTTGGGAGTATTCCTTCAAGTCCCCGTCCCGAGGTAAACCAGCCACAGTTGGCTTCAATTATAGCCATTAATCTGGGAAAAGAATGAGTGAGAAGCCCTCAACATTTACTAGAAAGAGGAACAGAGAACAGGAGAGTTAACATCCCCTTCAGTCTAAATTTATTTCAGCCAGACCAATAAGGTCCCCTTTATGAGGTTTTTCTGGATATTGGTTGGGCACTCTGAGTGAGGCAATGTCACAAAGACAGACAAAGGGTTGGGGGTGCCCTCTCTAATGAGGAGACCAGTCAGATGTCAGTTTGGTCATGTCCCAAAAGAACTTAAGGGATGCTTAGCTGTCATGGTCTCAGCTTTGGAAACTATTCCGATGCCACCATAGACTGTATGCCGTGGACCACAAAACCGCAGCAGGCACAGTCAGACCCCATAGGCTTTTGGGGACCTTAAGGGTGCCCACCCGTGGAGCCACAGAATCAAACCCAGCAGGCAAGTCAGACGGAATCGTATATTCACATCCATCTATATATATATCTATATATATCTATATATATATATATATATAGATATATATATATACTAGAGATTACTGTATTCCTTCTCACAGAAATTCTACAGATAAGACTAACAATGACCATGACAAGCAGGACAAAACAGACACAGAAGTGGCCACAAAACAGGTTTATGAGTTTGCTGAAGGGCCAACCGACGTCTCGCTGTGCCCTGGGGGAGGGAAATAGCTGCGTCCAGCTTTTCATTTAATCCCCCAGACAGAAGCACATGTGCATTGAAGGATCCAGATAAGTTGATTTACCTCATTTTTTCTTAATAACAAAAATGGGAGTGCTCGAGGAACTTGAGCAGTGGCCACTAGTTTTCCGACGGAATGGTTACAGAAGCCCCCATGGGAGAGAAAAGATAAGTATTTGTGCTCTACGTTCTCCAGCCAACAGTTAAAGTGGAATAGAAGTAGAAACTATGATTAAAATTTCTCCAACAAAATCAGAGTCTATAACTCCAGGAATGATGGTTAGGCCTTCTGAAAGCTGCGCTGCTGCGGCCCAATATTCAGCCGAACGTTTAGGCAATGGGTCAAAAGTGTTTGTTCTTAATTTATAAATGCCACCTCCCTGAGACAAAAGAACATTTTCAGCGAGAGGTAAATCAGCAGCCGCCCTCCCTGAAGTTGCAGAGCATCAATCTGACACCATTAAAGGTTTAGCTCTCCCTGATGCAGCAGTCATCTCTAAGCGTGGTTGGAAAACAAAGGGGTTACTTGAGGAGTGGGAGGCGCAGCCAGTTGAGTCCCTGGCATTGTTTTAACAATTTCCACCCTTGGAGGGCTTCGTAGCCTGAGCCAAAGCAGTAGCAAAAACAGCAGCATTTCGTTCAGTTCCCCCCACTCCTGAGCAAGCTCTCATATATTCAGCTACAGAAGCTCCCTGCCCTTTTAAAGGGCCCCAAACACGTTTACATTCCGGGTTTGCATTTTCAAAAGCAAGTGTCTGCAAAAGTATCTCTGAGATTTCATCACGTCCAACATCCCGCTCAACAGCCACCCGCAATCTAGCAAGAAAATCAGTATAGGGTTCATTGGGTCCTTGTAAAGTTTTTGGAAAAGAAAGCTGAGCGTGGCCAGTAGGTACAGCACGGCGCCAAGCCCTAAGCAATACCTGGCGCACCTGCTGTAAATCCTGGCCGGAAAATTGAGCCTGTTCTCTCAAGGCTCGAAATTGTCCCTCTCCCATCAATTTATCCTCCAGGGGACCAGGAGGGTTCTGTCCCTCATTAATTTGAGCCTGCTTTCGGGCTTCCTCTTCCCACCAACTCCTTAATTGCAGAATGCAATGCAAGTGCTCGAGTGATAGCACTACATAGAGTCCACAATTTCAAAGGGATTATGTTACCCTTCTGATGCTGTTGCTGTAATTCCTTCTGTATGAACTTCCATTCCTTTAAGTTGAATTGTACTTTGGGTTGGCACTGAAACCCATAACAATGCTGCTCCACAAGGCGGAATAACTCAAATAAACGGCGACTAGATACCTTCACCCCGATGGAGTGGAGAAGTCCTTTGACGAGCTCCATGTGTTGTGCCTTTGCTGATGGGGAATTCCCCATAATTGTCCCAAAAGTTCCCCTGCCTTGGACCTACAATCCCCGAGGGGAGGGGTACTCACCCTTTCGGTTTCGTTCGCCCTCTGCCCCACGTTGGGCGCCAGATGTTGCGGACGAAATGACACAAAGGACAAGACACACACACACAAGACAGACACAGACACAACTCCGGCCGGAGGAACAATTCTACGCAAGCCGCTCTTGCGGTTTATTTTATACCCCGGGAACTGGATTCAAACCGAAATCTACAAGATGCATTCCTTTACCAATTAAGGGCAAGTAGCCAAACACATTTCAAGGACAGGGGGTGGCGGAGGCAGGAAGCGAGCACAACATGTTTACTAAGAGGCCTGCTCACAATTCCAGCCTTCTCCTTATTTCTAAGGAGGGCATGTTCCCTCGTTTGCAAGCGGACCATTAAACTTGGATACTGTGTGCAGGCCTCCTGGCAGAGCATGCTGTTTGCAGGCATGCTTTGGCCAGGCAGGGAGCCCCGTGTGCAGGCACATCCCCACGTCCCTAACCACGCTTTCTTGTGGTCACTGTCGGGCTCCCACGTCTCCCCCTTTTTTCTGAGAAGCGGTAGCAAACTGTAAGGCGGCGAGAACGCGTTGTCTGTCCTTTTTTCGCTGTTGCCTTCTTCGCCAGGACCAGTAGACTAAAATAATCACACAGCATAGAAGTATTATGAATAAAGTATTCATGAGAACAGTTCCAACTAGGGCAGACACATTTCCAAGAGGGTTCAAATTATTCATCCCTCTCTGTAAATCCCTTAACAGATCGGACCCAGTAAGGTCAGGTAGTGTTTTGCTAAATGTAGACAAAATTTGCTGCTCTAACTCCATCATTTCCTTAGTTAGGTTTTGATGCCCTGTTAATGACCATTTCACCTTTTCCCAACCTTCACTCATGTTGAAAGGCACAGAGGTTATACATAATTGAGAGGAGTTCCAATCACATTTCAGTACCCCTTTTGTGGATAAGACAGTTCGTTGATCCCCAAGCCACGAAACAGCATGTTGAAGACTGAGTACATCAGTTGCAAGTCGTGCATCCAGATCTCGTTGTTGTTGCCATAATAAATGAGAGTCTTTATGCCATTCCCGCACAAAGTCTGCTGTTTAGGATCCTTGATGCAAAAGCAAGTCCAGCCACAGCAGCGGTTGCAGTAACTGCAGCCACTGCAAGAACGGAAGCTATGATTATTCCAAGCAGGTGTCGGGACCGGTGAAGCAAAGTTTGTATAGCAGTCACCAAATGAGATAGAGCAAAAGAGTCCGACCAAGGTCTTGTCAAATTTACAGGCAACCACACTTCGGTACGAGTTTTAACAATCACCAATGAAAAATTAGAGTTATTGATCTGTGTTTCAAAACTTTTCCACCATGACTGACTTACACATTGTGTTAAATTACAATGATTACATGATATAGATCCCTCTGTAGCCTTCCAAGTCCAATTCCCATACAGCAATGCAAAGGGGTATTTTTAGACAAGCCGTAGCCGAATAGGATTTATTAACACGCAAGTTAACATGAAAGGGACCCGAACTGTCAGTCTTCTCCAAAGTATAGTTTCCTGACCATAGTGTGAGATTCCCTGAAACTGCCCATAATTTCCAAATATTCCCTTGAAAGTGGGGATACCCTAACAATTGCAATTGAGGGGGACGAGTGCAAACTGTTGCCATTTTACGGTTTCATTACCGTTACCCATTGAGGTACCATTAATTCGATACCATTTGAAAGTTTTGTTCAACCATTTTTCCAAAAGGTAACCATGATCAGGGCTCCAATGTACAATAACAAATCCAGAATAATTCATGACCTTAAAAGGCCGATGACCTCGGCATCTTTCCCATTCCAAAGATTCTAGAGAAGGAATAAAAAACATTAGAAGGGCAGAATGGTCTAAAGGTATCAGGATGGTGACTCATCGGTGTCGTAGACGTGTTGAATCCCCTGGTGGAAACAAGTACAGTAAAGACAGCAGGATGATCATTATTATATGTTACTCCCCAGGTATTCTAAGAGTAATGGTTATGCTTTCGGGTAGAGAAGCAAAAGGGATGTCCTCCGATGCACAAGGGGAGACCCTCCACTGCAACAGTATCATTACTTATGTTATATTGATAATGATGATGATACAGATGCTCAATTCCTCCACACGCGGGTGGTGGGAAGAATGCAGTTTCATTGGTGCATACCTGTACTTCAGGTTCACCCCAAGAGACAGCTCTCACAAGAGGACTATTAGGAACATAAGCCCAAGAAGTATATTCTATCGCTTGCGCATACATTACCTGACAGGTAACCACAGCCATCTTATCCTCCTCTTTCCTTCGGAAATGCAATTCTGCTGCTGATAGATTTTCTTTGCGCCAAATATTCAGAAAATTTAAAGTTAGTAAGGTTTTATTCAAGATGTCTTTTGGTTTCATAAACCTCTCCTTTCCCCCCTTTTTTATTTTTTCAACATACTCACATAAAGTACGATTAGCCCTTTCAATGATAGCTTGTCCTTGACTAGTATAAAGGATACCAAAAGTATGAATTACATGATACTGGGATAAAAAATGAGCTAATCTTGCAGATTGGGAGGCGGGTGTGTTATCAGTTTTCAATTCAATTGGGACCCCCATAACTGCAAAACAAGATAATAAGTGAGTAATAACAGCAATAACAGCATCAGCCTTTTCAGAATGTAATGTAGTAGCCCATTGGAAATGTGTGCATGTATCTATAGTATGATGGACGCATTTTTATCGTCCAAAGGATGAAAGAAACCTTACATCCATTTGCCATACCTGATTTGCTTGCAATCCTCTTATGTTGACACCTGGTGGGGTAAATGGTAAGGTAAAAGTGCACAAATAGAACAAGAGAGAACAATAAGATTTATTTTAATCCCTTAGAGTTAGTATGTTGCAGACGATGCTCTTGTTTTGCTGCTTCTATAAGCTAAAGCAATGCATCGATTACAGCATTTCCGAGTGACAAGGGTCCAGGAAGGGCGGAATGTGCACGGATATGGGTAAAGAAAATTAATTCTGAACGCCGCAGAAGTGATCGCTGTACCTGATAAAATAATTTGTCAATATCTGTTTTAAGAGTTATAGGCAGTGAAACCTGAGGAAGCTGTAAACAAGAGAGAACAGCATACCGAGAATCCGAAACAATGTTAACAGGGAGTTGAGGAAAGTCTTGCAAAACGAAGTAAATAGCCCGCAGCTCAGCAGGCTGCACAGAGCAAAACGAATGGGGAAGGCAGAAGAGGCAAGTTGACAGCAGGAGGCAGAGAAAGAATTAGCAGTTTTAAATTTTGTGAGCTTAGACAGAGGAGAGGACTTAAGGTTTGTTAGGCAGTCTATATCAGTCTGGAGAAGACAAGGAACTTCCCCGAAACAAAAGGAGTTTCGGCAGCTGCTTGGGAGTATTCCTTCAAGTCCCCGTCCCGAGGTAAACCAGCCACAGTTGGCTTCAATTATAGCCATTAATCTGGGAAAAGAATGAGTGAGAAGCCCTCAACATTTACTAGAAAGAGGAACAGAGAACAGGAGAGTTAACATCCCCTTCAGTCTAAATTTATTTCAGCCAGACCAATAAGGTCCCCTTTATGAGGTTTTTCTGGATATTGGTTGGGCACTCTGAGTGAGGCAATGTCACAAAGACAGACAAAGGGTTGGGGGTGCCCTCTCTAATGAGGAGACCAGTCAGATGTCAGTTTGGTCATGTCCCAAAAGAACTTAAGGGATGCTTAGCTGTCATGGTCTCAGCTTTGGAAACTATTCCGATGCCACCATAGACTGTATGCCGTGGACCACAAAACCGCAGCAGGCACAGTCAGACCCCATAGGCTTTTGGGGACCTTAAGGGTGCCCACCCGTGGAGCCACAGAATCAAACCCAGCAGGCAAGTCAGACGGAATTGTATATTCACATCTATCTATATATATATATATATATATATATATATATATATATATATATAGTATATATATATACTAGAGATTACTGTATTCCTTCTCACAGAAATTCTACAGATAAGACTAACAATGACCATGACAAGCAGGACAAAACAGACACAGAAGTGGCCACAAAACAGGTTTATGAGTTTGCTGAAGGGCCAACCGACGTCTCGCTGTGCCCTGGGGGAGGGAAATAGCTGCGTCCAGCTTTTCATTTAATCCCCCAGACAGAAGCACATGTGCATTGAAGGATCCAGATAAGTTGATTTACCTCATTTTTTCTTAATAACAAAAATGGGAGTGCTCGAGGAACTTGAGCAGTGGCCACTAGTTTTCCGACGGAATGGTTACAGAAGCCCCCATGGGAGAGAAAAGATAAGTATTTGTGCTCTACGTTCTCCAGCCAACAGTTAAAGTGGAATAGAAGTAGAAACTATGATTAAAATTTCTCCAACAAAATCAGAGTCTATAACTCCAGGAATGATGGTTAGGCCTTCTGAAAGCTGCGCTGCTGCGGCCCAATATTCAGCCGAACGTTTAGGCAATGGGTCAAAAGTGTTTGTTCTTAATTTATAAATGCCACCTCCCTGAGACAAAAGAACATTTTCAGCGAGAGGTAAATCAGCAGCCGCCCTCCCTGAAGTTGCAGAGCATCAATCTGACACCATTAAAGGTTTAGCTCTCCCTGATGCAGCAGTCATCTGTAAGCGTGGTTGGAAAACAAAGGGGTTACTTGAGGAGTGGGAGGCGCAGCCAGTTGAGTCCCTGGCATTGTTTTAACAATTTCCACCCTTGGAGGGCTTCGTAGCCTGAGCCAAAGCAGTAGCAAAAACAGCAGCATTTCGTTCAGTTCCCCCCACTCCTGAGCAAGCTCTCATATATTCAGCTACAGAAGCTCCCTGCCCTTTTAAAGGGCCCCAAACACGTTTACATTCCGGGTTTGCATTTTCAAAAGCAAGTGTCTGCAAAAGTATCTCTGAGATTTCATCACGTCCAACATCCCGCTCAACAGCCACCCACAATCTAGCAAGAAAATCAGTATAGGGTTCATTGGGTCCTTGTAAAGTTTTTGGAAAAGAAAGCTGAGCGTGGCCAGTAGGTACAGCACGGCGCCAAGCCCTAAGCAATACCTGGCGCACCTGCTGTAAATCCTGGCCGGAAAATTGAGCCTGTTCTCTCAAGGCTCGAAATTGTCCCTCTCCCATCAATTTATCCTCCAGGGGACCAGGAGGGTTCTGTCCCTCATTAATTTGAGCCTGCTTTCGGGCTTCCTCTTCCCACCAACTCCTTAATTGCAGAATGCAATGCAAGTGCTCGAGTGATAGCACTACATAGAGTCCACAATTTCAAAGGGATTATGTTACCCTTCTGATGCTGTTGCTGTAATTCCTTCTGTATGAACTTCCATTCCTTTAAGTTGAATTGTACTTTGGGTTGGCACTGAAACCCATAACAATGCTGCTCCACAAGGCGGAATAACTCAAATAAACGGCGACTAGATACCTTCACCCCGATGGAGTGGAGAAGTCCTTTGACGAGCTCCATGTATTGTGCCTTTGCTGATGGGGAATTCCCCATAATTTTCCCAAAAGTTCCCCTGCCTTGGACCTACAATCCCCGAGGGGAGGGGTACTCACCCTTTCGGTTTCGTTCGCCCTCTGCCCCACGTTGGGCGCCAGATGTTGCGGACGAAATGACACAAAGGACAAGACACACACACACAAGACAGACACAGACACAACTCCGGCCGGAGGAACAATTCTACGCAAGCCGCTCTTGCGGTTTATTTTATACCCCGGGAACTGGATTCAAACCGAAATCTACAAGATGCATTCCTTTACCAATTAAGGGCAAGTAGCCAAACACATTTCAAGGACAGGGGGTGGCGGAGGCAGGAAGCGAGCACAACATGTTTACTAAGAGGCCTGCTCACAATTCCAGCCTTCTCCTTATTTCTAAGGAGGGCATGTTCCCTCGTTTGCAAGCGGACCATTAAACTTGGATACTGTGTGCAGGCCTCCTGGCAGAGCATGCTGTTTGCAGGCATGCTTTGGCCAGGCAGGGAGCCCCGTGTGCAGGCACATCCCCACGTCCCTAACCACGCTTTCTTGTGGTCACTGTCGGGCTCCCACGTCTCCCCCTTTTTTCTGAGAAGCGGTAGCAAACTGTAAGGCGGCGAGAACGCGTTGTCTGTCCTTTTTTCGCTGTTGCCTTCTTCGCCAGGACCAGTAGACTAAAATAATCACACAGCATAGAAGTATTATGAATAAAGTATTCATGAGAACAGTTCCAACTAGGGCAGACACATTTCCAAGAGGGTTCAAATTATTCATCCCTCTCTGTAAATCCCTTAACAGATCGGACCCAGTAAGGTCAGGTAGTGTTTTGCTAAATGTAGACAAAATTTGCTGCTCTAACTCCATCATTTCCTTAGTTAGGTTTTGATGCCCTGTTAATGACCATTTCACCTTTTCCCAACCTTCACTCATGTTGAAAGGCACAGAGGTTATACATAATTGAGAGGAGTTCCAATCACATTTCAGTACCCCTTTTGTGGATAAGACAGTTCGTTGATCCCCAAGCCACGAAACAGCATGTTGAAGACTGAGTACATCAGTTGCAAGTCGTGCATCCAGATCTCGTTGTTGTTGCCATAATAAATGAGAGTCTTTATGCCATTCCCGCACAAAGTCTGCTGTTTAGGATCCTTGATGCAAAAGCAAGTCCAGCCACAGCAGCGGTTGCAGTAACTGCAGCCACTGCAAGAACGGAAGCTATGATTATTCCAAGCAGGTGTCGGGACCGGTGAAGCAAAGTTTGTATAGCAGTCACCAAATGAGATAGAGCAAAAGAGTCCGACCAAGGTCTTGTCAAATTTACAGGCAACCACACTTCGGTACGAGTTTTAACAATCACCAATGAAAAATTAGAGTTATTGATCTGTGTTTCAAAACTTTTCCACCATGACTGACTTACACATTGTGTTAAATTACAATGATTACATGATATAGATCCCTCTGTAGCCTTCCAAGTCCAATTCCCATACAGCAATGCAAAGGGGTATTTTTAGACAAGCCGTAGCCGAATAGGATTTATTAACACGCAAGTTAACATGAAAGGGACCCGAACTGTCAGTCTTCTCCAAAGTATAGTTTCCTGACCATAGTGTGAGATTCCCTGAAACTGCCCATAATTTCCAAATATTCCCTTGAAAGTGGGGATACCCTAACAATTGCAATTGAGGGGGACGAGTGCAAACTGTTGCCATTTTACGGTTTCATTACCGTTACCCATTGAGGTACCATTAATTCGATACCATTTGAAAGTTTTGTTCAACCATTTTTCCAAAAGGTAACCATGATCAGGGCTCCAATGTACAATAACAAATCCAGAATAATTCATGACCTTAAAAGGCCGATGACCTCGGCATCTTTCCCATTCCAAAGATTCTAGAGAAGGAATAAAAAACATTAGAAGGGCAGAATGGTCTAAAGGTATCAGGATGGTGACTCATCGGTGTCGTAGACGTGTTGAATCCCCTGGTGGAAACAAGTACAGTAAAGACAGCAGGATGATCATTATTATATGTTACTCCCCAGGTATTCTAAGAGTAATGGTTATGCTTTCGGGTAGAGAAGCAAAAGGGATGTCCTCCGATGCACAAGGGGAGACCCTCCACTGCAACAGTATCATTACTTATGTTATATTGATAATGATGATGATACAGATGCTCAATTCCTCCACACGCGGGTGGTGGGAAGAATGCAGTTTCATTGGTGCATACCTGTACTTCAGGTTCACCCCAAGAGACAGCTCTCACAAGAGGACTATTAGGAACATAAGCCCAAGAAGTATATTCTATCGCTTGCGCATACATTACCTGACAGGTAACCACAGCCATCTTATCCTCCTCTTTCCTTCGGAAATGCAATTCTGCTGCTGATAGATTTTCTTTGCGCCAAATATTCAGAAAATTTAAAGTTAGTAAGGTTTTATTCAAGATGTCTTTTGGTTTCATAAACCTCTCCTTTCCCCCCTTTTTTATTTTTTCAACATACTCACATAAAGTACGATTAGCCCTTTCAATGATAGCTTGTCCTTGACTAGTATAAAGGATACCAAAAGTATGAATTACATGATACTGGGATAAAAAATGAGCTAATCTTGCAGATTGGGAGGCGGGTGTGTTATCAGTTTTCAATTCAATTGGGACCCCCATAACTGCAAAACAAGATAATAAGTGAGTAATAACAGCAATAACAGCATCAGCCTTTTCAGAATGTAATGTAGTAGCCCATTGGAAATGTGTGCATGTATCTATAGTATGATGGACGCATTTTTATCGTCCAAAGGATGAAAGAAACCTTACATCCATTTGCCATACCTGATTTGCTTGCAATCCTCTTATGTTGACACCTGGTGGGGTAAATGGTAAGGTAAAAGTGCACAAATAGAACAAGAGAGAACAATAAGATTTATTTTAATCCCTTAGAGTTAGTATGTTGCAGACGATGCTCTTGTTTTGCTGCTTCTATAAGCTAAAGCAATGCATCGATTACAGCATTTCCGAGTGACAAGGGTCCAGGAAGGGCGGAATGTGCACGGATATGGGTAAAGAAAATTAATTCTGAACGCCGCAGAAGTGATCGCTGTACCTGATAAAATAATTTGTCAATATCTGTTTTAAGAGTTATAGGCAGTGAAACCTGAGGAAGCTGTAAACAAGAGAGAACAGCATACCGAGAATCCGAAACAATGTTAACAGGGAGTTGAGGAAAGTCTTGCAAAACGAAGTAAATAGCCCGCAGCTCAGCAGGCTGCACAGAGCAAAACGAATGGGGAAGGCAGAAGAGGCAAGTTGACAGCAGGAGGCAGAGAAAGAATTAGCAGTTTTAAATTTTGTGAGCTTAGACAGAGGAGAGGACTTAAGGTTTGTTAGGCAGTCTATATCAGTCTGGAGAAGACAAGGAACTTCCCCGAAACAAAAGGAGTTTCGGCAGCTGCTTGGGAGTATTCCTTCAAGTCCCCGTCCCGAGGTAAACCAGCCACAGTTGGCTTCAATTATAGCCATTAATCTGGGAAAAGAATGAGTGAGAAGCCCTCAACATTTACTAGAAAGAGGAACAGAGAACAGGAGAGTTAACATCCCCTTCAGTCTAAATTTATTTCAGCCAGACCAATAAGGTCCCCTTTATGAGGTTTTTCTGGATATTGGTTGGGCACTCTGAGTGAGGCAATGTCACAAAGACAGACAAAGGGTTGGGGGTGCCCTCTCTAATGAGGAGACCAGTCAGATGTCAGTTTGGTCATGTCCCAAAAGAACTTAAGGGATGCTTAGCTGTCATGGTCTCAGCTTTGGAAACTATTCCGATGCCACCATAGACTGTATGCCGTGGACCACAAAACCGCAGCAGGCACAGTCAGACCCCATAGGCTTTTGGGGACCTTAAGGGTGCCCACCCGTGGAGCCACAGAATCAAACCCAGCAGGCAAGTCAGACGGAATTGTATATTCACATCTATATATATATATATATATATATATATATATATATATATATATATATATATATATATATATATATATACTAGAGATTACTGTATTCCTTCTCACAGAAATTCTACAGATAAGACTAACAATGACCATGACAAGCAGGACAAAACAGACACAGAAGTGGCCACAAAACAGGTTTATGAGTTTGCTGAAGGGCCAACCGACGTCTCGCTGTGCCCTGGGGGAGGGAAATAGCTGCGTCCAGCTTTTCATTTAATCCCCCAGACAGAAGCACATGTGCATTGAAGGATCCAGATAAGTTGATTTACCTCATTTTTTCTTAATAACAAAAATGGGAGTGCTCGAGGAACTTGAGCAGTGGCCACTAGTTTTCCGACGGAATGGTTACAGAAGCCCCCATGGGAGAGAAAAGATAAGTATTTGTGCTCTACGTTCTCCAGCCAACAGTTAAAGTGGAATAGAAGTAGAAACTATGATTAAAATTTCTCCAACAAAATCAGAGTCTATAACTCCAGGAATGATGGTTAGGCCTTCTGAAAGCTGCGCTGCTGCGGCCCAATATTCAGCCGAACGTTTAGGCAATGGGTCAAAAGTGTTTGTTCTTAATTTACAAATGCCACCTCCCTGAGACAAAAGAACATTTTCAGCGAGAGGTAAATCAGCAGCCGCCCTCCCTGAAGTTGCAGAGCATCAATCTGACACCATTAAAGGTTTAGCTATCCCTGATGCAGCAGTCATCTCTAAGCGTGGTTGGAAAACAAAGGGGTTACTTGAGGAGTGGGAGGCGCAGCCAGTTGAGTCCCTGGCATTGTTTTAACAATTTCCACCCTTGGAGGGCTTCGTAGCCTGAGCCAAAGCAGTAGCAAAAACAGCAGCATTTCGTTCAGTTCCCCCCACTCCTGAGCAAGCTCTCATATATTCAGCTACAGAAGCTCCCTGCCCTTTTAAAGGGCCCCAAACACGTTTACATTCCGGGTTTGCATTTTCAAAAGCAAGTGTCTGCAAAAGTATCTCTGAGATTTCATCACGTCCAACATCCCGCTCAACAGCCACCCACAATCTAGCAAGAAAATCAGTATAGGGTTCATTGGGTCCTTGTAAAGATTTTGGAAAAGAAAGCTGAGCGTGGCCAGTAGGTACAGCACGGCGCCAAGCCCTAAGCAATACCTGGCGCACCTGCTGTAAATCCTGGCCGGAAAATTGAGCCTGTTCTCTCAAGGCTCGAAATTGTCCCTCTCCCATCAATTTATCCTCCAGGGGACCAGGAGGGTTCTGTCCCTCATTAATTTGAGCCTGCTTTCGGGCTTCCTCTTCCCACCAACTCCTTAATTGCAGAATGCAATGCAAGTGCTCGAGTGATAGCACTACATAGAGTCCACAATTTCAAAGGGATTATGTTACCCTTCTGATGTATGTTACCCTTCTGATGCTGTTGCTGTAATTCCTTCTGTATGAACTTCCATTCCTTTAAGTTGAATTGTACTTTGGGTTGGCACTGAAACCC
>JAESUZ010002744.1:0-383979 GCA_017311185.1 Proteles cristata cristata | reverse complement strand
GTGTGTGTGTGTGTGTGTGTGTGTGTGTGTGTGTGTGTGTGTGTCTGTTCGTCCGTTAAGTAGTTGAAGTCAAATAACAAACTCTGTTAGGTTCATTCAGTGTAGAACGCGGAAACGGAGGCTTGAGATCCAGTTTCTCGCCCGAGGTCATACGTGTAGTAAGTGGTCACATGGGAGTTTAAACTCAGGCTCGTCAAGTCCCAGACTTATGCACTTCTCACCAAACATTTCCAGACCTGCTGACATTGGGAGAGAGTTTTCAAGGATCAGTGCAGGCTTCAGGAGGCTGATCACAGTGGCCTTTCACCGAGGCCAGCAGTAAGAAGGCTGAGATGTTAGCCAGAGTCCCTGAGCTGGCTCCCTGCCAGGATGCCCCACCCAGTGGCAGGTAACAGTTTTGGCAGCAGCATTCATGGATGAGAAAAGCCAAGAAGGCAGAGCGTGTCTTGGAAGGAGCTGGGATCCTTGTCTGTGCCCCTGGTCTATTCCTGTAGGTCGTGTCAGCAGCTACAGGCTAAGTGGGCAGAACTTTTGTTCTCTTGCCCTGGGCAGTGAGAGAAAGGTGAGCGGTTATCCTTATTGAGACGTAGGGTGGCATTTGTGTTTGTGGGGCCTTGAGGCTCAGAGATGGCATGGAGGAAATGCTGTCCACCCTCCAGGCTCCAGCTTTTTATACCGTGGATTGTTTAGAGTGTGTTTCTCTTTCTACTCTTTTGTGCAGGCTTTCCTTGACCATTCCTTGATCGTTTTGTTTCTTAGAATCATTGGGTGTAGAATGGTAAATGCCAAACAGCTCATGTTAGTTTTCAGGATGTTATCATTGCTGGTCTGGTATTTTACTGGTAAGGAAATTGAAGGTTTTTGCCATAAGAGTGATGTGGTATTGTCCTTGGACGCTGTCATTTTGTTCCATCCTGCTCAGCATGGTAGTTGACAGGTGACTTTTTTGTAGGCACTTTATAGTAAGGATAAGGAATTTATCCTTCCTGAGAGATAGGAAAGTCAAAATACTCAGAGGTTCTTTGCAGTAGTAACAGATCTGAAAAGATGCACCTAGACTCCTAGGTTCTAGCCTGTGGTTCTGCCCACTAGGCTGACTTGCGTTTAGAGATGAATGTGTGTTTGATTCTTCCTGGCAGATTTTGGGGATCATGTCCATTAGAGAGATGCAGATTCTGTGGGGGTGGTTCATTTGTGACCTTCTTTCCAGGGCCTGTGTCCCTGCCAAGCAAAGAGTCCCTGGTGATTAGTAAATACTCTTGAAAGTCTTTAAAAAGGAAAAGTGTGTGGGATGCCTAGCTGGCTCAGTCAGTGGAATGTGTGGCTCCTGATACTGGGGTTGTGGGTTCAAGACCTACTTTGGGTGTAGAGATTACTTAAAATCTTTTTAAAAAGTAGAAATAGATGTGAAGATTGGGAAGGAAAAATGGAAAAGCCTATGGGGAATATGTATTTTTTTCCTCTTTTTTTTCTCCTGTTTAGAAAAAATGGAAAAAAAAGATGAGAATAATTGGGCGGAAATCTCTTCACACTTGAAATGGTTGCTTTCCCTTGGGGTTTGTTATTTTTTTCCCTGTTCAGATTCCTTCTTTATAGGTATAGTCACCTCCTGCACATTACCTCTAGCTTTTAAGGAAAGTCCTTTTAAGGATTCCTGTTGAGAAACTCATATTTTTTTAGGGAGAATGAATTGAATTTCACTAATGGTTTGGGAGATCTTTATGTGTTCACTTGGTTTTCAGAAAAAGTGAATTAAACGTTTTGTGATATGGAAAGGCCCCAGAAAGGTTCTTTAATAGAATGGCAAATCTTTGAAGTTTTTGATGACCAGAACCCTGGTTTCGGGATTCCTCAGTTAGAGAAAAAGATTATAATTTCTTGTATGCCACTCCTTCCACAGTAGGGGCTTGTAAGATTACAGAAGTCATCAGTGTCAACTGTCTTGCGGTCTGAGAACAACGATTACAGACCAAAAATGCACACACGTTCTTATCTTTCTTCTTCCTAATCATCTTCTAAGTTCATAAGTGTCCAGTTACTTTCCCCTCAAACTGTAATCTCAAAAGGACCTCATGTGTTGATGTCTCAAGTTTTTTGTTCATTTATTTAAAATGTTGGGCTATAAAACATAGTCAGTGAGATACATGAAGTACACAGATGGTAAGTATTTCAGTTTGCTGACCATTTGTATATGTATCTACTCCTGTAACCCAGTAGAACTTTTAAAAATCATGACTCCAGAAATGCCTTTGCACTAGAAGAATTTCTGGCTTTCAGTAATGCATTATTTGAGCACCAGATGCAATTCTTTTTTGAATTTTTACTTAAACAGAGAAACCCATATTGTGTGTAGTATATTCATAGCCTTATTACTAATAGCAGGATCTGACCACAGTCGCGAAAATGTTCATGTTCCTGTCTAGGTTGTCCCTGTCTTCACCCAGAGTTCTGAGTATGTCTTATTGAAACACCCTCTCCCGGTATTGATGTATGTCCCTAGAGTGTCGGCTCTTAGGTTTAATCCTCAGATGTCAATCTATGTTTAATGTTTCCTTTTGGTGATTCTTTCTTGATTCTTGTCTTCTATCTCCCTGTGTTTGCTGTGGTTTCTCTGTACTTAGGACTAGGATGTGGGCCCTTTGTTTTCCTGTGATTTCTGGAACTTGGATGTATTGCCCTCACTTGGTTGAGGTGTCTGAGAGGGCAGGTGTGGCCTTTGGTTTGAAAGCCGGGTAGAAGGCATTGCATCTACACTGCCTTGTGATCATGAGCGAGATTGTTGGCTGTTGTCCTATTCCTAGGGGGAGTCAAATAATGCTCATGGTGGGGACTCTTGGTATGATGTCAGCTGAGTGCTTTGGGACCTGAAGGGTCCCAAAAGAACCATGTGCTGGTTCATCTTCTGGATCTAGTAAAGGAAGGATTGTGCGGCCAGGTTTGAATGTTCAGATATAGATGTCAGATTGGCTCCTGTGTTTCTGGGATGAAACAGAGCAGCTGGGCCTTTACATCTTATATCTCCCAGGCAGAGGCAATGATCTGACTCCTCCTCTTACTCTCCCTGAGGCTGGTACAAAACTGTCCCTGAGCAGATAATAAAATGATGCTTTATTCTTTTATTGCAGAGACCCCATTGGCATTGTTGGTGGTCGGCCTGGGTGGGGGCAGCCTCCCCTATTTGTCCACGATCATTTCCCGAGGTCCTGCATTGATGCTGTGGAGATCAACCCCTCCATGTTGGAGTGGCTACCCATTGGTTTGGCTTCTCCCAGAGCGACCAGATGAAGGTCCACATTGCAGATGGCCTCCAGCCTGACGGAAAGAGAAGGTACTGCAGTTTGAGAATTTGGAGGGGTGTTCAGAGAAGAGTAATCCAAGTTTGTCGGGCCTGCAAGGACCTCTAGAATTCCTCTGTAAGAGAGCAGCATTAGGATCGTCCCAGTCTTTCACCTATTTGATTCTTCATTCATTGGTTGACATTGATTCAGTAAATATAGAGTGCTAGCCATATGCTTAGCACTGTGCTAGAAACAGTGTCATTTCTGGGGCACCTGGGTGGCTCCGTTGGTTAAGAGTCTGACTCTTGATGTCTGCTCAGGTCATGATCTCATAGTTGTAAGACTGGGCCCAACATTGAGCTCTATGCCAGGTGAGGACCCTATGCAAGATTCTCCGTCTCCCTTCCCCCCTCCCCCACTCTCTTCCCTACCAAAAAATAAATAAATAAATAATAAAAACAACAACAATGAAAAAAAAAACCCCACACCATCTCTGCCTTGTGCTAACAGATCAGTGGGGCTTGTCTCCTGATTCTCTTCTGACCCGGTGCCCTTGCCACTTCCTCACCCTCCCATGAAATCTAATATCCGTAGTCTGATGAGTAGAAGGGGAAGAAAATGTGGGATGTGTGTTGGGAGGTGTTTTTGTAAATCTTTCAGTTGGAGATGAAGCCAGAGACAGAGCCAAAGAGCATTCATGTAGATTGGTGAGGGTAAACCCACTGTGGAGCACTGGGCAAACATGTGTTTGATCATTGTAACCACTGTGTAGGGGTTCTCTGGGCAGCGAGTGAGTAGAGCCCAAGCAGGATGGCTACCCATGACAAAGAATTATCTGGCCCCTGGCCTCTCCAGGCACTTTTCTTATGCTGGGTGGCTGCAGAGGGCCCATGATGTGCTTTGTCATCTCAGGGACTGTGGCTGGAACCTTACAGATCTGTGGACTTCTTAGTGAAGAACCACATGCTCAGCCTCCAGGGTGGTAGGATCCTGTACCCCTGAAGCCATTAGGAGGGATTAGCTTTAAACTTGAATATTCAGGGGCGCCTGGGTGGCTCAGTTGGTTAAGCGTCCAACTTCAGCTCAGGTCATGATCTCATGGTTCATGGGTTTGAGCCCCATGTCGAGCTCTGTTCTGACAGCTCAGAGCCTGTAGCCTGTTTCGGATTCTGTGTCTCCCTCTCTCTCTGCCCCTCTCCCACTCATGCTGTGTTTCTCTCTGTCTCAAAAATAAATAAACATTTAAAAATTAAAAAAAACCCCAAACCTTGAATATTCAGTTCACGTTTGGACTGACTGAGTGATTGGGTTTCCTACTTCTTTGATAATGAGTGCTCCCTGATGTGTCCTTTTGGAAGATACTCAGCCCCCTCACCAGATAGAGTCTAGAATTTTCCTGATTTATCTTCAAGGGGAGTATTCACATTTTTTAAATTAATGGCTTGGGATAAAGCAAATGTCAGTATGCCACTAAGCCCTCTTCTTTTACCTTGCTCACCAGACATTGTCTTGTTTTAGGTTTTCCACTACCCTGAGCTTGTGCTGTGTTCTGACAGCTGGCCTTGGGTTGCCATGGCTACTCCAGGCCTATGGAGCTTTGGTCTGATCTCAACCACCTGAATGTCCTCATGGTGAAGAAATCTCTCATTCAAAATACTTCAGCAGTCAAGGCTCCTGGGCATCTGTTGTGGAGGTTAACCAGGCCATCCTGTCTTACCAAGGAAGTCCATATACTTCCAACATTACCTTTAAGAGTATAAAGCCTATTTTGTGATTAAAGTTTATAATAGGCAGATGTCCTGTATCTCCAATAGCCCAATGTGTCCTGTGCTTTCACAACACTTACTCTGTCCCAGGTGCCTGGCTTCCTTCATTTAAGCAACCTGTACATGATAAGTACATACTCTGTGCTGTCCTAGAGCAGCTGGAGCCCTCCAGGCCTGTAGAGCTAGGGCCCATCTTCGACCACCTGCATTGCCTCAAGTGTGGAGTGAACCCACCCACTGAACATTACTTAGAGGCAGTTGCTGACAAGAGTGGCTGTCAGTCCCTGTGTGGACTGTCTGCTAGGGTCCCTGGCTTCTGCAGCAGTCGGGCTTCGCAGGTGTCTCCTATTGGAGGATGCCCCTGACAGCTCATCAGAGTCAGCCCTGGCAAGGTGGTCCAGTTCCTGCTAGCTCTGTCATCGGTGGTGGTGTGCACAGTTGGATAGCTTAGGTTGGAGTCAGGCAGGTACCTTGTAACCCCAAGTGTCCATTCCTGCAACTTGGTCTTCTGGACACTTGCCCTATTCTAGGCTCCTGGCTACCCTGACCTTCTGTTCTGACACATGCATAGTGTATGCCCCATTAGCTGCCTTTATACAGAGGAAGCCCTTAAGGTCTAAGGGACTAGGGCCCATCCAGAACTATCTACATTACCACAAGGGGAGGGACCCCACCCACTGAAAATCACTCTGAGGTAGCTGCTGAAATGGGTATAAATCAGTCTCTATATGGACTTGCTATTTGAAGGAACCCCAGTCTTCTCTAAGAACTAAGACTTAATGGAGGATGGATGCCCTGTTCTGCCTGTTCATGCTTCTCAGTCCTGAGACAAATTGAAAAATTCCAGCTGTGGGGTGTCTGGGTGACTCAGTTAAGCATCTGACTTCAGCTCAGGTCATGATCTCACAGTTTGTGAGTTCGAGTTCAGCATCAGGCTCTGTGCTGACAGCTCAGAGCTTGGAGCCTGCTTCAGATTCTGTCTCCCTCTCTCTCTGTCCCTCCCCCACTTGTACTCTGTCTTTCTCAAAAATAAATAAACATTAAAAAAATAGAAAGAAAAACATCCAGCTGTGCCATCATGGGGGGTGGGATATTCCACAAAGTGTAGGGAGTCTTTGTGACTAGGCTGATGTTTTGTACCCCTAAGAGCCTGCTCCTGTAACCTGGCCTCTGTAACACTCGATCAGTTCCAGCTTTCTGGCTACCCTGACCTGCTCTGCCCATGGACGTGCTGTCTACACTGGCATCGGGTCCTGTGGATCTCTGGCCAAGCCCAACCACTACATAGCCTGTATGGAGGAAGCCCATCCTCCACCAAATCATTCTAAGGGGGTAGCTGCAAATGGGTGACAGTTCCCATTCAGCTGCCCACTGGGATCCTAGGTTTCTCCAGTGCCCAGTGGCCCCCAGGTGTCTCTTACTGAAGGATACGCTGGCCAGGGTGCCTGGGCCCTCCATGGCGGGCCATTTGAATAACCTTCAGCTCTGTCTTCATGGTGTATACCCCATTGGGCATGTAGGACTTGCTGTTAGGTATAAACCCTGCCCCCAAGAGTTTGCTCTTGTGCTCTAATGTCTCCAGACCCTCATCCTCCTCCAAATCCCTGGCTTCCCTGAATAGATTTGCATGTGCATGTGCCATATGCATACATTCAGCAGGCTTTGGACAGTCAGGGCCCTAGAGTCAGAAAGAGTCTAGGACCAGACGCAACCTGCTGCATAGCCTCCAGGAAGGAATGAGTCCACCCCTCCTAACTCCCAATAATCACACTCAACAGATTGCTCATAGTCCCCACTTGCACTTGCTCCCTCATTGGTCCTTGGCCTCTCTAGCAAGCAGGACTCCCAGGTGTCCCATACCAGAGGTGCACCTACCAGACACCCAGCCCCAGTGACCAGGGGAGTGCAGTGTGTTCCAGCTCTGTCTTCAGGGGCAACATATATACTTGTGTAGCCTGTGACTCAAAATTAAGCCCGCACTTTGTTCCTTACAAGTCTACGCTTGTGTCAGCCTTTTCCCCCTTGCTACATCCCAGATCCCTGGCAACCCTGAACTCCTTAGCACACGCATGCACAGTACACACCCTTACAGCAGGCTCTGGGTAGCCCAGGCTGACCTGGGAAACTAGGGGCCCACCCAACCACTTGCCTATTTCCAAGTGGAGGGAGCCCACCCCCAAAAATCACTCAGGCAGCAGCTGCAAATTGACAATCAGTCGCCATATGGATTTCCTTCTTGATCCAGCCCTGGGCTTTTGCAGTCAGACTTCCAGTTATCTCTTATTGGAAGATATGTGAGCTGCCGAGCCCACCCAGCAAGGCAGTCCAATATCCTCCTCTACCTTCATCAGGGATATGTGGATTTGTATAGGCTAAGGCTTGCAGTTATGCCCGTACCTTATTCCACATGAGCTCAATCCTGTAATTTACCTTTTCAGACCCTTACCCTGGTCAAGATCCCCAGCGACCCTTAAATGCACTGCATGTGCAGTACACACCCCTTCAGTAGGCCTTGGGCAGGCTGGGGAAGCTAGATGCAAGCCCCAACCAACTGCATAGCTACTGGGATGAAGGGAGCCTGCCTCCCTAAATTCACTATGAGGTGACAGCTGCAAATAGGCAACATTCAGTCCTCATTTGACTTGCTACCTGATCAGGCTGGGTCTTCTCGAGCAATCTGAGCTCCAAGGTGTCTTTTATTAAAGGGTATCATAGCCAGCCTGCCTAGCCTTTCCCTGGCAAGGCAGCTGAGTGATCTTGAGCCCTGCCTTCAGAGAAAATATTCCTCATTGGGTAGGTGAGGAATATGCTTATGCATATGCTTATGATTAATCATATGCTTTGATCTTCAAGACCTTGCTCTATCTATGCCCAGACCTTCCAGTAAGCCTTATTGGAATATTCACTAGACAACAGCCCAGCCCAGCCTGACAAGGCAGAACTCCAGTTCTGCTTAGGGGGAGTTTGGGTATCTGCACGGGAGGAGCTAGCAGCTAGGCATAGGCCTGTCCCCCAAGAGTCTGCTCCCGTGAGCCAGCCTCTCCAGGCCCATGCCTAGCTGCTGCATCAGGGTGATTTAGGGGTCTGGGCCTCCCCCATCCTGAGCACAGGATGCAGGCTCTTGGAGATACAAGATTATCTGCCTAATTTCAAGACCTAACCTCTACAATGTTTGTATTTCACAAGAAGGTAGAGCTGGAAGAGTCTTCAGATCACGGCTGGACAGATAGATGGCCAGGGTACCCCCCAATAAGATGCACCTGGGAGCCTTGATTGCTGGAGAAACCAGAGGATGGACACACACACACACACACACACACACACACACACACACACACAGCAGGCAGCCAGTCCAAATGGAGACTTATTGTCAATACTTTAAAGCTATCACCTCATAAAAATCTTTGGGTTGTGGGCTTCCTCCACCTTGGAGCTATTGAGACATTTGCCATCCAGTCTGAGTCCTTAGAGGGCCACCAGCAGACAAAGACCTACTGACGGGGTGAGGACTGTGCATGCACAGGCACTGTGGGTCAGGGCAGCCGAGGGCCTGGAACAGCAGTGTCCGGCAAAGCTGGGTCGCAGGAGGGGCCTATTATGGAACCTGGAATCTACCTAATTCCCACCTTAAGCAAATGTGCTTCAACCCACAAAGACTGAGGTGGAGGACTCAGGACCACCTGGACAGGACTGAATCAGGCACACTGGCTGTTGGAATGCTCCAATAAGATATGCCCGTGAGCCTCGATTGTTGAGAGAAACTGGGGACCCAGTCTCACAGCCAATCCACGTGGGGACTGGCTGTAGCTCATTTCAGTTTATGCCTTACAGCAATTTTGGGAGGGGGGTGGACTTCATCCACATTTGAAGCGATGCATGTGGTTGAGGGTTGCTCCTTGTTCCTGGGCCTAGAGGGCCCCAGATGCTCAAAGGTGACAACAGAACTCCTACTGTGCAGACGCAGAGGTCAGGGCAGCCAGTACCTGGAACAGGGCAAGTGTATAGAAAGGTCAGGTCACGGTGTGGGCTCTTTGGGGTTCAAGTCACATGGCTAATTGTGGGCCCTACCTACCCTATGAGGAATGTTCCCCAAAGACAGCACTGGAAGAATTTGGACTACTTTGCCAGGAGGTAGGGGGGGCAGGCCAGAGTATACTCGAATTAGAGGTACCTGGTAGCCTTTATTATTGCAGGACCTCAGGACCCAGTCAAGCAGCAAGTCCAAATGGGGACTGGCTGTCCCTAATTTTAAAAAAGAATTTTAAATGTTTTATTTATTTTTGAAAGAAAGTGTGAGCAGGGGAGGGTCAGAGAGAGAGGGAGACACAGAATCTGAAAGGCTCCAGGCTCTGAGCTGGCTGTCAGCACAGAGCCCGATGTGGGGCTTGAACCCACGAACCGCAAGATCATGACCTGAGCCAAAGTCGGACACTTAACCGACTGAGCCACCCAGGTGCCCCTGGCTGTCCCCAATTTAAACCTGTCCCCATTTGGATTTGCTGCTTGATTGAGTTCCAGGTGTCTCTTACTGAAGGATAACCCTGCAAGTCTCCCCAGCCCCTCCCTAAGAAGGCAGTTGAGTAATCTGGACCTCTGCCTTCAGGGGACTGTTACCATGGAGGACATTCCTTGATTCCAAAGACCCTGCTCCCATGACCCAGCCTCTTCAGAGCCTTACCCTATTCCAGATTCCTGTCACCTCTGAACTGCACTTCATCTGCATGTATAGCAGGCACCCCCACAACGGGCCGTGGGAACCTGGATCCCTCATAGGGTTTCGGAAGATGTTGATAATTTGGAACTCGCATGCGCTGTTGGTAGAAATTTAAAATGTGGCAGCACCTATGGAAAGCAGTATGTGGGTTCCTCAAAAATTAATGGTAGAATTACCTTAGGATAAAGATATCCCATTTCTAGGTATATATTCAAAAGAATTAAAAGCACTGTCTTGAAGAGGTGTTTGCACATTCATGTTTCTGGTGATACTATTCACAATAGCTAGGAGGTGAAGCAGCCCAAATATCTACCAATGGATGAATGCATAAAGGAAATGTGCTGTGTACATACAGTACAATACTAATCATCCTTTAAAGTGAATGAAATCTTTTTTTTTTAATTTTCTTAACATTTATTTATTTTTGAGAGACAGACAGAGCATGAGCAGAGGAGGGGCAGAGAGAGAGGGAGACGCAGGAATATGAAGCAGGCACCAGGCTCCTAGCTTTCAGCCCAAAGCCTGACTCGGGGCTTGAACTCACAGATGTGAGATCATGACCTGAGCTGAAGTCAGATGCTCAACCAACTGAGCCACCCAGGCCCCCAAAAGTGAATGAAATCTTGACATTTGCTACAACATGGATAATCCTTGAGGATGTTGTGCTAATTGAAATAAGCCAGTCACAAAAAGACAAATACTATATGGTTCCACTTGAGTGGGTTATCTGAAGTAGTCAAATTCATAGAAACAGAAAGTAGAATTGTCATTGCCAGGGTTTTGAGAGAGAGGGAAATGAGGAGTTGTTCAACGGCTATAGAGTTTCAGTTTTACCTGGAAGAGTTTTAGAGATCTGTTGCACAATAAAGTGGATATTGCTAACACTACTGAACTGTATATTTTAAAATGGTTAAGAGGGGGGCACCTGGGTGGCTCAGTCAACCAGTTAAGTGTCCACCTCTTGATTTCAGCTCAGGTCATGATTTCAGGGTTCATGGGATTGAACTCCATGTCAGGCTCTGCACTGACAGCACAGAGCCTGCTTGAGTTTCACTCTCTCGCTCTTTCTCTTCCCCTCCCCCCTTCAAAGATAAATAAACATTAAAAAAGTGGTTAAGAGGGACAGCATCTGGCTGGCTTAGTTGGTAGAGCATGTGACTCATGATCTCGGGGTCATGAGTTTGAGCCCCATGTTGGGCATAGAGCAAACTTAAAAATATTATTTTTAAAAATCAGGAAATTTAAAATATACATAAATGTAGATGCGAAACTTTCCTCTCTGACAGCCTTTGTTCCTGCTGTTTTTTTTGTCCTGGAACACTTTTTCCCTTGCTTTTTTTGCATGACTGATTCCTTCTCGTATTTCTGGTTTCAGCCTAAATGTTACCCCCACCCCCACCCCAGAAAAATTCCCCCTGACAGCCCTATCTTCTGAAATAGGTCCCCTTTGAATCTTATTCTAAGCTACTTGTTTGTTCTTTTCAGAACACCACAACATATAATTTATTTCTACCATTCTTTTCTGCTATGCTATAAAATCTGAAGACATTATATTTAAGACACACAACTTATTTTAGTAAGAGATATACAGTAAATGTCCAGTATGCTTTTTGTGAGTGAACAAATGAGTCTGTGTAAGCTGGGAATAATAACATGGGATTGCTGTGAGAATCAGGTGCAATAATGTATCAGCAGAGGGCCTGGCACATAATACCTCTAGTTTTCTGGGACAGACGTTTTTATTGTCCCAGATGACCTTTCAAGTCCAGTCTAACTCCAAGATTCTAAGGGATGGTACAAGGACCCTGGGCAAGGCAAGCTATGTGCATGTTAGAAAGCAGAACACCTGTATTCTAGTTAGTAAGACCAACCTTACCAAAAAGTAGGATTTTTCATGCCTGGGACAAACAGGTACAGAAGGTACAGAAGTAGTTGTGTGTTTTTTGCTCTGAACTCATGGTATCCCTATGGTCACTCGCGTCTTATGGAAGAGGATGGAATATTAAAACAGGAGTTCTAAATCTGGAGACCCTTGAGGACCCTTGGATAGAATTCAGATGGTCTGTGAACTTGGATGGGGAAAAATTATATCCTTATTTTCAATAACCTATAACAAATTTAGCATTTCCTTCAACTATAAATGGAGACCCTTCTCTACAGAAAAAAAAAAAAAAAGAGTCGGTAGTACTAGCAGTACCTGTGATTTTGTTACCAATAGGCATCACTAAGATTTTTGTGTCACATTAAAATCATATATATCCTGAAATACACTCATATGTGGAATTTAAGATACAAAATAGATGAATGAAAGAGAAGACAGCAAAAATAATATAAAACAGAGAAGGAGACAAACCACAAGAGACTTAAATACAGAGAACAAATTGAGGGTTGCTGGTGGGGTGTTGGGTCGGGGGATGCGCACTTGTTGGGATGAGCACTGGGTGTTATATGTAAGTGATGAATCACTAAATTCTACTCCTGAAATCATTATTATACTATATGTTAACTAACTTGGATTTAAATTTTAAAATAATAATAAGTTATTAAAAAAACAAATATAGATATCTTGAAATATTGTTTATGCTCATTACTAATTCAAAATCATGGTAGATGTTGGGTCTGACTCTAGGTTTTGTGGGTTAAGGGGTTAATAAAGCACATACCTTAGTGTATCAAAAATTTGCTTTTAAAATATTTTATAACATTTATAAGTTGCTTTGCTTTGCAATTCTGTGTATTTTATTTGATGCATTTAGAAATGTTTCTCTAATCTGTATGATGAAAACTATAGAAAACTTATGAAGGAAATTGAAGAAGACACAAAGAAATGGAAAAACATTCCATGCTCATGGATAGGAAGAATAAATATAGTTAAGATGTCATTACTACCTAAGGCACTCTACACATTCAATGCAATTCCAATCAAAATTGCACCAGCATACTTCTCAAAACTAGAACAAACTATCCAAAAATTTGTATGGAACCACAAAAGACCCCGAATAGCCAAAGTAATCCTGAAAAATAAAACCAAAACGGGAGGGATCACCATCCCAGACTTTAGCCTCTACTACAAAGCTGTCATCATCAAGACAGTATGGTATTGGCACAAAAACAGACCCATAGACCAATGGAACAGAATTGAGAACTCAGAAGTGGACCCAAAAGTATACAGCCAACTAATCTTTGACAAAGCAGGAAAGAATATCCGATGGAAAAAAGACAGCCTTTTTAACAGATGGTGTTGGGAGAACTGGACAGCAACATGCAGAAGAATGAAACTAGATCATTTTCTCACACCATGCACAAAAATAAACTCAAAATGGATAAAGGACCTGAACGTGAGACAGGAAACTATCAACACCCTAGAGGAGAAAGCAGGAAACAACCTCCTTGACCTCCACCGCAGCAACTTCTTACTTGACACATCCCCAAAAGCAAGGGAATCAAGAGCAAAAATAAACTGTTGGGACCTCCTCAAGATTAAAAGCTTCTGCACAGCCAAGGAAACAACCCAGAAAATTAATAGGCAACCAACGGAATGGGAAAAGATAGTTGCAAATGACATATCAGATAAAGGGTTGATATCCAGAATCTACAAGGAACTCACCAAACTACACGCCCGAAAAACAAACAACCCAGTGAAGAAATGGGCAGAAGATATGAACAGACACTTCTCCAAAGAGGACATCCAGATGGCCAACAGACACATGAAACGATGCTCAGCATCCCTCCTCATCAGGGAAATACAAATCAAAACCACACTGAGATACCACCTCACGCCAGTCAGAGTGGCTAAAATGAGCCAACCAGAGAACTCTAGATGCTGGCGAGGATGTGGAGAAACGGGCACCCTCCTACACTGTTGGTGGGAATGTAAACTGGTACAGCCCCTCTGGAAAACAGTGTGGAGGTTCCCGGAAACTAACAATAGAACTCCCCTATGACCCAGCAATAGCACTGCTAGGAATTTACCCAAGGGATACAGAAATGCTGATGCATAGGAGCACATGTACCCCAATGTTCATAGCAGCACTCTCCACAATAGCTAAAACATGGAAAGAGCCTAAGTGTCCATCAACAGATGAATGGATCAAGAAGATGTGGTTTATCTATACCATGGAATACTACATGGCAATGAGAAACAATGAAATCTGGCCATGTGTAGCAACATGGATGGACCTTGAGGGTGTTATGCTGAGCGAAATAAGTCAGGCAGAGAAGGACAAATATCATATATGTGCACGTATAGGAGGATTAGGAGGAACTTAACAGAGGACCAAGGGGGAGAAGAAGGGCGGAAATGGTGGGGGAAAGGGAGAGAGGCAAACCATGAGAGACTCTTGAATGCTGACAAAACTGAGGACTGATGGATGGGGGGGAGGAGGGGTGGGCATGGAGGAGGGCACTTGTGGGGATGAGCACTGGGTGTTATGTGGAAACTAATTTGACAATAAACTATTTGTAAAAAAAAATAATAATAAAAAAAATAAATTAAATTAAAAAAAAAAGAAATGTTTCTCTAATAAGAGGCCCTTAGACTTGACCAGATTGGCAAAGGTTCTTGGTACATAGTGCCTTGCACTTAACAGGAGTGTTGTGAATGTTTCTTCATGGTTGAGAGAATTTTTCCTATGCTTTTGATACTGTCTTGAATCTATAATTATACAAAGAATAAACCAGAAAGGCTTGCTTGGTCCTTAGGGAAAACCCAACTACATTCTTTTAAACAAACATTGTTAGAGAAAGATTTATTATTTCACTTTAACTTTTCATTCTCTGAAGAAAGTTTGAAATACATCTATTGAAGGTATTTTGATGATATAATTCCATTCCTTCTATGTAACTGTTCATGTATACTTGTGACCATAACATCTAAAATGGGGAACTATGATTTGTGATACAATTTTAACTCAATGAAGTGTGACTGTGATTCTAAGACCCAGCTTTTCATGGATCGTGTCTTAAGTTTAGAAATGAGTGTGAGCAGTACTGCAGAATTTTCTTTGCTTAAAAGAAAAAGATTAAAGATGAAAAACATGGGGCGCCTGGGTGGCTTAGTCTGTTAAGCGTCCGACTTTCGCTTAGGTCATGATCTCACGGTTTGTGGGTTCGAGCCCCACGTCAGGCTCTGTGCCGACTGCCAGCTCAGAGCCTGGAGCCTATATCAGAGTCGATGTCTCCCTCTGTCTCTGACCCTCCCCTGCTCACGCTGTCTCTCTCTCTCTCCTAGAAATAAATTTAAAAAAATATTAAAATAAATAAAAATGAAAAACAAAAATATTTACTCTAATAAAGGAAAATAGGAATGATAAATGCATATATCTCATACATATAGAGATTTAGATATAGCCTACGTACATGTAGGAATATGAAGTAAAAGGAGATTCTTCTTAAGTTTTCACGAAATATGTGATCCGTGGCAGAAGGGGAGCTGGTTCAAGTATCTCTGATGAAATTGTACCTTCATTGCCCGAAGAAACCAGGATCCTCTTCTCACACTTGCTCCCCCTAGTCAGAAACTGTGAAAAGCAAGGAGTTCTAACTACCAAGGTGTATCAGAGAGGACCTAAGAAACTTTTTAGGAAGCCCTCCCTGCCTTCTTGCATAGTAGCTAGCAAATGAGCCTATCCCTCTATAGTACTTTGAGTGGCTTAGATATAGTTCCCCTTTCAGATATGATGTAGTAAATTGAGACAGATCATTGCTCCCTCTCACAGTTTAATAGAAAAAAAAAAAGATAAATAAAAAAAACATCTCTATGAAACAATCAGAGGATTGTTTAAGCAGGAAGACAGGAAGGGCCAAGATTCCACAGAAGGAACAATTCAGCGAAAAGGTGAGCTGACCTCTTTTCTTCTGGCTGCTTTTGCCCTGGAGACACAGATTTGGGTACAAAGAAAGCTCCTGAGCATCTGGGCTTTGCTTGGGCCAGAGACCGTTGTGGGGACAAAACAAGCAAACCAGTGACACTTCAGGGTCTCTCAGGACCAGAAAGACAAAACTGCAGTCTTAGAGAGCCAGGATCTCAGGCATAAGGGAAGAGTAAAAACTGGGGTACTCAGATTCTTTTTCTCCTCAAGATTTTGCTGAATTCTGAAGCTGTTTGGGGGTGTGATTCTGAGATGATCAAATCACTGTTTTTCAGAGCCTTTTTTCTTAGCATATTTATCAGCAGAGATGAGGGTGACTCTTTAGAAGATTTAGAAGATTGGGGTGCCTAGGTGGCTCAATTGGTTGAGCGTCCAACTTCAGCTCAGGTCATGACCTCTTGATGCTTGGCTTTGAGCCCTGCATTGGGCTCTGTGCTGACAGCTCAGAGCATGGACCCTGCTTTAGATTCTGTGTCTCCCTCTCTCTTTGCCCTTCCTCTGTCCCACTCTGTCTCTCTCTCTGTTAAAAATAAATAAACATTAAAAAAAACTTTTTAAAAAAAGAAGATTTAGAGGATAATATCACATACATACCAATATAGCTTACATTCAGTATTTTATATTCCATTTTTAATACTCAATTATTTTATACTCAATAATCAGTACTAAATATAAAAAACTATTAGGTTAGGTGCTTGGGTGGCTCAGTCAAGATTTTGGCTCCCGTTATGATCAGTCATGGGACTGAGTCCTGCATGGGGATCTGTGCTGCATTAGGAGCCTGCTTGAGATTCTGTCTCTTAACTCTCTCCATCAGTCCCTCTCCCAACTGCACATGCTCTCTCTCTCAAAGAATGAAAGAAAGAGAAAAGAAAAACAAAAATACAACTATTAGGTATGCCAAGATATAAGACTCATATGGCCAAAAACCAAGAGAAAATAAACCATAGAATCCAGCCCATAACTAATCCAGGATTAGATTAACAGACAAGGACTCTGATTAAAATGTTCATAAAAATAGATGAAACAGACAGTTTCATCAGAGAATTAGAATCTATTTTTTAATGGAAATTCTGGAACCAAAAATACAGTAATTGAGGTTAAGAGGAACCTGGGAAATGAGGAAGCAGATGGAGGGTATCTGTGTACATGGATGCTGATGTTGATTTGGGGCATACCTCAGATGCCTCTGTCACATCTCTAGAGCCCTTTTGTCAGTGCCAGAACTCTAAGATCGAGTGCAAACTCAGGGTTTGTACACACATTTTAAAAAAACCAAACTTTTATTTTATTTTTAATTAAAAAATTTTAATGTTTATTTTTGAGAGAGAGAGAGTGCCAGATGGGGAGAGGCAGAGAGAGAGAATCCATAGCAGGCTCTGTGCTGACCACAGAGAGTCTGATGGAGAGCCCAAACTCAAGAACTGAGATCATGGCCTGAGCCGAAGTTGGATGCTTAACTGACTCAGCCACCCAGGCGTCCCCCAAAAAACCAAACTTTTAAAATACAAGTTCATACATTTGTCTTCAAGAGTATACTGTTGGGGCATCTGGCTGCCCAGCATGTGACTCTTAATCTCAAGATCATGAGTTCAAGCCCCACATTGGGTATAGAGATTACTTAAATAAATAAAACTTTTTTTAAAAAAAGTATACTCTTAGTACTGTGTTGCAGTAAATAGGTTCCAGAACATAAATATGCATTCTTTCTCCAAGAATTTCTCAGGAATTCTCCAAATAATTCTAGGCACAGCTATGTTCTTAAGTTTACTATCATGACATTTTAAAAATTAATTGGAAAATTTGTTGCTCTATTGATAAAGGATGATAGACATGCAATCTACCACAACATAGGGTAAAATTGGATAGGATATGGCAAGCTATGGATGATTCAGAAAGTTGTTTTCTAGTTTAACACTTTTTTTCTAATTTTTTAAAAAATTTATTTCTGAGAGAGAGCGAGACACCGTGAGCAGGGGAGAGTCAGAGATAGAGGGAGACACAGAATCTGAAGCAGGCTCCAGGCTCTGAGCTAGCTGTCAGCACAGAGCCTGATGCGGGGCTCAAACCCACAAACTGTGAGATCATGACCTGAGCCGAAGTCAGGTGCTTAACCGACTGAGCCACCCAGGCGCCCCTTAACGCTTTTTAAAATTAAAGTATTTTGCTTTTCAGTCAGAGGACTCAAGATGCTGGTGAGGATGTGAAGAAACAGGCACCCTCCTACAGTGTTGGTGGGAATGTAAACTGGTGCTGCCCCTCTGGAAAACAGTGTGGAGGTTCCTCAAAAAATTAACAGTAGAACTCTCCTATGACCCAGCAATAGCACTGCCAAGAATTTAGCCAAGGGATACAGGAGTGCTGATGCATAGGGGCACATGTACCCCAATGTTCATATCAGCACTCTCAACAATAGCTAAAACATGGAAAGAGCCTATGTGTCCATCAACGGATGAATGGATCAAGAATATCTATACAATGGACTACTACATGGTAATGAGAAAGAATGAAATCTGGCCATGTGTAGCAACATGGATGGACCTTGAGGGTGTTATGCTGAGCGAAGTAAGTCAGGCAGAGAAGGACAGATATCATATGTTTACACGTATAGGAGGATTAGGAGGAACTTAACGGAGGACCATGGGGGAGAAGAAGGGGAAGAATAGTCAGGGAGAGGGAGGGAGGCAAACCATGAGAGTCTCTTGAATGCCAAGAACAAACTGAGGGCTGATGGGGGTGGAGGAGAGGGGAAGGGGGGTGAGGGAATGGAGGAGGGCACTTGTGGGGATGAGCACTGGGTGTTATATGGAAACCAACTTGACAGTAAACTATTAAATAAAAGCACAGATCCCTGGACTCCTCCCCCCCCCCAAAAAAAAAGTATTTTGCTTTTTTACACTTTTTAAATAAGATAGTAAGATAAAGTGTGTCCAAGAAGTGCATTTTGAAATGCAAATGAAATTCAAATATAACTTTACTTGAATGAGTGATGACCTGAAATGATTGTGGAATCCCAAAATCAATATTTATTTAAATATTTAAAGGCAATGACATTGACTAAGGCTAAAAGTAATCAAGCTGCCTCTGTTTCCTTTCATTTCTTTATTTTTATAAGTCACAGATTTCGACTGCACATATTCTTTTTTCCCCTTCTGTTACCTTGTAATGACAAAAGAAAATCAGTGCCAACAGGCCAGACTCTTGCTTGTCAGTCTATAATGATAATGAAATGGTTCAAAGAAAAGCAGATCTGTAAAAATGGAAGAACTCTATATTGTTTATAAGGTGACCAAAAGAATGTATAAATATTGTTTTACTAAGAGCTTGTGGTATTCTAAGAAGATAAGGAGGCAGAGATTACTCCTCCTCATTTGCTGCCTGGGAAGTGAAACTGGTGTTGAAAGTTAGTGACCGTGAAGTCACGCAGCAGGCTAAGTGCCTGTAGGGTCCCCATGCCCTGGTAGTGCTAAAACATTTTCTCTTACTGTCGCTTCCCTTAGTTTCTTCTTTCTTTCGCCTTTTCTGCTCCTTCAAAAGCAAACTTTAAAAAGCATAACCTACTCAATAAGTTTACTGTGTGCTTGCCCTGCACAAGATATGATGGAAGATAAAAAGGAAACTAAGTCCACATCCTTGATTTAAAGAAGCGGTCAAAATCACCATTCTAGCCTGAATCTTCGGAGCTGCTGAGCCAGCCTTTTGTTCACTGTGTTGCCAAGTTCCAGACTTTCTCTATTTTCGTGACACTCCCAACTCTAACATTGCTTGCTTGACCCTTCATGTAAGACCTTGCTTGAGTTTTACTGACCATTTCTAGGTGATCTTGTGAGTTTCCCTAACTTCTCTTTTCCATTTCAAGATCACTCTGTATCTTTATCATCAGCCACTTCTTTTCCCTCTTGCCTCCAAGAAAGGATTTTCTCTCCATCCTTCCCAGAAGGGACCTTTGGTTTCCTTCTAATCCTGATCCTCACACCTCTGCAGGGACATTACCCATCCTTATTTCTGTTTTGATTTTGCATTTCAGTCTCACTCTCTTTGTGGCTCTTACTCCCCATTCCTATGTATAACTTGGTTATTTCTGACAGTACCTTGAGCTGCTCAAACTGCAACTTAGTGTGTCATTTCCCTTTACAATTAGATTTCTTGGAAGTGGAACATATAATCTTCAGTTCCACTAAAAAGTAACTCTTACAAGATGCATTCCACACCCATAATGTTACTGAAATACTTCTTGAAAATCAATACTGTTCTGTGAGTCAACAAATCTAATGGCTTTTTCTAGCCTTCATTCCCATCTTCCTCTACCCCCCACCAATTTCTCTGAAGTCTTTTTATTTTTTTATTTTTTTTTATTAGAGAGAGAGAGAATGTGCATGAGCTGGAGAGAGTAGCTGCAGGAGGGAGAGAGAGGATCTTGAGCTGGCTGTGTACTGAGCCCTGACACGGGAATCCCACCACCCTGGGATCATGACCTGAGCCTAAATCAAAAGTCAGATGCTCAACTGACTGAGCCACCCAAGCACCCCTGAAGTTTTGTTTTTATTATTTTTAATGGGTTTTTTAAAATCTTTTTTTATTATTAATCTCTATGCCCAATATAAGGCTCAAACTCATGAAGCTGAGATCTAGAGTCCATGCTCTTCCAACTCAGCCAGCCAGACACCTTTGAAGTTTAATGCCAGTAATCCTTCCTGTTTTGTTTTGTTTTGTTTTGTTTACACTGCCCTGACTTCATTACAATGTCTGCTGCTCCAACTGCTTCTCATTGACTGCTCTCCTTATCTCTAACCCCTACTTCTCTGAAGTGCCCTTTCCCTTACATATGTTCTACCTTTGAATTCTTCTTCATAGAGATGGTAGTTGAAGCCCAGGATTCCCATGCTCTGGGTGCACCTCCGCCTGAGATCATAGATGTGGTTTCTAAGTAAGGTAAGTAGTCCCCTCACTGATGCAGAAGGAACCAACTCTGTTATGGAACGTCTCCATTACATACTAAATTATGTAGCTTACATGATATTTTCCAGTCATGTACCTCAAATCCACAGATTCCTGGTGTGTTTACTGTAAATAGTCCCAGCCCGGGGATACCTTGCTGCAGGAATTCCATAGATAAGAACTCTTCTTACTAGCAAATACTATTAGTTTGTTTGCCAGGAAGTCTGTTTTTACCATATTTCTAAGAATTACATCTTTGCTTGCTTTTCTAGGGGTATTCCTCTATAAAGGGAGAGAATGGATTGCAGATGTGCTGCTAAATTCCTTCCTTCCCAATCAGTGATAGATGAAAAATGGTATTTATTTTGATTTACATTTTAGCTGATGTTGAACAGTTGTTCACATGCTTATAATTGATTTGTATTTTTTTTTCTGCCTTATGGGAACAGACAGTAGTGACAAAATACTGAAACCTGCAAAGTAGATGAATCCGTGACAATCACCTTAGCAGACTTCAGAAACAAGAATCCTCAGCAGGCCATGAAGCAACCTGATTTACATGGCTAAACCCTGCATAAATAAGGCTCAGGAATTAGAAGTGCTAGTTAACTCTGAGCATGATGTGAGCTAAAACAGGAGGAAAGTTTAAAAATTAATCAGATGTCCAGGGGTGCCTGGGTGTCTCAGTAGGTTAGGCCTTCCACTCTTGAATTGGGCTCTGGTCTTGATCTCAGCGTCCTGAGTTCAGGCCACTTTGTGCTCTGCTAGGTGGGAAGTCTACTTCAAAAAAAAATATATATCAGATGAAAGAGAATTTATAAGAAAACTAGAAGATGAACATCTGAATAATAGAACTCAAGAAAAAAGAAAATAAGGTAAAAATGACCAAATCAAGTTGGTGAACCTGGAACCCTGTTCTGACTTTACATCCAGTGCTATTTATATTCTTTCAGGCTTACTGGTATATCTGATTCACAGTAACTGTGAAATGACATTTTCTAAGTTTTCAGAAATATGGGGGATAGTCAAAGGGATTTTTCAGGTGATTAAGGGGTGGGACTAGCATTACCCTTCTCCTAAGCAATCTTACCAAAATGGTTGGCAGAACTAAAAAATTATGGTAAAAACAAAAAGAATGATTTATTTATAGAAGTTATGCAATGAGGTACCCCTATAGCTCATAATCATACTCTCTTAAATCGTGGGGTAAGACAGGCTGATTGCTATAGGTGCCTCAGACTCTAATTGGCTAAGGCACCAAAGCATGGAAACACTCCATAATAAGCAGATTTACAGACATAAAGTCAACTGTGGAAGAAGAAAATAACTATAGGGTCATCTGTGGGGTCTGGAGTAGCCTCACCATCATGCCAAAGCATATTTGGAATTCTTTTGGATTACTATGCCCACCTTAATTTATTTTTTTTTAAATATATTTTTATTTATTTCTAGGAGAGAGAGAGACAGCATGAACAGGGGAGGGTCAGAGAGAGAGGGAGACACAGACTCTGAAAATAGGCTCCAGGCTCCGGGCTGGCAGTCAGCACAGAGCCCGACGCGGGGCTGGAACCCGCGAACCGCGAGATCATGACCTAAGCGAAAGTCGGACGCTTAACCGACTAAGCCACCCAGGCGCCCCTATGCCCACCTTAATTTAAGCTTGGAAGTTTAAATATGATACTAACGGAGTGAGGGGTGAGGATGAAAAAAACAGTGGACTGGCCATACAAGGGTGATTTGCTACCTGAAACCTGAAGGCTCCGGTGTCTGGACCTAGTTATTTTAGGTTAAAAAGAATTCAGGGGAAAGAGCACGGAGTCCTCGTCCCACATCTGTCCAAACCAGCTGTGCAACCCCAAGTAAATCTTTCTGGAACAGAGATTCCTAATATCTAAAATAAGATGGGAATTAGCAGCACTCAATATCTTCCTGCTAGTCCAACTGCATCGATAAACAAGGGGTCACACAGATCTTCCGGAAAGGGCACCGACAACCCGAAGCAGTCCTGAGGCTGCGAACCATCCTTGTTTTCTACTCGTCTTCCTTAGCCCTGGGGGATGGGCTGCGCCTAAAGCATCACCACCTGTATGGCTCACGCCCTGCGGGGCTTCCCTGAGCTTCCTCCGCCTGCCCTGTACGCGCTCCCCTCGCCCTCCACGCCCCACTCCCTCGACTCCCTCGACCATCTCCGCCGCCTGGGCCCGCCCCCTCCGCCCGGCGCCAGCCCGCGGAGCGCCGATCGGCTCGATGAGCGGGGGCGCAGCTGCGGCGAAGCGGCGGACGCCAGGTCCGCGCCCACTATTAGCCCCCTGCCTGCTTGCTTTCTGCGCTTCACTTTCCTATCCCCGCCTTCCCAGCGCTGTCGGTCCGGAGAGCTGCCCGGAGCTCCCTGGGAGACTCAGGTACTGGCGCCGGCGGTCCCGACGGGAGGGACAGATTTGAGGAGGAAGGAAACGGAGACGACGCCCCTGTTCCGTCGCCTACCAACGTCCGCGTAGGGCTGCGAGATCCGCCTGGGGCCTGGGGAAATGCTAACTTCGGGCCAGGTGTCGTGGAGGATTACGACTTGGACGGGGGTGTGCGGAAGGGAGGGGAGGTTGAGGGGGAGAAAAATGGCAATTGAAGGGTGCGCTGGGAGATGCAAAGGGAACAGTGGAGGGTGTGGGGAGGGTTTGAGAAGAGTGGGAGTCACCCTGGAATGTGAGTGGGTATCTTGGAGTAGAAAGGAGCTAAGTTAGGAGATGATGTCGGGGGAGGAGGCCTGGTGCGACAGATGGGGGGGTGGGGCGGAGGAGGTGGGGGCAAAGACAGTCAACCGAGCTACTTGCTGGAGGGGATGGATTTATTTCATTATTTAAAGTCAAGGGAGAAAGAGCGCCAACCCTGCTGTGTTTATAATGTCCAGGTGAGGTGAATCATAGTTTGACAGTTTTTGTGAATAACATCTTCAAGCTGTGCCCTTCCAAGTCACTTATTTCCGTGAAACTGCACCACTTCAAGACTGTTGATGGAGCTAAGGAAGAGGAGTCAGAAGGGAATGGAGGCCGGGAAAAGGGAAACCTCTGCCCAGATTCAAGCCTTGTGTGAAATAAATTACATAGGGGTTTTTGTTTTGTGCGTGAAGCAAAAAAGAGGCCAACGTTTACTAAACAAGTTAGAAGTGTGTTACATATAAAGACATTGAATAGAAAACTGCCTCTTCAAAAATATACAGGAAATTGTAAACGTATGGTAATGACATAAGCATATGGTGATGTGACATTTTTAAAGTGAATTATGTATTGCTGGTCCACTCTCAGTTTGAAGTGCATCAGGAGGGGCGCCTGGGTGGCTTAGTCGGTTAAGCGTCCGACTTTCGCTTAGGTCATGACCCCGCGTCGGGCTCTGTGCTGACTGCCAGCTCAGAGCCTGGAGCCTGTTTCAGTCTGTGACTCCCTCTCTCTCTGACCCTCCCCTGCTCACGCTGTCTCTCTCTCTCTCTCCTAGAAATAAAAACAAAAAAAAATGCATCAGGAAAGCTCTCTTATTTACATATATCCCGAGACACAAATACCTGAATTCATGCGTAATTTTTGAAGGGAAAAATGTAGGTAGAAATATATGCCTGATTTTTGAGCATTCTTTATTTCTGCTAGTTATTTGGCCCAAATCATCAGTTGCATAGTTAAGCTTGCGCCATGTTTTGCTGATGGCTTTTCTGTTGTCAGATACTGTTTTCTTGTCTTCATGAGGCTGGTCCTTGGATTATAGGACCTGATTATGAAGTTTGCTCATCATTAAACTGGTAGCTTTACTGTATATTTCATAAAGATGTAAGTCTTCCTGTTTTGGGGGTGTTAAAGCAGCCCCTTTGTTGGGTTTAAAATATAAATAACATACAAGTATAATAAAAAGAAAAGCTCAGATTTTTCACTTGCTTCCTGTTTTTTTCCTGGATTCTGTAATATTTCTGTGTGAATGAACTATTCTGAAAGCAAAGTATTAGGAATAAAATGGTCCAGATGTATGTGACAGATACATTATGGGATGAACTCTAGAGATGTTCCTTAGGTAGTAAGTGGTTAAGTTTCTGATTTAGAAGCATTTCTTATCAAAGAAAAGTGTATCAATTTGTTTTGATAAGACACCGACTTAAAATATTACTTTTATTTAAAATATTTTTATTTGGTTTATGAAACTGGACTCTCTGGGCTTTTATATAATATTAACTAGCAAACTGGTGCCTAATTATCCTTAAAGATCTTAAAGGTGTGTTCTTCTCATGGAAGGGGAAAGAGGGCTTCTGGGTTCTTACAGGGAAGTGGTCTTTCTAGAACAGAACTGTGTAACTTGATAGGCAGCTAATTGAATAAATATTAAAGGTGATCATGCATAGCCTTTGGTTAATTTGGGCTTCTGTGTTTACTGTTTCAATCGGTAGAGCGAATATTAGTTACCTTTGCTAAATTCTCTTTTAGTTTTTTAGTGCCTACTTTAAAGGAGGGTCATATAGACTAAAGAAAAATACATATAAATCACTGAGCACAGTGCATACCACATAGTAAAAATTCAGTACCTTAGCTATTAGCTATTCTCATCTTTTATCCATCTTCTAATCCAAGATACTGAAAACTCATGTTTGCCTGTCAGTTTTTTCTTAAGAAAATTTGAATAAGCTGCACTCTCAAGAATTTTCTTGGAAAACCACAATGCATATTCGCATATGAAAAACTGTGAAACTTTCTGTAGGAAAAGAAGAAAATAAAACCGTAACCAACAAAACAGCATCCTGGCTGTTTAACCCAATATTTAATAAACTTATCCCTTTTCTTGAAGCCTAGTGCTGTGCTTTAGAATAGGGTGTTATACCTTACAGAATGTTTTTGCATGAGTTATCTGATCATGCCAACTCCATGCAGAATCCTAGAAATCAGTATTTTACACATGAAACTGGATCATGGTTTAATCAGCTAACAAAAAATGAGAGAAGTAGGAGTGTTCTGTCTTCTAATTCCACATTAAAATCTTAAAGCATTTAATACCTCATTTTCTCCACAAATTTTCCCCTCTCCTAGGCAATCTGCTCTTTCATTTTATAAAACCTTTCACTAGGGGCGCCTAGGTGGTTCAGTTGGTTAGGTGCCCAAGTCTTGATTTCAGCTCAGGTCATGATCTCTCAGTGCCTGAAATCAGGCCCCGAGTTGGACTCTGCAGTGACAGCAAGGAGCCTGCTTAGGATTCTCTCTCTCCCTCTGTCTCTGTCCCTTCCCCGCTTGCACATGTGCTCTCTCTCTCAAAATAAATAGACCTTTTAAAAAAAAAAAAAACAACTTTCACTGATTTTTACATCCACTTTCTCACAGTTTTTAACTGTTTTTTTTATGTATCAAGGCCTGGCATGGAGGACAGGGTCGCCCGGGATGAGGCGGGTGGGAAGGCAGGTTGAATTTAGAGAAGTCAGGAGGCTCCATCATACAAGGCCTTGAACACCATTTAAATACTTTAGCTCACACACCCCCAAGTCTCAAATCTGATGACATGCATTTTCTCTTTAAGGTGGTGAATATTCTGCTGGGAAACAGAAGAGTACTTCTTGAGTAAAAAGTATGCCTCCCAAGTTCAAGCGCCACCTAAATGATGATGATGTCACTGGTTCTGTGAAAAGTGAAAGGGTGAGTTCAGAATCTTCAGTTTTTAAACAAATTCAAAATATGTTTTCATTCCTTTTGTAAATAATTTGTTTTAGAAAAATCTTAAGTTTATGGCTATATTCTACTTTATATTTTTTTCTTAATAGTAAATATTTAAAAGTGTATGTTCCTTAGATTGGTGACTCATTTGAATTCTGTATCCATTACTGGTCAAATAATCATAGCTTCTTTCTAGTCTTTCAAAGAGAATGTTCTACAAATACAGGGGATCTTTTTCAGAACTCTGGGCCAAAATTGGTTGGAATTCAGAATTTTTCCGATTTTAGAAAGGTAGTTAAGTACCTATTATATAAAGCCTTTTTAGTGTCTAGAGCAGTGCCTCCAGGTATATTAGTATTTCTCTGAGAAATGTCTGATTATTCTAAGTATGTAAGTAAAGCTAACATCAATTCAGGTCAGGTTTTCCTCCAAATGAGTTTTGGCTCTCAACTTACAAAACCTCCTAGTTTTTAGAACTTTTTATTTTTGAAATTACAGATAAAAAATTCTTGTTCTGTAACTGTCTCAGAATAGTTTTTATATAATTTTCAATTTCCTATTCCAGAACATTCTGTGCAGATGTGTATAAATCTAGAAATTAGGCAGAATTTTGGAAGACAGCATTTGATATGAATGTTGTAGATAGGTTGCCTTTAGAATAAGTACTCACTAAATTTTTATTAGGGAAGGAATTAGTAACATTATTTTTTATCCAGCAACCTGAAGCCCTTGCTCGCCTCCTGTCTTATTGTTGTTCCTTCATTTACTGATTCATTTATTGACCACCTGCTATTGTGCTAAAAACTGGAGGACCTGGTCTCTGCCCATTTAGAGCTCATAGTCTACTTGACTTCATTTTACACGTTCCTTTTTCGTACAAGCTCTGAACCTCCTTACTATTCACTCTGCCCAACATCTTACAATTTAAAAGTGTCTTTTAGTACAGTACAGGAAATGTGTCTTCCCTTTGTTCTAACTTTCTGTAGTTTGTTTTTTACTTAAAGGAGGTACAGTCCACCAATAGACTAATTGCTAGTCAAGTTTTTAAACTAAGCTTTATATATACACTTAAAATTATAACATAGAGTATCAGTTAGTACCACCTCTAAGACTGTAGCTATGGCACTTTCTCTCTCTGTTGTTGGTTTGTTACTACAATGATTTGTTGTAAAAATAGGATATTGATTCAGAGTCTGTGTCTCCCTCTCTCTCTGACCCTCCAATGCTCACGCTGTCTCTCTCTCTCCTAGAAAGAAATAAAAATATTAAAAAAGAAAATAGAATATTGAACTAGAATTGAACAAAATTGGCTATTTAAATAGAGACCTCCTTTTGAATATTTATCAGATGGTGAATTTAATAGCTGGTTCTAATAATCTGTTTTACTTTTTAAAAATTTAAAGTTTTATTCCACTTGCCCATTCCACTTTTTTTAGTAACAGCTTTATTGAGGTGAAATTCATATGCCATACAATTCATTTTTAAAGTTACAACTCAATGGTTTTTAGTATATTCGCAGAATTATGCAGCTATCACCATAATCAATTTTGGGACACAGTCATAATTCCAAAAAGAAACCCTGTACAGTCATCCCCAATCTTTTCATCCCCTCAACCCTGCAACTACCAGTCTATAGATTTGTCTACTGTGGACATTTTATATATGAAACCATATAGTATATTGTCTTTTGTAATTGGCTTTTTGGACTTAAGTCATAATGTTTTCGAAGTTCATCCATATTGTAACATGTGTTAGTATTTCATTCCTTTTTATTGCTGAATAGTATTCTGTTATATGGATATATCACATTTACCTGTTCATCACTTGATGGACATTTGGGTTTTTTGGTTTTTTTTTTTTTAATATTAAGGACTTTTTGCATACTGCTTTCGGCTCTTGGCTATTTGACTATTAATAGCATTGTTAATGAAATGATGCTCAATGTCACTCATCATCAGGGAAATACAAATCAAAACCACACTGAGATACCACCTCATGCCGGTCAGAGTGGCTAAAATGAACAAATCAGACTATAGAGGCTGGCGAGGATGTGGAGAAACGGGAACCCTTTGGCACTGCTAGTCGGAATGCAACCTGGTGTAGCCACTCTGGAAGACAGTGTGGAGGTTCCTCAAAAAATTAAAAATAGAACTCCCCTATGACCCAGCAATAGCACTGCTAGGAATTTACCCAAGGGATATAGGAGTGCTGATGCACATGTACCCCAATGTTTATAGCAGCACTTTCAACAATAGCCAATTTATGGAAAGAGCCTAAATGTCCATCAACTGACAAACAGATAAAGAAGATGTGGTTTATATATACAATGGAATACTACTTGGCAATGAGAAAGAATGAAATCTGGCCATTTGCAGCAACGTGGGTGGAACTGGAGGGTATTTTGCTGAGTGAAATAAGTCAGTCAGAGAAGGACAGATCCCATGTGTTCTCATTCATATGTGGATCTTGAGAAACTTAACAGAAGACCATGAGGGAGGGGAAGGGGAGAAAGTCACAGAGAGAGAAGAAGGCAAACCATAAGAGACTCTTAAATACTGAGACCAAACTGAGGGTTGATGGGGGATGGAGGAAAGAGGAAAGTGGGTAATGGGCATTGAGGAGGGCACTTGTTGGGATGAGCACTGGATGTTGTATGGAAACCAATTTGACAATAAATTATATTAAAAAAAAAAAACAATAGCCGTGTTACAAACATTCATGTACAAGTTTTTGTGTGAACAGTTCTCTTGTGTGAATACCTAGGAGTGTAATTATTGGGTATTATAGTAACTCTCTTCAACCTTTTGAAGAATTGTCAAATTGTTTCCCAGAGTGGCTGCACAATTTTACATTCCCACCAGCAGTGTAAGTGGATTCCAGTTTCTCTGCATTTCTCCTTCCAACCCGTTCCTTTTCACCACCAATTTCTCATTAACACTTGCTATTATCTGCCTAGTGGGTGTGAAGTGTTTTCCCATTATGTCCCCTTTTTTTTTATAGTGTCTCACTAGCACTTGTGTTTGTTCAGTGAATGGGTATAAGGACATTGGTTTTCGTGTGTGTTTCTCATAGTACAACTATAATAAATACATTTTATCATTGGTGTCATTAACTTTTATGGCACATAAACTGTTTCATAAATATAGTGACTGTTAAACTTACTGGCTAGAACAGCATTTAAGAAATATTTGTTGAAGGAATTACAACTAATTATAATTAATTAATAATAGATGAAGATGTTGAAGTATATCCCTGTTACTGACTTTGAACTTTTTTTTATGTGGTCCCTGGCCATTTCTTCTTCTGTCTGGAATTGCCTATTTCTCTCCATTGACTATTTTTCTCTCCCTTGACAGCTTTTTCTTACTGGTTCCTCAGAGCTCTTTATATAACATAGACATCCTACCTTTTCTGAAAGTATGCTGCAGATTTTTTTTGCCCAATCTGTTACTTGCCAGTTAACCTTGTTTATGATGTCTTCTGTTTTTTGTGTTTAACGGATTTATGTTATCATATCCATGAATCTTTTTCCTTAAAGCTTCTGGGGTTGTGTATTGCTTAGGAATAATCCACCCTTCTTAAGAGTTAAATACTTATTTCATATATATTCAGTTTTTGTGATTTCATAAATAAATGAGTTACATAAATAATGCATTTTTCCTTTAAGTGCTGCATTGACCCATAACTTACAGATCTCGTTCTCTAGTGTTCCCAGGGTCACTTATTCCTAAATAGTCTGTTAAATTTCCATTAACATTTTAATGTGTCAATTAAAAGAGTGTTTTAAATTTTTCTTGTTACTTTTTTTTAAGTTTATTTACTTATTTTTGAGAGAGAGCACATGAGTTGGGTAGAGAGAGAGAGGGAGAGAGAATTCCAAGCAGGCTCTGTGCTCGAACACATGAACCATGAGATCATGACCTGAGCCAAGATCAAGAGTCGGACATTTAATTGGCTGAGCCACCCGGATGCCCCTTCTGTTACCTGTTTTAATTTCTACTGCATTATGCCCAGAGAATGTGACCTATGTAATTTGTAGTTTTGGGAATTTATTAAAATTCTTTTGTGGCTTATCTGTTTTGTTGCTGCTTGAAATTAAAATTTGCTAAATATAAAATTCTAGATTATTGTTTGTCTTAGTTTCTCTCTCTCTGAAAGGTATGTTAAGTCTTCCCTATGATTTTGAGTGAATCCATTTCTTTCTTTATAATTTGAGCAGCTTTTGCTTTATATATTTGAAACTATGTTGTTATATATAAACATTCATTGCTATTAAATCTTTTTGGTGGGCTATGCATTTTATCATTGCAAAATCTTATTTGATTGGTTAATGCTTTTTTCCTAAATTTGTCTTTGTATTAATATTGCCAACTCTAACATTCTTTTTGTTAGAATTTGCTGATATATTTTTTTCCCACCTCTTCTTTTCATCCTTTATTTGAGATTTGCTTTAGATGACTTTTTTGTAAACAGATATTGGCTGGAATTTTTGAACTCTAATCACATGTAATTTTTATTTTTAATAGGAACATTCATGCCATTCACATTTGTCATGACAGCTAACATATTTGGGCTTCTTCTGTACTAGCCTCTGCTGCCGGTGAATGCCCTTCCCCCTGATCTTTGGTTGGCCCTTTGTTATCATTTGGATCTCAGCTTAAGTTTCACTTCTTGAGAGTGATTTTCCATGACAACCTAATCTAATTTAGTCACCCTGTCACTTTCTATCCTATCCCTGTTTCAGTTTTCTGCATAGCATTTGTTACCATCAAGTATTTTTCTGTGAGAGCTCAGACCTTGCCTGTCTTGTTCAAAGCTGGTCTGGGTAACTAGAATGGTGCCTAACACACAGAAGACACTCAAATGTATTTATTAAAAGAATACTGAATACATCCCATTTTCATTTTTTTCTCTCTGTGATATGTTTATATTATTATACATAGATGATTATATTTCATATGTTTTTGCTCTCTACCCTGACTCCTTTGGCAGATTGATTGTTTTTCCTCATCTTCTCCCTGACTCCAGTACCACTGGGCAGCTTAAAGCATCCTTTTGGGTCACCTGGGTGGCTTAGTTGGATAGGCGGCCAACTCTGGCTCAGGTCATGATCTCACAGTTTGTGAGTTCAAGCCCCGCGTCGGGCTTTGTGCTGACAGCTCAGAGCCTGGAGCCTGCTTTGGATTCTGTGTCTCCCTCTCTCTCAGCCCCTCCTCCACTCATGCTCTGCCTGCCTCTCTCTATCTCAAAAATAAATACAAAAAAATAATAAAAATAAAGAAATAAAAGTATCCTTCCTTTCTCCCTTTGTCCCTCTCTCTTTTTTGTTATTAACTTTATTTTTACAGCGATGTTTAAATCTGTGTTCACTGTCAACTTACCAAACACCATGTCCCATTGTTGAACCTCCTCATTCTGGCCACTTTCCCATCCTCCACTCATCTCTCCAGCAGGTGCAACTGTTATGTTACTTCCTTGCTTCACTCTTCCACTCCCAGCTTCTAGCTTTTGTTAAAATGGTTTGGGGGGGGCGCCTGGGTGGCTTAGTCGGTTAAGCGTCTGACTTTCACTTAGGTCATGATCTCGCGGTTCGTGGGTTCGAGCCCTGCGTAGGGTTCTGTGCTGACTGTCAGCTCAGAGCCTGGAGCCTGTTTCACAGTCTGTGACTCCCTCTCTCTCTGACCCTCCCCTGCTCACGCTGTCTCTCTCTCTCTCCTAGAAATAAATAAAACATTAAAAAAAAATTAAAAAAAAAATGGTTTGGGGCTCTTTTAAAGTTTCTCCTTATATTATGTCTTTTCTTTTTCAGTAGCTATAAGTAGTTCACAGTCACAGTACCGTCATTTATTCAGAATTGACCACACATTTCATTAGTTTCATTGATTGTATCAGTCTCTGTCTTAGAATCTTTGTTCTGATTTAATTGGTTTTTTTGTTTGTTTGTTTTTTGTTTTTTGAACTGGTGTAATTCCTTGAGTAATTTTCCCGGAAAAGGCAATAGATGGTGTATTTGTTTCCTATTGCTGTTGTAACCAATTACCATAAACTCAAAACAACACACATCTATTATCTTCTAGTTCTGGTGACTGGAAGTCCAAAGTGGGTCTTCCTGGGCTAAAATCAAAGGTCTGGCCAGGCTGTGTTCCTTCTGGAGGCTCTAAGGGAGAATCTGTTTCTTTGTCTTTGCCAACTTCTAGAGGTGCCTGTCCTCTTTCGCTCATGCTCCTCCCACTGTCTTTAAAGCCAACAGTATACCATCTTCTACCCCTTCCCTCTCCCTACTCCTCTCTCTCTCTTTTCACTCTCTCTGGCACTTCTGTCTCCCTCTTTTAAGAACTCTTGGGGTTATGTTGGGCCTATTGATCTTCTCATCTCAGTCACACCTGCAGATCCCTTTTAGCATGTGAGGAAACAGTTGCAGTTTTCCGTCTTGGGGAGTTACTGTTCTGCCTGCAAGTTGTGTACTGTTGAAGTTCTATGCAGGAAAGTCTGGTTGTTGTTGTTCTTAGCTTTCTTTTGGAACTTAATATCTTCCCCTTTTGGGGAGAAGATGAGATCATCCTCATTTTAAGGAAAATAGTTGCATCTTGTAAAAGTATAAAGTGGTTTTTGTTTAGAAGTTCATATGTTTGTAGGGTTGTGAACTGCAAAGGCAGTAGGTGGACTGTATCAGTTCTTAAACCCTTGTGTCTCAGCTCCACACCTGTCCTTTGCACTCTTCTGTCTGATGCTAGAGTTGGACTCAGCAACTGCATTTCTCCTTGGCCACATGGCTTCCTATTAGGTTCTGCTGGTGGAGAGAGACTGGAAAGCAGGGGAAGGGAAGAGGGACTTCATTCCTTCCTGACTGCCTGCAGTTCCTTATTTCCATGCTGGCCCCAGTGACCTTTTTACCGTGTTGTCAGTCATAGGATTCTGGTATTATGAGCATTTTCTTTGGAGAATTGGCAAATGTGGTTTTGTCTTTCAGCTTACAATGAAGCACATGTAATCACTCTTCCCCTAGGATTAAAAAATTTCAGGATAATAGAACTTTCATTACTCCTCCCTGACAGTTTGCAAGCCTTCTGAATCTGAAAACTCAAATCTTTGTTTTTTCTTTTTTTGACAGAGAAATCTTTTGGAAGATGATTCAGATGAAGAAGAAGACTTTTTTCTGTAAGTTTTTTTAAATAGCTTTATTGGAATATAATTAACATCCAATAAAATGCATATAGAGTGTATTATATGATGTTTGGTACATGTACTATACATCTGTAAAATCATCACCAAAATCAAATAATCAACATAACCATCACCTCTGAAATTTCCTCATACACCTTGTAATCTGTCACTCTCCCAATCCCCGACAACCACTGGTCTACTTTCTGTCACCATAGTTTGTATTTTCTAAAATTTTTTAAACAAATGGTATCTTACAGGATGCCTTTTTTTTTTTTTACTGGCTTCATTCACTTTGCATAATTATTTTGAGATTCCTCCATGTGTCACATGTATCGATAGTTATGAATGTACTGCAGGTCATTCATCTATTTTTGGGTATCTGTGGTGTTTATAGTTTTAGCTATTGTGAATAGAGCTGCTGTAAGCATCTGTGTGCAAGTTTTTGTGTGGATTGATGCTTTCAGTTCTCTTGGGAAAATACTTAGGAGTTAGCTGAGTGGCTAGTATATTTTCATATCTGTTTTCCAAAGTGGTGCACCATTTTATATTCCACCAAAATCACTTAGGAGTAGTTGCTCTAAATCCAAATCAGTACTATAGTCAGTTTTTAAATCTTAGCCATTCTTATGGATGTGTAGTGGTATCTCATTCTAGTTTTAATTTGCATTTCCCTAATGACAAGTCATGTTAGACCTCTTTTTATGTATTTGCCATCCTTGTATCTTCTTAGATTAAATACATGTTAAACCTTTTGTCCAGTTCTAAATTTGTCTTTTTATGTAGTTGTTTATATATTCAAGATACAAGTTCTTTGTCAGATATGTTTTACAGATCTTTACTTTTCATCTGTAACAATCTTTTCATTTTCATAATAGTATCTTTTAAAGATCAAAGTGTTGATTTTGATGAAATCAGTGTATTACATTTTCTTCTTTTATTTTTGCTAATTTAAGAAATCTTTGCCATGTTAACTAAGATTTTCTCCTATATTTTCTTTTTTTTTTAATTTTTAAAAATGTTTATTTTGAGAGAGAGACAGAGAGAGAGAGTGCATGAACATAGGAGGGGCAGAGAAAGAGAAGGAGAGAGATAATCTGAAGCAGGTTTCATGCTGTCAGCAGAGTCCAGAGCGGGGTTGATCCCAGCAACCATTAGATTGAGTCCTGAGCCAAAACCAGGAGATGGATGCTTAACTGACTGAGCCATCCAGGCGTCCCCTTCTGTGTTTTCTTCTAAGAGTTTTATAGTTTTGGCTTTTACAGTTAGCTCTGTAATCTATTTCAAGTAAATTTTTATGTATGGTTGAGCTAAGGGTGGAGATTTCTTTTTCTTTTTTTTGGCATATGGCTATCCATCCAGCTGGTGAAAAGATTATCTTCCTGTTGAATTGCCTTGATACTTGGTCAGTTAACTGATCTGATCAGTCATTTACAGTTCATCATTAGAAAGGGCTGTCATCATATAGGCCTGGGTTTGTACTTGCACAGTTAGTAAGGAGGACATATTGTGGCAGGTGGTTTCCCTGGAGATTGTTGTGGGCGGATATGCCCCCTGCGCCCCAACCTCCCCAGGGGGAACATTTGCCTTCCTCTTTGTTATAATATTGCAAAGATTTTTGTAGAGGTTTTTTTCCCCCTACATAAAAATATTTTATAAAAATAATTGACAGTCATGAAGCAGTATGTGACAAGATTTCTGAAGAGTCACAAAGCAATTGCCACAGTGGCAATTATGGTGAAAAGCCTTAGACCTAGAGCACTAGCTACCTGTCAGAAAGGAACTCAGTATTGAAAAGGCCAGAATGATAAATAAGTGATTCTCTCAATGTCAGCAAGCTACCTTGTGAGAAACACTAACTCTTCGTTCGTACCTGCAACGTACCTGGAAGTCCACTCTCAAATAATGTTGTATCTTTTACAGAGGACCTGACACATAGCTACCACACTTGCTCAAAATACAGCTTCCACACACTGTGGTTCTGTTTGGGTGTTGAAGGGGAGACAAACCAAATAAATTTTTTAAAAAAGTCATCAAAATCCAGGTTTATCACCCAGCAATTTATCAACACCAAGCAATATTCACAAGAGCAGCCTAAATGTCCATTAGCAGGTGAATGGATAAGGAAAATGTGGTATTTTGATACAATAGAATATTAGTCTTAAAAAGGAAGGACATTCTGGGGTGCCCAGGGACTCATTCAGTTAATCATCTGACTCTTGATTTCGGCTCAGGGCATGATCTCACAGTTCTTGTGATGGAGCCCCTCATCAGGCTCTGTGCTGACTGCATGGAGCCTGCATGGGATTCTCTCTTCCTCTCTGTCTGCCCCTCCCCTGCTCATGCACACACTCTCTCTCTCCAAGTAAATGAATATTTAAAAAAAAGAAAGAAATTATGACACATGCTTACAATATGGATGAACCTCAAAGACCTTATGCTTATGCTAAGTGAAAGAAGCTGGTCACAAAAGGATAAATTTTACATGATTCCACTTATATGAAGTACCTAGAGTAGACAAATTCATGGAGACACAAAGCTGGAAGTTGCCAAGGGCTAGGAAGAGGAGGAATGGGGAGTTAGTGGTTAATTGGTAGAGAGCCTATTTTGTTTTTAAAGTAAACTCTATGCCTAACATAACCCTGAGATCAAGAGTTCCATGCTCTACCGACTGAGTCAGGCTCCCCAATTCTTTTTTTTTTTTTTTTAATTTTTGTGATTTGTGCCTTATTCTCAATCATCAGAGGAATGGTAATTACTCATAATGGATTATCCGCAAGTTTTTATTTCCAGAATATTAAAATGGATTGGTTGAAATGATATTACATTTGACTAACAAATAATAGTTTGAGAAATGTTGGTATTTTCAGACTTGAATTTCCCCTTTGTTGATGAATTTAAGAGGAGCAACAAAAAAGAGTGTTTTGAATGGATTTTTCTCTGTATCCATTTCTGATAATCAACAATTTTTATAGGCTAATTCAAAAGTGAATTTACTTTTTCTGTCTATAACTGATCAGAAAGCTATTCATAGCAACTGGCATTCTTGTTGTTATGGTATTTCAGAGTTTAGTGATTAGAACATGTGTATAACTTAGGGTTATATATACTCTATTTTCTCTGAAAGTTTTGACATTGAGAAGAATGAGATTAGTTGTGGCTAGCACTAAGTACCAGTGAAGTGCAAATGTGATTACACATCATTCGATTCCAACAAACCAATTACATGTGGTTCCTTGTGGTAAATGACTGATCCATGTTTAGAATTAAGCTTGATTGTGTGTGTGTGTGTGTGTGTGTTTTCTATTTTTTATTTTAATTCTCATTAATATGTACTTTGTATTTTGTTTTCAGAAGGGGACCATCTGGACCAAGATTTGGACCTAGAAATGATAAAATTAAGCAGTAAGTTCCGGAGTTACTCATTTGTTTATTGATTATCGTATTTCCATGTGGACCCAGGGTTGGCAGACTGGAGCCTAGGAGCCAAATCTGGTTACTGCCTATTGTTCTAAATAAAGTTTTATTGGAACACAGCCATGCCTGTTTGTTTTCTTATTGCCAGTGGCTGCTTTCAAACTACAGTGGCAGATTTGACTAGCTGTGACAGAGACCTTATGGCCCACAGAATCTAAAATGTCTGTTGTCTGGCCCTTTATGGAAAAAAATTTGCCGAGCCCAGATGTAGACTAACTGTAACTACTGGATTGTAAAAACCCCATAACTTTCTATTTTCACAAAGCTCCCTCTGAATCGTAGCTAAGGAAATCCAGTGCCTGTTTGTTAGTTTTCTTAACTTGATTACATTATGTCAAATGCATTTGTGCAGCATAATCTCAAGATCAATTTTGGTTTTAAATTTGTGCTCGAGTCCCGTTTTCAGACTAATAGATGTAATATAATAGGTTTAGATTTTTAAAGTACAATATTTTTCATATCCCTCCAGAATGTTGTTATATCTATTTTTCTAATACATGTATTGATCTAAGTTTTATGGGTAATTCGTTTTCAGTTTAAACCTTTTTCTGTATATGTTGGTGGTGGCAGGTGGTGGTTAATGCTATAGTAAACGTATCTAATGTTAGAAGGTTCTGAGTCCTGACAAGAAGGACAACAGTGAGCAGAGCAGTGAAACAGCCCTGGAAACAGACTAAGTTTTGAGTACTAACTATGGACAATAAGCTAAGTGGCCTGGATTCAGGATCTAAGGAAGGACAGCCATGCTCTAGTTCAGGATACAGTTGGCACATAATGGGAAGAGTGCTGTAGTAGGAAATCAAGTTATTGTTAAGACTCTTGAGCTTTAGTCAGGTAGCCATTGGTATGAAAAAAAAATATCCATACTTCACCTATTCCTACCTAATGAATGGATTCAGAAATCAGAACTAGGGTTCCAACAAATTGAGTGCTGGACAGGACATTTCATTTTCTCTTACTATCTGGCAAATTGTCCTGAATGTAACAGTCTAAAACAATACATACTTATCATGTCACGTTTTCCAGGGGTCAGGAGTTCAGTCACTGCTTAGGTGGGCCCTCTGCACAGGGTCTCATAAGCCTGAAATCAGGGTTTTACCAGGGCTGTGGTCTCATTTACTGACCAAGCTCAAGTAGTGTTGACAGAATTACTTTCCTTACATTTGGGAGAAGCCACGATATTTGCTCCTTCAAGGCCAGCAGAATGGAGTCTCTGCTGCTGCAAATTTCTGTTGGCCAGTTAAAGTACAATGAACTGCATGGATTCAGGCAGTTCATAACATGTAGGCAGTAATAGAAAGAATGGCCAAACTCTCTGGGTTCTCATACGCACCGAAAATGGTGATTCCAAAACTGAAGGGGCTGCACGGCTCTAATAGGAGCTGTTACCCAGAAGCCTGTTCTGCATAGTAGCTCAGCACTTTCACAGTCTGCAGACAGGCCCGGCAGAAAGCCTTCTACATCAGCAGAACCTGGGAGGTGGTGAGATGAGTGGGAGATAGCCTCTCAGCCATTCATCTTCTCATGTTCTGGGAGGATTACAAAACATTCAAGGCCATCAGGATGCCACGGCAGAGCTGGTCCTGTGCACTGAGCCAGCGTGACTTCTATATCCACCCACACAGTTCTCATACCTAAACTGCCCTAGAGAAGAGATCCCACTGATGACACACATGTCTTTATCCTGCCCATGTGCTTGGTCTCCTCTCTGATATCCTCTGCAGTGTGAGCCTAGTACTGAGTATGACCTGTTGAATCTTCTGAATATAATTTTCCAGCCGAACCCCAAACCACGGCTGGTTGTACAGAATGAGCATTGCAAACAAAGCATTTGTCTATGTTAGCAAATGCCAAGCACACACACACAAATATGTATATGTACATATTAATTAGCACAGTATCTTTGGTGATCACAGAATTTTAGAAGAGGAATTGTTGAGTAAGTATGATGATCTCACTCTCACTTAAAAGTCATCAAACTAATACATAGTAAACCTTGTGGGCACAGACTCATGAATGCTTATTTAATCAGGGCATAACTCAGTGTCTGTGCCCAAATGCCCCAAGATGGCAGAGCACACCCTACCACATAGCTTGCCCATGGACTGATACCTGGCATTAGTTGAGTTACCAAAATTGCTAGCACTGGTGAGTTTCTTTCAGCTATGTGATCACCATGTAATTCGTAACATTTTAGTACAGAGTATTCCTTGACTGCATGGGTCAGCAACATTGTTACTTTGAATTCAGTTGGCATGTTGACACCAGATTATTTGCACAAAAAATATTCAGGTGTTTGAGGGAAGATTTTTTTTGGTAAGATTTAAAATAATCACATGCCTATATAAAATATATGATTCTCTTTGGAATATTTTCTTTGCTTTTAAGTTAAATAATAGCTTTATAAATGCAACTCTAGTGGATTACAGTCATTCTCTGCTTGTGGTAGGGAATTTCCTAATTATAGTCTTGGTCCAATCAGTTTAACTTTATAAAAAGGCCCCTAAGGAATGTTCTATGATGTAACAGCCATATATATATAGTTGCCAAAATGCTACATAACTTTAAACCTTCTTTTGTCAACAGTACCTTAAAAAGCCACAAGATGGGGGTGTTAACTCTAAAAATAAATATTTTCTTTATAAAATAAGGGAAGAGTGCTTGTTGCTGAGCATTTTTTTTCTTAATGGAAGAGCACTGACATTAAGCACATGCTAAGGGTTAGTCATTGTGCTGAGTGTTTAAAAACACTGTTACATCTAATTCTCACAAGTGAGAGATGATCATCTTCATTTTAAAGGTGGGAAAATAGGCTCCAAGAGGCTTGCAACAGACTCCATGACACCGTGCAGCTTCCCTGTTGATAATTAGAATAGAGACGTTTCAGGAATACAAGTTGTGTCAGACTCTAAGGATGATTTAAGTTAACACTTGACTATCTTTTCCTTTCTGTGTGTCTTTATCCTTTCCTGGGTATGCTCTCCCTTGTGTCCTTTCTTCTACCATATGACTCTCCTTTAACTGGAGATAATATAAGTCTCCACACCCTCCTATACAAACTCATTTTTCCTTTGAGTTCTTAATTTTTTCTTTCAGCTCGTCATCTACAGACATTTGCTCAGATTATAAGTCTAGAAGTCCTCCATCCTTTTCTTGCCCCAACTTCTTCACCAGTGTCCAGTTAATCACTTTATGCTTGAAATACCCCTCCTCTTACCTAGAACTTTCCCACCATCAACCACCTTCATTACTCTGCCCAATTCACACTTACCCCTCAAAACTCAGTATGAGGATCTTGATGCCATCTCTCTCTGATCCAAGCTGAATTCATCTAGGCTACATGACTGGTACCATGGGCTTCCTTCTGTTGTGGCACTTAACACATGGTGGTATAATCATGGATACCAGTTTTCCCCAGTAGACTGTAATCTTTCTAAAGACTGGACTTATAACCATCACATTGGTGTCCTCAATAAATAGTATCATAATTCCTTAATAAATGTTTTTGAATGAATATTTCATTAAGATCAGAAAATATTTGTTGAATGCCTACTGGACACATTTCATATGACCTAGGAAATAAAAGGATGAGTGGGACAGTCTCTGCTTTGAAGGCATTTAAGGTGTAATGATAAGGATGGGATCAACATAAAATAAAATTAGAAAACAGTACCATAACTGCTGTGAAAATGTAAAAGATACTGTGAAATATGTTATTACTTGTTTTTTAAAAATTATCCTTTATATTAAAATAATTTTCTCCTTTATAGAAGTTGTGTTCTGGGCATGAGAACATCTTGAAATATAGAAACACAATTAAGAGATTTTCCATGATTAAATAAAGGTTTTACGATAGCTAGATTAAGAGTGTATACTGGTGGATGGTGGACTTTTTTTAATTTTTGTTTTAAAATCATGTGTAGTGTATTGAAGTCCATAGTAGTCCATGCGTAGGGCTGCAGTACATTTTATCCGTTCCCACCCTGCAGTACCACCTTGCTTTAGGTTACTGTCATCTCCTGCAAATGCTGAAAGATAACTACCTGGGGAGGGGGGCGCCTGGGTGGCTCAGTCTGTTAAGCATCCGACTTCGGCTCAGGTCACAATCTCACAGTTCGTGGGTTCAAGCCGCGCGTTGGGCTCTGTGCTGCTCAGATACTGGAGCCTGTTTCAGATTCTGATCTCCCTCTCTCTCTCTCTGACCCTCCCCTGCTCATGCTGTCTGTCTCTGTCAGAAATAAAAAAATTAAGAAAAAAAAATGATCCTTGAACAATAGCTGTGTTTCTGTTACAGTTCTCAGAGTTAAATAGAGACCTCTATATATACTGCCATTTTTATATCTACAGTTCTGCTGAAGTAACTGGGTATGCTTTTGCAGACTTATAACCCAAATTGTTCGCTTATTCAACAAATGTTCGTTGAATGGGTACTCTGCTCCAAGCACTGTGGCTGGTACTGGGACTGCAAAAGTGAACAAGATAGGCACGTTTTCTGCATTCATCAAGTTTAGCTTCTAGCCAGGGAAAGGCAGGAAATCAGTGTGTACTTTCACTTAGTGTAAAATGGAGAAGTGGGCTCTGAAGATTAATGCAGGACACTCCTTGCACTTTTGAACCTAAATTGCATGAGAGCCAGAATTGTCTGCTTTCTCATTTGTCTTCCCAGTGCCTAAAGTAATACATAATGGGCTCTCATTAATTATTGGATACATTAATTAGTTGCTTAAGTATTTGTGCCCTTGTTTAGATAGGGTGAATCTCTTTACCTCTTTGTTTAGATGCTTAGGAATTGCAGCAAGACATCTTAGGGATTTGGGGACTTGTTCAGATCTTTTTGGGCAGAAGAGAAATCTGCTTGTCCCAGCTTGGTTCTGCTTCAGTCTAATATTCTGCTCCAGTAGAATCTGAGGCACTGAACTCGGGGAAGCTGTGGTGACCCCTGAGTCTGTGTGTGGCTAGTCAGTGGGTGTACCATAGGAGTAGCAGTGGGTGTACCATAGGAGTAGCAGTGGGTGTACCATAGGAGGGAGGGACCGTCCTCACACATAGTGATTGCTCCTTGAATCTGAGACTACTTCTGAACTCACCTATGTCTAATGGGGTCTCCATTTTTATTTTAAAGCAAACTTTCTGAAGATACAGCTCTGTGATAGGGAAGAGATAGAACTCTTTTTCAAAATTACACATCCATGCCCATTGACTCACTGAGTTAGCTTGAGGGGTAGTGTGGAATAGAGGGCAGAGACAAGACATGTAGGGGGCTTTTTTAAACCTCACAATTGTGAAGTTGTGAAATTGTAATAATTGACACAATTCTTTCTTCCCCAACTAGAAACAATTGCATATCCTTATGTTATATATATATATATATATATAACATATTTATATGTATAATATGTATAAAGAGGTATATAATCCAGTGCAATTTAAACATATTTTGAGTTGTAAGAACGATGAGCCACTTTATTTCTCCTTTTAAATATTTCCTGGTATGACAATTTTATAAAGTAATTTAAAGTAATTTTCCTCTAACAGAACAGAGGAAAACTAAACACTTTAAATTACTTAACATTTCTGTGTTTGTGTACTTGAAGTTACTCCTGAGTGAGAGTAGGCAACTAAGAACCAGTTAGATTGATGAACCAATGAGGATGAGCCCTGACATGGGGCTCGATATCCCAACCCTGAGACCATGACCTGAGCCAAAATCAAGAGTCAGACAGACGCTCAACCAACTGAGCCATCCAGGCACCCTGAAGATTAAATATTTATTTAGTTAGAACAGGCCCTCATCGCCTAACATAAAGAAGGAAATTATATTTTCATTTTGAAAAACAACAAAACAATTTTTCCTTTCTGCTCTCTCTTGGCTCCTTCAAAACCTTCCCAGGTGTGCCAGTGTCTTAAACCCTATTTGTTTACAAGAAAACGAATGAGTATCCGTGTACATTTCCATTTTGGAAACTGAGTATTTTCATAAGCTGATAACATCCTAGGCAGACTCCTTTGTTAGCCTTAGGTAAAAACCACAGCAGAAGTACATCATAGCTGTGTCTATGATGCCTTCCTCAGTAGCCTACTGAAAAGAAAACTGGATTATGTAGAGTCAAACTTATTTGAATAAATCTGCAGTTACTGGGCATTCTGGCAGTACATTTAATTTGTAGGAACAGGGTTAAGAACAAAGTGTCTAAGTTAAATATTACTTTCACTTTAATTGTCTGCATATTCAAGCCCACAAATGGAAGGACATTGCTACAAAGCCTTAAATATTTATAGTTGAATAACTGAGAACTTGCTATTTTCTGTCATGATTTTCTGATGAAAGTCTCAGCAATTATAAAATTCTTAAAAGGAAACATAATTCTTAAATCTTTCTTTTAAACTAGTGTTCAGAATCAGGTGGATGAAGTTATTGATGTCATGCAAGAAAATATTACAAAGGTAATTGAAAGAGGGGAGAGACTAGATGAACTACAGGACAAATCAGGTACTTCATATGTTTCTTGATATTATGAATCTGTGTTTTGATAGTTTCTTTCTCCTCACATTTCACTAGCCAGAGTTTAGGAATCTTGATTTAGGACAATGATATTTGGTCCTTAAGTTTGTGATTTTAGCTCCCTTTACTTGAATCATCTTATTGCTTTATTTGTTTGGTTGAGGATGGAAATTTTTAAAATTTATTCTTGAATAGTTAGAGTAGAAATTTTTTTGCCTTAATCTGATGCTTTTTCTGGCAGCTTAGCAACATTTCATTACTGACAAACGTTAGTCTCCCTCTGTACTTGTAACAATTGCTGGCACGTGTTAGGTATTCAAATATTGTGTAAATGATGAATAGCTAAATACCTGATTAATCCTGGACAGACTTGTCTAACCAAAAAACTTATTTAATCACTTTTAAAATTCATTGTTTTACCTCAAAATCTATCTCTTTTTGTATCTTCTAAGAATCTAACCTTCTCCGCGTGTAGATTTTGGTGTGTCAAGTACTTGACATTTTAAAGAGCATTTCCTTACCAGAACTCATAATTTATGTGAAAGCATTGAGGCCCTGGGAAGACTTCTTTTAATCTTACTGTAAAAATGGATTGTGCAAACTGACCTGTAGCCACTTTTTGTCCTCTTTCTTTTCCCCCAACACAGATTGATTGCCAGTTTGTGGGTGGAAGAAAGGGAGGATGTTGTTTTAATGCTTAAAAGGAAATACATTTGCAGAAGTAGAAATTAATATTTTCTTGTCTTTGTGTGACTAGATAAAAGAATCCTGTTATGTCGTTTAATCCTTCTCTCCATCCTCTATGTGATATAGAAAGCTTATCGGATAATGCAACTGCTTTTAGCAACAGATCCAAACAACTTCGAAGGCAAATGTGGTGGCGTGGATGCAAAGTAAGTCAGAAGACATTGGATAAGTGGCCCAGTGTCTCAGGTGGCCTTCAAGGAATAAATGGCCTCTAGATTCATAGCTCTGGGAAGGGGAGGGCAGGGAGCAGGGACTACTACTGCCTTGCTTATATCTTCTGAACTTGGGACGTGCTGGAAGTCAGTAAATATTTGTCAAATTAATTGTTACCTTTAGGGACAGGAATAATTAAAGGAATCAAGCAATTCCTAAAAGAATGTCTTCATGGATTGCTTCACAGAAAGTAACACACATTTTATTAATGATTTAGCTTCTTGCAGACTTACTACCTTGTAAGAAATATAAATTTTTCATCTAATTATTATTAGTACCTTTTTGGAGCAACTTATAGCGTTGCATAGAGATATTAAAAAGATGGAATGGAAGCTAGAGAAAAAGGATTTTCTGTTGGAAGGGGAAAAATAAAAGTTTATATGTCAGAATCCATTATGACAAATGGGGCTTAAAAAAAAAATCTCACTATCCTTTATTATTCCAGAGAAGTAAGAAATAAGAAAAAGAAAAAAAAAATAATCAATATATATACTAATATATTCTTAACAAAAATTTTTATAGAAATGAATTTACCTCTTAAGTCAAATATGGCTACTAATCATTAAACAGAAAATGTTTAAGATTTTATAGTGAATTTCATGTCATGTGAGCAGTTTTCTTTTTCCTCCCAATTCCATGTGTCATTTTGGGCTTTGTTTTAAAAATGTAAAGCTAAGACACACACTCTTAGACATACACATACACTCTCTCATTTAGTTTAGTGATAACTTTCTAAACTTGGCTTTGCCATATGCTAAGAATTTCTTCCAAGGGTTGCTGTGGATTTACTTATTTTTGTCTGTTTACCTGTTGAATCATCTTACTTTCACAAATAGACTGAGGAAAGGAACATGTTTCATTGTTACCTTTGTCTGGAATTTTTATTTTGTTTTAAATGTGCATCCTTTGAAGAATAAATTTTCCGGGGTGCCTGGGTGGCTTAGTCTGTTTCAGTCTGTGACTCCCTCTCTTTCTGACCCTTCCCTGTTCACGGTCTCTCTCTCTCTCTCTCCTAGAAATAAATAAAACATTTTTAAAAAATTTAAAAAAAAAAGAATAAGTTTTCCATTTTCTTTTAAGTTTTCCATTTTTGTAGAAACTCTATATCCTATAATAAACCTGGTTTGGAAGAGCAAAGGTCCCATGAGCCACTCACTTCCTTTCCCCATACATACACATGACCGATTCTTGTAGCCACAAAAAGATGATCATAATGTGCATTTTGACTTTAGCCATATCTAAAGATTGTTGTTTTGTACTTTCTGGATTTCATATCAGAAGATCAGAGGAACAGTATGCTTCTAAAGAGAAAAATGGAATTATATTTTTAAATTGTATTTGAATTATATTTCTAAATAGTCCTTATGTCACTCCCATTTTCTGGATTAACTTTATAATGGTGATTTAGGAAAGGCTGAGAAAAGGGAAATGGGGACAGAGCACAGATCAGAGGTTGCCAATGGCTAAGGGCAGGGAGGTAGATCTGACTATAACTGAGTGTAAGGGAACTTTTGGAGTGATGGAAATGCCTTGTGTTTGACTGATGGTGTGATTGACAGCTATATCTTTGTCAAAACCCATCAGAATGAACTTTAAAAGGGTGAGTTTCATTCTAGAGAAAGTGTATTTCAATCAACTTGACTTTAAAAATAAGTGAACAAAGTTAATTCAATAGGTAGGGTGGGAGAATGTCTACATTTTTTGGTTATCATAATTAATAATTTTCATAGGCACCTAGTATCCAGATTGCAAAATTTGTGTGTACTCTCTTGGTCACTTTGCTCTTGTCAGAAATGTGATCCACTAAAATGTTGCCAGTAGCTCTATTTTAGAAACATATCATTAATGGGGCGCCTGGGTGGCTTAGTCGGTTAAGCGTCCGACTTTCGCTTGGGTCATGATCTCGCGGTTCGTGGGTTCGAGCCTCGCATTGGGCTCTGTGCTGACTGCCAGCTCGGAGCCTGGAGCCTGTTTCAGAGTCTATGTCTCCCTCTCTCTCTGACCCTCCCTTGCTCACGCTGTCTCTCTCTCTCTCCTAGAAATAAATAAAACATTAAAAATAGAAACATATCATTAGCTACTTCTGGTTACAACATCAATACTCCTCTGATGTTTCATGAGTTTATAGTAGCTGGGTATTTTTTTTTTATTATTATTAATGAACCATCTTTAATCAATTATCTCTGAGAATGTTTGATGAAAACAAGACTTTCATTTGAATTCATCAGGAAAATCAAACCAATTTATAGCTTGTGCGTTTTAGGATTAAATGAGGAATGTGACCATTTTATAGAGCAGTGACCTGAATATATTAACCAGCTGACTGTGGACCAATCTTAAGAGGTTTTCTCCTTTCAACTGAGAAACTGGCACACAGAATGTCCTTAGGCAAGTAACTTATTAAATGAAGTTATTCATGAAGAATCTAAATTATATTCCTCAAAATGGAGATAAAAAATACCAAGAAGAGAGTAAAGGGAACAAAGACCAACAGAAGTCTCATATACTTTGAGTATAAGTGCTATAAGAAGTGCTGTTTTATATATATATGTACATATATATATATACATATATATATAGCACATAAATATATATATAGCACTTATAAATGTGTGCCGTATATTATATAATAGTATGAGAAATCATAGTCTTCAGTCCCTCGAGGGCTTTGACTGTTACAGTTTGCTGTGCAGTGAGTACAGCCTTGAACAATAAAATTCAGTCAAGCAAAATCCCTTTAATTTGGGAACTCTGATTATCTACAGAAAGATGTACATAGCCAGCAAGTTCATGTGAGAAAAAATGTGAAAAAGCTTTCAGGGATTGAGCCTGTTCATTGAAGAGTTAGTATAATAAATAGCACAACAGATAATCTTGACTTTGTTAACAAGTCAAACATTAATATCGGTCTTATGCCTTTTTTTGTGTTGTAGATAAAAGCCATCATGGCGTTGGTTGCTGTTATCCTTTTGCTAGTGATTATCAGTAAGTATTTACTGGACTAGTAATTTTGTGGAAGGTATTATTTTAGAGTTCATTTTAGTTTCCCTTTTAACTTACTTTCAGTTGACCCGACTAATGTCAGGATTGAATAATGACTTCTGACCCAGTCAAGACCTCTTAACCTAGGATCTGTAGTTCTGAAAATGTTCGTAGATTGTGTGTAAAGTTTTGTTTTTGCATATGTACATTTTTATGGGAGAGAGTCTATATCTTTTATCAGAGTCTCAAAGAGAACTTCCTACACCCCACCAATATAGGGCTAGCCACTTGTTTGAGGCCAAATATGGCTACTCTTACACCATTTTCTATTACTAACTTTAAGTATGGAAGCTTGTATTTCATACTGTGTTTGGAGGACAAAGCCAGATAAATTTTCACCATATGATAGTTTTTTGTTTTGTTGTTTATTTTGGATTTGAACTTGATTTCAGGCATTAAAACATAAGTCTTCTCCTTTCCTTTCTTCCTTAATATTCTTATTAAAGTCAGGTCATTTTTATTGTCTCTTTCTCCAAAGCCTCTTTACCTATGTTTACAGGGATTTTTATGAAGATTTGGAAAGTGTCTCAAAATAGCCATTTGAAAAATTCCACGGTGATACTCTTTTTAAACAGAAAAAGTTTGTTCCAAAGAAATATTGCTGATCCTCATTATTCATGTATTCTGTGTTTGGGAATTCATCCACTAGGTGACACTGATTTGTAAACCAGAAATCAGTATTGAGGTGCTTTCCCAGTTGCTGGCAGCTGTGTTGAGAGCAGAGAAAATTTGAGTCTCCTGATGTGCCCATTCCCAACTGATGTCCAGCAAGGCCGTGCTCTGTCTTTCTAGTTTCAGTGCTGATAAGATAAATTAGTGTCTTTCTAAGTCTGTTTAGTGCCACATTTCTCACATTTTTGTGCATTTTGTTCAAAGTGGCCCCCGACTGTAGTGCCGAAGTGGTGTCCAGCCTCAGGAAGGCTGTGATGTGCCATATGGAAAGTATATGTGCTAGATAAGCTTCATTTGGGCATGAGTTCCAGTGCTCTTGGCCAGGAGCTTAATGTTAATGACTCAACAGTATATATTAAAAGGTACAGAAAACACAAGGTTATATATTGATAGGTTAACAAAAATGTAACCAGAAGCTCACAAGAATTTAACCCTGCATTTTCCCTAGGAATGACGATTCAGTATTCACTGATTCAATGTTTGTGCTGACTTTATAGAACATAGCAACCAAGAATCGACCATATATTATTGATGGTGGATAATTTGGAAAATGTGGAATAAAATATAAGTAGTAAAATTCACTTGTAATCTTACTACACAAAGATAGCTACTGTTAATAACTATTTATATATACTTCGTCTTTTCCTATTAATATATTAAGTATGCTTTCCAAAAATTAATATCATATATACTCTCTAATGTATTTTATAAAGTGAGAAAATATTTATAATATTTAAAAAATATGTTAGCAGCTGTATGCTATTGGTAATACTACCATAATATGTTTGATCAAAATGCCAATGTTAGGGGCACCTGTCTGCATCAGTCAGTAGAGCATGTGAGTCTTAGTCTCGTGGTTGTAAGTTTGAGTCCCACGGTGGGTGTGGAGATTACTTAAAATTACATTATTAAAAATGCCAAGGGCACTTGAGTGGCTCAGTCGGTTAAGTGTCCCACTCTTGATTTCATCTCAGGGTCAGGAGATAAAACCCCACGTTGGGCTCCGTACTGAGCATCGAGCCTGCTTAAGATTATCTTTCCCCCTGTCTCTGCCCCTCTCCCTGCTCATGATCTTGCTCTCTATAAAAAAAAAAAAGTAAATTTTTTAAATTGCCAACATTAGATAGTTTGTTTTATGATGTTTTGCTTATTTATTCCTATTTGTTATCTTTCATCTGAGATCATCTCAAGTCTCTTTCTCATTAGCTATTTCCAGAAGTGGATACAATTACATTACATTTTTAACGTAACATGTGAATCTGATTTTGATAATGTTCCTTTTTCATTTTTTTCTTTTGCAGTTCTTATAGTCATGAAATACCGTACTTGATTTGGTGACAGAGATCTTCATTATACAAAATTTGGGACAACAATAGTAAAAGATTGCTGCATAATTTAAATGAAACTCATGTATATAACTTTCAAAACTTCTTTCTCAAGAAACTAAGAGGCAAGTATCACTTCAAATTGGAGCATTGAGAATGTCCATTTATCTTCTTCCCTTCTAACAAAATGTGGTTTTAAAAATTATGTTTAAGACAAAGATAGCCAGCCTCTATTTTGCCATATTCCAAGGATCTAATTTGAAACCAGATACTTGCCAGTTCATTGTATTCGTAATTAAACAGTGATGACAGTACTACATACCGTTAGTAGATGGACCATTATCGCATCGACCTGGGGTCATGGTGGGGGTCTAGAAGCCAATGGAGAGCACCAGATCATTGTGCTAAAACACAGGCATCATCGTTCCATCAGTATTTGCAAGATTCTTCACATATTACAGTTGCTTTGCAAAAACTCTCCACGTTTATGAGCGTAACAAAAGCTAAATGTTGTAAATGTTGCTGCCTTCAGCTATAACTAAAACATTCCAGTAAACCTATTTTTGGCTGTATAAGGGAATGTGTAGTAATTTTTTGGCATTTGGATTATGGAACTGGAAAATTTAAACCATGTGAAAAGCATAGTGTGGCACCATAAAACTGGAGATAATAAAATTATCGGAGAACATCACTGGAGTTGCTTGAAAACGAACAGCATGATTCGGTCTGTTTCCAGTTAGCCTCCAATAAGGAGGGACCAGTCCTGATGTGAGTAAATGAAATCCACAGGTAACTGATTCCCTAATTTTGTTTTATTTAATAGCTTCCCTCTTTAACTTCAACTAGTCCTTCTGCCAGAAGTGCTAAAATAGCAAAGTCATCTGCTTAGAATTTGCTATTTTTGCATTCCCCGAACACCCCCTGAGAGATGCATGTCATACCATCAAGTGTCAAATTAGCCACCAATGAGGATATAAAAAGCCAGGAGATACTCATCTGTCAGTAACCTAATAGCTAGAGTCACCATTAATCTAAGTCTGTTTTTACAGCAACAAACTGTATTGTTATCTTTAAAATGTGCTGACCTCCTGGTGTTGCTTAAACAAGTCAAAGTGAAAATACATAATTCTCTAATGTGTTCAAGGAGGAAACTTTATAATAAAATGGGAGGTTCTACAGAAACTGATGCACGTGGATGTGTTGACTATAGAAATGTAAATTCAAGATAGGGTTAATAGAAGGAGTATTTACATAGAAAAGAAAAATGATTCTGTATAGGTTTTATTTCTTTGGTCATTTTAATTCATAGAGTCTGTTTTTGTTTTAATATAGGCGTAGTACTAAGAGGCAAAACGTTCTATTTAAATGGGAATAAATATGAAGGGAGGAAGCATATTAGGAGATACGCAAGGGGATGCCTGGGTGGCTCAGTCAGTTACGCATCTGACTCTTGATTTCAGCTCAGATCATGATCTTCCAGTCATGAGATAGAACCCCACATTGGGCTCTGCACTGAGAGCATGGAGCATGCTTGGGATTCTCTCTTCTGTCCCTTTTTTGCCCACTGTCTCTCTTTTCTCACAAAATAAATTTTGAAACAATGAAAACAAAGAAGAGATACTCAAGACACCTGCAAGTTACAAAGATCTAAATATAATCACTAAATATTATAATCCAATAAGAATATTTAAAAAAAGGTCTTACATACTATAGGGTACTGTCACTCATCTCTCTTTGTAAATGTCAATGTAAATAACATAATAAATACTAAATGCTTTAATAGAGGATATCCAGGAAAATGAGCATTTTAGAATTTCAGGAGTTAATACAGTTCAGGAATGGAAATGTTTTAACAGAGTGGACCGAATCCTAACATATGTATGTATGTCTTTTATTTGTAATGGGAACTAGATTCGTCAGTGGTTAATTTTCCATTCTTAGTTGTAGAAATCTGGTTTCTATGTGATTATTTCTCTAAATCCATATTTCCAGTGTTTCTTTAAATAAAGTATGCCACTCTTAAATATAAAAAATAAAATTATAAGACTATTTTAAAAAATTTTAGCCTTAAAGTATTTATATGATAATAGCATATATATGTAATTCTCTTTGAATTTAAATATATTGCTGCCGAAAATACTGGTGTCACTCTGTATCCTAGTGGTGGCTTGGTTCAGTTTACCATTTTGTCTTTCTCAGTCTTGATTAATCCTGAGACTCTTAAAATAGTTGGCATGTTTATGACTTTATTGTGGTAATCTTAGACACATGAGCCTTTTAAAAATCAAAAACAGAAAAAAATATGTTGTTCAGATTGATGCCAGGCCTTCCTTCCTCCCCTTACTCATTCTTTTTCTCATTCAGCTCAGATCATCCTGCACTTGAAAAATGAAGTTTTACCACTATCACAACTATCATTATTTAACAGCAATGAAGATCAACAGAAAAATTCAAGTAGCTTTGTAAATACTAGTTGATACCCAGTGAAATCAGGTCACTTTTTTTATAATGCCTGAATCATACTCTTATGATTTATGTTTAATTACCAAAGCCTATTACCTTGTAGCAATTTCATTATTGTAATACTGACATAATCCCTATGATTATAACCCACTGTTACCAGTGGTCTTTGGCTTGTCTATACTGATAAAGCTCACTGGAAATTGCACTTAAGAGTTTATGAACTTGGGGATTCCTTGATTAAAAGAAAATTCAATATTGAAAATGGAACATTATCTAGAATGGAGGAAGAATATTTAGCATACATCAGATATAGAAATACATTGTGTCAGCTCTCCTGTGAGTCACTTATTACATTCTTACTGGACAATCACTCTGCATTAGAAAATAACTTCTACGTTTTTATAGAAAAAGTTGACATCTTTCAGTTCTCTATAGCGTATGGATTTCATGAAAATGATTATACGTGTATAGATTAAGGAAGCCAGAATAAAAAAAATTGAAATTTCTCATTGTCAATACACCCTTCAACATGGTCAATGCCCACACTTACCTCTACGTCTATATGTATGGATGCTGATTAGAAATTATGCACGAAATAAGGGCACCTGGGTGGCTCAGTCTGGTAAGCATCCAACTTCGGCTCAGGTCAGGATGTCACGATTCATGAGTTTGAGACCTGCGTCGGGCTCTGTGCTGACAGCCTGGAGCCTGCTTTGGATTCTGTGTCTTCATCTCTCTCTGCCTCTCCCCTACTCATGCTCTCTCAAAAATAAACTATTTTTTTTTTAAATATGGAAGAAATAGTTTTTTCATGTTAAGAAGGGATGCCATTAAAAGAGGTCCTTAATTGTATGGAGTAGAGTATCACTAGGTCAAGGATAACTAACTGCTCTTTGTTTTCACAGAGAGATGTGACTGAAAATTTTTCTGTGAGTGTGGAATAAGGGCATGAGTCAGTCCGAAAGCATGTATACGTTTGTTTTAGAATGCATCGTATGCTTATCTTTGTGCAGGAAATTGTCACAAAGCAGTGTAAAGAATGAGTTCTATGGAGCTGAGACATGCCTTTTCAGTCTATCCACTGCTGTTTTCATGTTGTAGACAAATGGAAGCACACGTCAGACTGGTGTAAGTCCTGGGCCGTCTTTTTAAGTTTGATTCAGTCTTACTTTTTCTGAAAATCAAGCAGAATAAGGGATGGGGACACAAACTCTTTGATTCTGGTTCCTGTCTTATTTGAAGAAACTGCTTAGAACAAGGTAGTAGGAATGGAAAGGAAAGCATGACCGACCCAATTAGATAAATGTAAGCTTGTGAAAGCACAGATAATACCATATTTCTGTGTCTCCATGGCACCCAGTACAATGCTGTGTACATGGCAGTTTCTAGATCGTGTGCCTAGGAAGTCACACAAACACCAGTGTGCTAGTATGTGAGCATCAGCTTCCATAGTCCTCACTGCAGACAGGATATGATTCACATAATGGTGGCCTTTGGGCTTTACCAGGAAATACTAGTGCTCTTGATCTTAACTGGGTATAGAAAAAATCTAGTTTTATGGTATTCCACCAAGTTCTTTTCATTTGAAGAAGTCTTAGATGATTTCATTTCAAAGCTACAAAGTAAATTGCATATCAGAGATGTTAGTAAAATGTTAAAAATCAAAGTAAAAGAAAATTCAACCACTTGATTTTTATGCTTTTGAGTATGTGTCACTGAAATTTCATACTCTTTTATGTAAACATTTTGATAAGTGCCTTTGGTGTTTTAAGATGTATGGGGGAGATGAGCAAATGTAAATGTCATGTGCCCTGGTCTGTAGCTTCTGAGTTCTTCACAACCATTCTCACCAGTGTTACAGAGTTTAGGACGTTGTGTTCCTATCAGATCTGTATTTATAGCCCCTCCATAGTAAACAATAAACTATTTCATAGAAAACAAAATGAAGCGCTTTGGCTTATTCAGTATGTGTTACTTGTTGCCTTACCTTCAAAGCCTCGCTTATTTAAAATAACATCTGGCCAGTCACCGTGATTTAACCTATCTCAGCTTTCCAGCAGAGTACCTGGAGGGGAAAATAATAGAAAAAGTACTCTGTCTCTAAAAAACCTGCCCAGTGCACAACCTGTTGATGGAATCGGGAAGAATTTCTCCGTGTAAAATCAGAGTCTCAGCTATGGGAAAAAACAAGTGGTGGAATGCTCACGATCCACCACAGTCCTGTCTACTTGAAAGAGAGAACAGAAGATAGATTTTTCTTAGACTTAAATGTCCTGCTCGGAAACTCTGATGCATCCCTCAGCTGGCTGGTGTCTCTAAAAGTAGAGACAACCAGAGTAGTGTTCATTCTCTTCATTCTCTCCGTCCACCTACACACTAAATTTAGTCTTTTTAATATTCCAAAAATGGGAAAGGGTGATATTGGGGGCACATTGTGCCCTGAGCTCTGTAGTCTCCACAAGTAAAATGCTTCAGTTAGGAATGGAGCTGGGAAGCACTCTGGCAAGAGCATTCTGAAAACAACATTATTAATATAATCCAGTCGATGTGTTGAGGGAACCAGTCAGGAAGGTTGGGTCGGAGAACCTGAATCCAATAGTCACACTTGGTGAATGATTATCGAGTACTAGAAGGTATTATGGAGTGCGTGAACATCAGCCTGCATATCAGCTGCTTATACAGGAAGGGCTGTGACTAGTAACCAGCCGAGCATGGCCATGGGCAGTGGACTTACCCCATGTGTTGAGTGAGGTGGCTAGCTGTTGTCTGAGAAGTCTTCCAAGATGCATGCAGGGTCTGTGAGAACACTGCGACAAGGGACAGGGACAGAGTGTCATCTTGGATCCTCCCCAGCAACATACAAATCCGTTGTTGGCTTCTTCCATCTTAAAAACCCCAACCAGCTCTTCTCCCCACCGTCCTGTCAGCTTCACACCTCATTCCTTTGCTCCACTTTCCAGCAACAGTCTTTCTTTAGAATGTGCCCATATTTGCTGTCTGGTTCTTTGCTCATTCTCTTCAACAGGACAGCTGAGCCTCAGCTTCCACATGCTACCAAACTTACTCTTGTCAGCCACCAAGACCTCTGCACTGCTGGGCCCAGCAATTGCACTACTAGGTATTTTTCCAAAGGATACAGGTAAGCTGTTTCAGAGGAGCACATGCACCCTAAAGTTTACAGCAGCACTGCCGACAATAGCCAAAGTATGGAAAGAGCCCAAATATCTATTGACAGATGAATGGATAAAGAAGGTGTGTGTGTGTGTGTGTGTGTGTGTGTGTGTGTGTGTGTAATAGAATATTACTTGGCAATCAAAAAAGTATGAGGAGATAAAGATAGGCTCTGGTTCCAAGGTCATTCTCATTTCTTTGAATGCCATTATCCTCTTTCTGCATTGGAAGCAAGGTCTGGTTCTAATGGAAAGAGAGGCCTCTAGGACTATCAACACCCCTTTTCTTATAGCTGTGCTGATACGGACACAAGCACAGAATCCCACAAGCTAACAACGCCGCCCCCTCCACCCACCACCACCATGGGATTATTATGACATGCCTCAGGTACTCTCAGCTGCCCAAGAACAAGGGAAAGGGGAAAACAAATGGTTAACTGATAGAGCTCACAGTCATGCAGGACTTGAGTCTCCATCAGTTTATAAATGTCTTAGTAAATTGTAAGAAAAAGGCAACCCTATCAACAGTCTAATCTCCAGAAACCAATAGACTCAGTTTCCTGGAGCCCTAATGTACCTTCTGCTCCATAGTGATATGGAGAACAAAGGCGAGAAGGAAATAGCAGGTAAAATTAAATTTCTTTATAACCTGCCGCCCACTGACAAATAGTTGAGGCAAATACAGAGCATAACATTTCTCCAGGAACTCCCTACTGTCTTAATGTTAATGCCTTACTAGAGAAAAAACAACCTTAGCTTGACAGTAGCTATGCCCCCAGTATCTTAGGAGTCCTCTTTAGCATGTGAAAGTCCTTCCAGAGGCCTCCCCTTTGCCTTTACCTCCCCCAACTCCATAGTATAAACCAGTCACTCTTCACAACCCCAGTACAGCTCTTTCTACTCACAGGTCCCGTCCCCATGCTTTAATAAAATCACCTCTTTGCACCAAAGACATCTCAAGAATTCTTTCTTGGCCATCAGCTCTGGACCCCCAAACTCCAAAACCCCATCAATGGGAGTTCAGGGAGACTCAAAGCAAGTGCAAGTATGCTGTGGAAGCCAGGTAGCAGTAGCAGTCATGAATGCTATATTGTATGCAAATATGTGGCAAGGTGCAGGATGCGAGCATGCCCACACATTCAAAGGTCTTTGAACTTGGGTTTGTAAGTAAAGTCCAAGGGGGGCTTTACATACAAATACAAGTTCAAAGATAATTACTAAGGATGTCTGGGCCTCCTGGGTGGCTCAGTCGGTTAAGCGCCCGACTTCAGCACAGGTCATGATCTTGCAGTTCGTGGGTTCAAGCCCCGCGACGGTCTGTGCTGACAGCTAGCTCAGAGCCTGGATACTGTTTTGGATTCTGTGTCTCCTCTCTCTCTGACCCTCTCCTGCTCTCTCTCTCTCTCTCTCCTCTCTCTCTCTCTCTCAGAAATTAAAACATTTTTAAAAAATTTTAATTCAAAGATAATTAGTAAGGATTTCAAGACAGTGACAGAGCTTTTAATCAAGTGTACCCTTCTAAGAGCACATAGTGTGACTGCACATGTCACGTGAGAAATAAGCCCACTGATTAGAGGAGTCAGAGAAGTAGGGGGATCCATACTTCCCACGTCTCTCAAAGAAGGGCTGAAGCCAAAGGACTTTGAACCCCAAGAGTCTGGGAGGAAAAGAGACTGAGTCTACCAGGGAGAAACCAGAAAATGGGCCACAGGTGGGTGACTGCCAACTGGGGGAGATAAAATGGGCTGCATAGGCATGGAGGGGAAGAATCCCCTTCTGCAGAGAGACAAAAGGAATAGAAAGAGTGGGTGGAGAAGCATAGGACTGTATCTGGACAAGAGAAAAAAACCTCCTACCAGGACAGAGAGGGATCCCATCTCTAACTGTAGGGCTTTCTTCGGACTGGGGCCAGCTGTCCTGTTTGTGCACCTAGGGAGGAGGGGAGCCACCTCCATGTTTGGTGGCAGGTGAGGGGTGCAGTCCGTAGCAGGAGAACCTGGTCCCCTCCCCTGAAGTGCTGCGGACAAAACCAGCCAGGACTACCCATCGGGAGGCATGGAGAGGCACTTCCCCAATACTCAGGAGCAGGGAGCAGGAGTTTCATCCCAACCAAGCACCAGGGCATGGGAATGGGTGAAGGGAGACAGAAAGCCTTGTCTGCACTCATGGCACAGTGAGGGCGGCTCCAAGGAGTGATTTGGGACACCCTGTCCATGAAGAAGGGACTGGGGGGTTCACGATTTTTCTCCCCACCCCCACCAAGGCGGGGACCCAGGGATGAGTCAGAGGGGCCCACAGTGGAGGTGGGACCCGCCTACAACAAGCCACGCCCCTCCACACTGGGTAACTGTATCTACTCCAACAGGATAGATGCTGTGGAACCAGAGGGCCCCCTGCTCCAAACCAGCCCTGCACCATTGCCTGGATTAATTCTAGGACAATTCTTGTTATTTAGATATATTCTCCCCTTTCTCCTTCTTGTCTCTTCCCTCCTCTAGGCTGGTTACTCTGGTTATTGGTTTGTTTAAACAGACATATTTAATCCATTCTCTTGATACATGTTCTGCACCACCTTTACTTCCTCTTTTTCTGGAATAATCAAGCCATATAGTTTCTCTGTCTGGGTAACTTTATCTTCGTTTCATTTTCCCCACCTCCTTATTTTCTTTTCTCTCTGTCTGGACTAAGGCTTTTAGTCTCTGCCTAGTCAATATTTACTTTTTCTCCGCCTCTGTTATTGCTCTCTTTGTATATGCTCTTCCATCAGCACTGCCTCCACCCTGTTCTTTATCTGTAGCTGGTGTTTCTGGTTTTTTGCTTTTGGATTCTTTTTGGTTTTGTTTGTTTGTTTGCTGTTTGTTTGAGGGTTTGTGTGTTTTTTTTCCTGTTTGTTTGCTTTCCTTTTCAGGGAAAGAAATCAAAGCTCACCTGGTGGAGGGCCCAAAACAACACTACGAGTAGGGAAATAAAATAGCCAAAGTCACAACAACAGAGAGCAAGTAACACTCTCCAAAAAACACCTCCCAAACAGCCCGACCCTGGAGAGTGTATGAGCCTCCTTTAATACAGCAGCACTCACAGGTGCAGAACACATAACAAGCTTTAAAACTTACAAGGGACAGAAAGCTAGCCAAAATGATGAAACAGAAGAATTCTCCTCAAAAGGAATTCCAGGAAGAAGTGACAGCTAAAGAATTGGTCAAAACAGATACAAGCAACATAACTGAACAAGAATTTAGAATAATAGTCATAAAATTAATCGCTGGGCTTGAAAAAAGCATGGAAGACAGCAGAGACTCCATTGCTGCAGAAGCCAAGGATCTTAAAAATAGGCATGATGAATTAAAAAATACTATAAATGAGATGCAAAATAAAAAGGAGGCAGCCACAGCATGGATTGGAGAGGCAGAGGGGAAGAATAGATGGATTTGAAGACACAATTATGGAAGAAGAGAAAGCTGAGAAAAAGAGATTTAAAATCCAGGATCACAAGGGGAGAATTACAGAACTAAGTGATGCAATCAAATGGAACAAGCTCCATATCATAGAAATTCCATAAGAAGAAGAGAGAGAGAGGGACTGAAGGTGTACTTGAACAAATTATAGCTGAGAACTTCCCCAATCTGGAGAAGGAACACATTGAAATCCAAGAGGCACAGAGAACTCCCCTCAGACAAAATTTGAAGCAATCTTCTGCACGACATACCATAGTGAAACTGGTAAAATACAAGGATAAAGAGAGAGTTCTGAAAGCAGCTAGGGATAAACAGGACATAACATAGAAAGGTAGACACATAAGAGTAGTAGAAGATCTATCTACTGAAATTTGGCAGGTCAGAAAGGAATGCCAGGAATTCTTCAATGGAAGAGAAGACATCTGCAGACAAGAATCCTTTATCCAGCAAGCCTGTCATTCAGAATAGGAGAGATAAAGGTTTTCCCAAACAAACAAAAATTGAAGGAATTCATCACCACTAAACCAGCCCTACAAGAGATCCTAAGGGGGCCTCTGTGAGTAAAATGTTGCAAGAACCACAAAGTACCACAGACATCACTACAAGCATGAAACCTATAGATAACACTCTAAACCCATATCTTTCAGTAATAACATTGAATGTAAACACGGACTAAATACTCCAATCGAAAGATATAGGGTATCAGAATGGATTAAAAAAGAAGATTCATCTATTTGCTGTCCACAAGAGACTCGTTTTAGACCTGAGGACACCTTCAGATTGAAAGTGAGGCGATGGAGGACTATCTATCATGCTACTGGAAGTCAAAAGAAAGCTGGAGTAGCCATACTTTTATCAGACGAACTAGACTTTAAATTAAAGGCTGTAACAAGAGATGAAGAAGGGCATTATATAATAATTACAGGGTCCATCCATCAGGAAAAGATAACAATTATAAATGTCTATGCACTGACTATGGGAGTACCCAAATATATAAAACAATCACAAACATAATAATCAGTCTTATTGATCAGAATGTGCTAATTGCAGGAGACTTTAATACTCCACTTACAATAATGGACAGATCATCTAGACAGAGGATCAGTAAAGAAACAATGGACCTGAATAATATATTGGACCCAATGGATTTGACTGATATATTTAGAACTCTACATCCCGAAGCTATGGAATTCACTTTCTTCTCGAGTGCACATGGTACATTTTCCAAGACAGATCACATACTGGGTCACAAAACAGCCATCAATAAATATAAAAGAATTGAGGTCATACTGTACACACTTTCAGATCACAATGCTATGAAACTTGAAATCAATCATGGGTAAAAGTCTGGAAAACCTCCAAAAACATGGGGGTTAAATAACACCCTACTTAAGAATGAATGGGCCAATCAGGCAATTAGAGAAGAAATTAAAAATTATATATTTTTTAAATTTTTTAATGTTTTAGATGTGTGAGAGAAAGAAAATGTTTTAGAAAATGTGAGAGAAAGACAGCATGAGCAGGGGAGGGTCAGAAAGAGGGAAACACAGAATCTGAAACAGGCTCTAGGCTCTAAGCTAGCTCTTGGCACAGAGCTGGACACGGGGCTCGAACCCATGAACCATGAGTTCATGACCTGAGCCGAAGTCGGACGCTTAACCAACTGAGCCACCCAGGTGCCCCTGGATAGAGAATTCTTGGCTGCATATTTTTTCTGTTCATCACATTGAAGATTTCCTACCATTCCTTTGTGGCCTGCCAAGTTTTAGTAGATAGGTCTGCAATACTGTGATAGGTCTCCCTTTGTATGTTAGGGCATTTTTATCCCTAACTGCTTTCAGAATTCTCTTTGTTCTTATATTTGTCAGTTTCACAATGATATGTCATGCAGAAGATCAATTCAAGTTACATCTGAGGGGAGTTCTCTGTGCCTCTTGAATTTCAATGTCTGTTTCCTTCCCCAGATTGGGGAAATTCTCAGCTATAATTTGTTCAAGTACACTTTCAGCTCCTTTTTCTTTCTCATCTTTTTCTGGAATTCCTATGATACGGATATTGTTCCATTTGATTGCATCACTCAGTTCTCGAATTCTCCTTTCATGCTCCTGGATCAATTTACCTCTTTTTCTCAGCTTCCTCTTTTTCCATAATTGTGTCTTCTAATTCACCTATTCTCCTCTCTGCTTCTTCAGTCCTTGCAGTCGCAGCCTCCATTTTATTATGCACCTCATGTATAGCATTTTTTTAATTCATCACAATTTATTTAAGGTCCTATAATCTTTGTAGCAATAGCTTCTCTGGTGTCTTCCATGACTTTTTCAAGGCCAGAGATTAATTTTATGACTATTGTTCTAAATTCTTGGTCAGTTATGTTGCTTATATCTGTTTTGAGCAATTCTTTAGCTGTCATTTCTCCCTGGAATTTCTTTAGAAGAGAGTTTTCTGTTTTGTTATTTTGGCTAGTTTTCTGTCTCTTATAAGTTTTAAAAGCTTGTTATGCTCTCTCCACCTGTGAGTTCTACTATATGAAAAGAGGCAGACTGTCCACAGCCTGCTCATTCAAGAAGTATTCTTTTAACAGCGTCCCTTAGTCCTTCTTGTTGTGCCTTTGGTTATTTTATTTCCCTACTCGTAGTGGTATTTGGGACTTTCCATCATGTGTACTTTGGCTTGTTTCTTGAGGTATCCCTGAAAAGGAAAACAGACAGACAAACACACAGGGAACAAAAGCACGCAAATACACAGACAAATCAAACAAACAAGCAAACTGAAAGGGAAAAAACATACAAAAACAACAAACGACAAAGGACAGTCTAAAAGCATAAAACCAGAAATCCCAGCTACAAATAAAGAGCAGGGTGGAGGCAGTGCTGATGTAAGAGCACATATAAAGAGAAATTACAGGGGTGAGGAGAAAGCGAAACTGAACATTGACCAGGCAGAGAGACTAAAAGGCTTAATTCAGAAAGAGAAAGAGGAGAAGATAGTAAGAGATGAGGAGAAGGAAACGAAGATAATGTTACCCAAAGAAACTATATAGTCTGATTATTCCAGAGAGAGAGAGAGAGAAAGGAAGGTAACGATGGAGGTGTAGAGTATGCATCAAGGGAATGGATTAAATGTGACTGTTTAAGTAAACCAATGCCCAGAGTGTCCAGTCCATCAGAGGAAAGAGATAAGAATGAGATAAGGGAAAATATATCTGAATAGCAAGAATTGATCTACAGTTAATCATGGCAATGCATCATTGTTGGTTGAATGTGCTTCCTGGAAAGAAAAGCCTTGGTATCACGACCCTCTGTGTGAGAATCCTGCTACATCACTTGGGGGCTTGAGTCAGGGATTCAGAGACAGTGCATTTCCACCTCCTTTGCACAGGGATATGAAGCTCAGGGCACCGGAAGCGGTGGCACACCTGACCTCAGGACCTCTTGATGTTCAGGAGACAGATCCTCCCAACGAGCTGGGCAAGGACCCCATGTGCACTAACGGAACCAGTGAGGCCCAGGAACCAGCTTATGAAGCTGCAGCTCTAAGGCGCGGCAGGTTGGAGTCACTGTGTGACTCTCTATGGGGATTTGTCTCTCCTTCATTTCCTGGTCAATGACTATGATAATTAGAGCTAACTATCTCTGGTTATTCTCCCTCATAAATGGGATGACTTTAAGGAATAATCCCAAGCACCTGCCAAAACTGCTTTGTTTCAGGGAAATACCCTGTCTTCTCCAGACTGACATGGACTGCCTAATTCCACTGGTGGAAAACAAAACAAAACAAGAGAAACCTGAAGTCTGCTCCTCTATCTGAGATGACAAGATTTAAAACTGGGAATTCTCGGGGCGCCTGGGTGGCTTAGTCGGTTAAGCGTCCGACTTTCGCTTAGGTCATGATCTCGCGGTTCGTGGGTTCGAGCCCCGCGACGGGCTCTGTGCTGACTGCCAGCTCAGAGCTTGGAGCCTGTTTCAGTCTGTGACTCCCTCTCTCTCTGACCCTCCCCTGCTCATGCTGTCTTTCTCTCTCTCTCCTAGAAATAAATAAAACATTTAAAAAAAACAACTGGGAATTCTCTTCCTCTGCCTTCTGCTGGCACCTCTCCTCTTCTGCCTTCCCTTTCTTGCCCCCCTCCTTTTCTGCATCCCCTGGGGTGTGGCCTGTATAACTGGCTCCTCAAGGCCTCAGGCACCAACAGCTCCTCCTCCCACCCTAGATGTGCAGGACTGAAGACCACCAACACCAGATTTCCCCACCAACGTTCCAAGTAAAAATTAACCATGGGGAACAAATTGTCTTATGTGGACCCAAGAAGTATTCAGTGTTTAAGCTAATTTAAGTTGGTTGGTTTGAGACAGACAATGTTTATCAACATTAAAAAGAAAAACAGAAACAAACTTTTATTCTACCTAGAGTTGCTGAAGGTCAAATAAGGTCATGTTATCTCTGTTCCAATTTAACAAAAGGATGACTTAAAGTGATGGCTAATTTTGTCTGTCTCATAGTTTTCATGGGTAATGGTTAAGATATCTTTCAAAGTCCTTGGTAACCCAAAACCTTTTGTTTGCACTATAAATTGAGATTAAATTCACTGGCTATCTAACAAGATAAGAAGCTAAAGCACTAATTACTAGATATAGGTTTGTGCTTTTGACTTGTTGCAAAAAAAAGAAGGATATTTGGAACTGTTGAAAAACATGCTTTGTGTTTAATAGATTCATAACTTTGCCATCTAAAAAAATCTGATATAACAGAGTTCACAATTGGTTACTACTTAGTTTTCACTGGAGACTAAGGTTTCTAGGAGTTAAAATTCTGCTAAGTGTACTTAAGACTGATGGAAATAAGAAAAGCAACTCTGGATGTAGGAAAGTGGATGTAAGAAAGGATGTAAGAAAGATATAAGAAATGGAAATATAATTTTGTTAAAGGTAAAAGAAAGTGATTTTTATCCTAAGTGAGACTGGTTATTTGGAGAAAATAGCTTTTCAGAATATTACATATGTTTTTGAGTTGGCCTGGAAAGATACAATGCTTTTGTTAAATCAGACTCTTAATGAGACAGCTGTTTTGGAGGGAAAAAAAATTAAAGAAATCTAAGATTTGACCCTTATGTTATGCTAAATTAGCCACTATTTTACAAGCACAAAATGAAAGCCTGATGGCCTTCCAGAAGAGTTTGGGGGAGGCTTTCATTAAATATATGGCTATCCCCCTGACACCCCTAAGGATGAGATAATTTTAAAAGACAAATTTGTCACTCCATCAGCCCTAGATTCAGAGAACATGCAAAAAAAAAAAAATGGCTGTTGGCCTTGAAGGGCCCCTGAAGGAGCTCTTTCGAGCTGCTGGTTCGGTATATTACAAACAAAACAGAAAAGGAAACTTAAAACAAAAATCTAGGCCTTAGTTGTGGCTTTACTATGTCAGACCAGACTTCCCGAGGTCCTGGCATTTATATGGCCATTCAGAGCACTAAAATGAGAAGTCCTCAGAGGGGACAACCAAAATGAAAACCCCATAAGCCAAGCAGAGCAATCACTGGAGATCTGAATGCCCTTGGGGACCTCTTTCTGTGAGGGCTCAGATAACCAATGTCCCTGGGAGGGACTAACTGGGGCCTGAGGCTCTTCACGGTGGCTCCCCTAAACCAACTGTCTAGCAGAAACCCAGAACCTCGAGTAACTCTAAATATAAAAAGAAAACTGGTTGATTTCCTTCTTAACACCAGAGCTCCCTTTTCTGTCCTCCTTTCTACTCCAGGCCAACCATCCAAACGCAGCATGATGATTAAAGGCATCTCTGGAAAACTTCTAACTAAATTTTTCTCTCAGCCCCTGAAATGTATATGGGGAAACCTAAATTTTTTTCTCAATCTTTCCTGATAATGCCAGAGAGCCTTACTCCCTTGCTAGAAAGGGACATACATTATAACTAAATTAGAGACTATGGTGCTCCTAACTCAGGACAGATAAACAATTATGTGAGTTTTTGAAATTTACTGGGTATTACTGGCTATAGATGCCAGGGTTCAGGAAAGTAGTTTGCTGCTTTATCAATTATCAAAGGAGACTCAATCCCACTTACCCCTCCTCAAAATTAAATCAATAAATAAACTGGGGTCTGACGTCTAGACACTGTCTCCAGCCCTTGGAATGGTTAAAAACAGAGAAGGGCAATTACTATTACCAAGCTCACAGAGCTAAAAGATGATTAAAACACAGCATCAGGCCTTTCATTTAGGGAGGTACAAAACTTATCAAATGGCCCAAAGGATGTTTACTTTAAAAAAAATTGTCAAGGACAGTTCTGCAAGTAGTATCAGGCTGTGAAGAATTCAGCCACAAACTTGCTCTCCCAGACAATCAAGGAACTGGGGGCTATCCAGGAAAGACTAACAATTAGGTTTCACTCATATGCCAAGGTAAAAAAAAAAAAAAGCCAACATCTCTTTGTAAGGGTTAATACTTTTACTAATTGGGTAAAGGCCTTACCCCACAAGACAGAAGGGGCACAAAAACTAATAAAAATTCTGCTTTATGAAATAATACCATATTTGGTTTATCTAAAAATTTACAAATTAATAATAGCAAATGGCTGCCTGGACTCTTTCTCTAGTAGAACTCCTCGCTCTTGAAAAATTTTTACACATCAAAATAAAGCGTACTGTCTGCTTATATTCAACAAAACTCTAAATAACACCTCACAAACATTAGATGCTTAAAAATTTTTTTTTATTAAGTTAGGGCCAAGCTCTTGGAAATAAGAGCCACCATTGATCACTCAGTGCTCCTGCTTCTCCAACACCTTGGTTATGAGAGATTCCCTGATATATGCCTTATATAAAGTTATGGTCTCTCCTAGATTATTTGACAGGTTTGGAAACTGTAGACATTATCTTTAGATGCCACCGTGTTGGTCAATATAATCTTTACTTTGTGTTTTTCTCTTTGTGTCTGCTAATGTTTCTGCTGCCTCATGCCTGCCAGCCTTCCTGTAAAACCATACTGAGGGCCACTGGACCGACCCCTGGGTAGACTCTAACTGCTGTGCCCCTACACCGTCCCTTCTCAGCTTGAAGAAGACAGAACGGTCATTGCTCATCGTCCCTGCTCCCCAACAGCAGTCACAGGCCGTATTCCAGTGAAACGCCCAGAGTTCGAGAGAACCCCAAAATCAGACCACCAGAGACCAGAGTCAAAGCCAAGTGGCAAGGGTTGTTTATTTGCAGGTTCTAACCTGGACCTCCGCGCACTCATCGCTGGTGACGCTGAGAGGCCCTGAACAAAGCCTTTGCAACCTTTTTATAGACAGAAGTAAACAAGTCATGAGGAGGGACAGGAGATTTCCATGGTTACAAGTTTGCCATTGGTTAACATTTAAATGTGAACATATACCGTATCTGATTGGTTCCCGCCATCGGGTTTTTGGCGGGATCCAATTACAACATTTGGGATACCTTTGAATTCAGCCTATCATAGAGCGAGTCTAAAGTCTTGTTTGGCGACTAACACGTTAACATCTCTCTCTCCAGGCCCTTCCCTCAGCAAGGTGGGGGGTAGCCGCTGACCTTTTCAGATTGGCTGCCGCCATGAGGCTAGTCGCTTGGGCAATCCGGTGGCGGGAAAGCAAGCCTTAAGCATTGTTACAGAAGCAGAAAGAGCTGGTTAGGTAATAGCTTCCCGAAGCGCAGGCATTTGTTCAGAAGCGGAAAAGCTGGTTAAGTTTTAGGTTTAGTTTATCTAGGACTGGGGCTACGTGCAGCCCGAGGTTTCTCTTAATGGAGGACTTAATTTCTGGCTCTTTACCAGGGGAGAAATAAATAGGGAAAAGGGTGACATCAGGCAGGAAGCGATTAAGGAACATTCAAAGAGGCAGACTGCAGCTGCAGGTGGGAGGCTAAAGAAGCAGATGGGGGTCTCCTTTATAAAATCCTTCATGGGTGCCCTCCCCCCATATCAGGGCCATAAGGGGGGAACCTAATGAGATAGACAATCTACCCCTAAAACAACAGATGTGGGCCCTTGGCTTTACCCTAACCACATTTCACCACTGGGTCAGAGAACGATTACCTGCAAATCTGACCACAACGCTTATCCCTTTAAACCAGGAGATGCAATATGGAGAAAGGAGTGAAATGTCCAAGCCCTAAAACCCCTCTGGAGGGGCCCATTTACTGTCATTTTGTCCACCCCTCTTGCAGGAAAGGTTGCTGAAGTGGGTCTCTGGACTCACTACAGCGGAGTGAAGCCGGCATCTCCAAACTGGGAGTGCTTTCCTGATCAATCAATGCCGTGCAGGATGACCATATGGAAGCAGTAATCGGCAACTTCAGAGGCTCCAGGAGACTGCAACCCTGCTTGAGTCATTCTGGAAGCTGACTGGTCTACACACCGCAGAAGCTTGAGGAATCGACAGTCTGGTGAAACAAAAGACTGCCCTTATTTTTATATTTTTCTTTACTATGATGCACTGTCACACCTTGTTTCTCACTATTATTGTGATTCTTGCTCTACTCTTTGCCATAGCATTGGCCGAGGCCACCTGGCTGGATATCTGGTGAGAGGTTAGTGTTAACACTCATCTTCCCTTTATGGATAGCATACATCATTGGTACCAACATGGGGAAACAATGGTAAGAGACTAGAAAATTAGATCCCCACAAACCTGATAGTAAAAGAAAATACCCTACTCCTACTACCAGGGTTTGGCTTCTCAGAAGCTCAATTATTGGGAAAAACTGTCTTGCCTAGCAGGGAAGAAGTTCACGATTGTCTCTGTTAAAAACTTAACATGCCTAGGCCAAAGATTTTATAACTCAACTGCCCAGAAAACCCAATGGTGGGGGACTACAGATCATCTGGAGCCAGAACCTTACCCCTTGTCTAACTTCTCTCATCTCCGAGAGGCCTGAGACAATGTCAACACAGACATCAAATGGCAGGTCCCAGGTGGACTGTACTAAGGATGTGGAAGTACAGCCTATATAGTACTCCCCTCAGTCTGGTCATGGTCCTATGTGCTGGAAACTATCCGTCCATCTTACTTCCTGCTCCTATTTGCCAGAGGGAAACATTTGGGATTCCAATATATGGGGACAGGGAGACTCAAAAAAGCAGCATGCCTTACAAATTAACAATTAAAAAGATAATAAATGGCCTCCCGAGTGTATAATCCAATATTATGGTCCTGCCACCTAGACAGAGGATGGGTATTGGGGCTACTACACTCCCATTTATGTGCTAAACCGCATAATCAGACTACAAGCAGTTGTAAAAATTATAACCGATGAAACTGCCAGAGCTCTTAACTTACTAACCAAGCAATAAACCAAAATGTACGATGCTGTCTATCAACATTGCTTGGCCTTAGACTACAAGCTTGCTTCTGAGAGAGGTGTTTGTAAAAATTTTAACCTGAGCAACTATTGCCTACAGAGAAAGGATGAGGGAAAAGTCCTAGAGAAGATCACAGATCAAATAAAAAAGGTTGCTCATGTTCTAGTCCAGACCGGAAATGGTTGGAACCCAGGGTAGTTATTTGAAGGATAGTTTTCAACTCTAGTGGCCATTTGCCAGAGAGAAGGAAGTATGTCAGTAATTTCAAATAAGTAGTTATACTCGCATCTACCCATGGTCTGGTATCAGCGTGGCCCAGAGAGCAAGATCCTACCTATTGCCACCCGAGGGTCCCTCTTGCTCTCTGGGATTGGTGCAAAGCCAACATTAAATCACCTCTATTAGAATGTTCTGGGCACGCCTGGGTGGCTCAGTCAGTTGAGCATCCGACTCTTGATTTTAGCTCAGGTCATAATCCCAAGGTCGTGGCATCAAGCCTGGCATTGGGGTCCACACTGAGCATGGAGCCTGCTTAAGATTCTCTCTCTCTCTCTCTCTCTCTCTCTCTCTCTCTCTCTCTCTGTCTTCTTTCTGCCCCTCTCTCCCACTCACAAGTGCTCTCTCTCTCAAAATAATAATAATAAGCAAGCAAACAAATAAATAAGAGCATTGTGAATAGCTGTACTTCAGTGCGGAAGACTGGTCCATGTGGAGATCTACAGTAACCTCTTGAACTCTGGTGTCTTCAGAGGAAAAGAAAGAAGAAGAATGAGGAGTGTGAGGAGGAATCTTGCTATCTGCCATCTCTCAGGAGCTATGGGTTTCTCTGCATTGAGCTATAAACACCCAAGCTCATGAAGAGAAGCTGTGGCAGAAAGAGCCATGGGTCTTGGGGAAGAAAGACCTGGTCTCACAATTGAAGATAACTCAAGTTATTCCAGACTCACTTACTAATGAGCCCAACTCACCTGCTTATGTATTCTGAGTCTCCTATTGGCCTCAGACGATCCTTGCTACTAGTCACTGCAGTTAAAAAAAGGTGCACACAATCAGCATTTATTCAGTGCTTTCTATCCAGTAAATTTAAAAAAATCTATGCAAAATAGCTGTGGATTCTGAGAAATCTAAACGTAATATGAAAAAGTTTAAAGGTTTACTTTATCAGTGATTAGAATAACATCTACCTTCTCTCATCTGTCCTGGAAATAAATCCTGCTTGTCTGATGGATATGCATTTTCTCATAGAAACAAGTTAGTAGGAATTGGGACCAGAAAATGCCCCATGTAAAGGAATTAAGCCTTAGAGATAATTGTAACAAGAAAAGCCACTATTTTGATTAAAAAAAAAAAAAGCACCTCATCAAATCTTTTGCCTCTCACCCGATCGTGTCCTCTCTTACTTCCTTTCCTATTCACAGGCTCTGAGCCAGTGCACTGTGAGAGCTGAGTGCAGCTGATTCGGCCCATTTCCAAGCATGGAAAGCATACCATGTCCTTTCTTCACCATCTTCTCTCTCCCCTCCCCCCTCCTTCCTCCTTCTCCCCACCCTCCTTCCCTCACTTCTTCTTTGGAGCCATCATCATCACTAATATGTTTAAGTACCAAAGCAGAGCCAGGCCCAGCCCAGGTGCTTTATTATTTTTAAGTTTATTTATTTTGAGAGAGAGAGAGAGAGAGAGAGAGAGAGGGAGAGAGAGAGAGAGAGGGAGTGCAGGAGAATCCCAAGCAGGCTCCATGCTATTAGCACAGAGCCCTACTTGGGGCTGAAACTCATGAACCTCAAGATCATGACCTGAGATGAAATCAAAGTCAGGTGCTTAACTGACTGTGCCCCCAGGTGCCCTAGCCCAGGTGCTTTATATGCATCATCTTAACACCAGTTAGTTTGTCAAACTCTATGATTGAGGATATTGACATGGAAATGTTGGGGCTCAGAGAGGACAGTCAAGAAAGAATTCTTGAGTCATCTTTGGTGCAAAAAATGTGGTTTAATTAAAGCATGGGGATGGGATTCTTGGGCAGAAATAGCTGTCTTGGGGTTGTGAGGAGTCGGGGGAGGTAAAGTCCAGGGAAGTTTCCAGTGAGATTTTCATATTGCTAAAGGAGACTCCCTGGATTCTGGAGGCCTTGCTATTGTCAGGCTAAGGTTGTTTTTCCCTCTGGCAAAACATTAAGATTGGGAGTTCCTGGACAAATGTCCTACTCTGCTGACCACAAGTATTTGTCAATGGGCTGCAGATTATAAGGAAATTTAATATCTACATTTCTTTGTGCCTTTACTTCCCATATCAGAAATCAACTGAGCAAATAAGCTTACCTTATTTCTATTTTAATTAGAAGGTGAATCTTAAGCGGTTATCTTAACACAATTAAACTAACCAGTGCCTCCCAGCTGGGAGCAAATTGGGTGACCTCCCTTGAAACACCTGTCAATATCTGGACACATTTTTGATTGTCATAGCTTGCTGCTGGTATCTAGTTGGGAAAGGTCAGGGATGCTGCTAAATGTTTTTAATACCAAGCCAGCCCCCTGCTTCAGAGTTACCAGGGTCACTATGCCAAGACTGCTGAGGATGATAAACCCTGAGATCAGTTAGGCCTTTATAGGGTTTGGAAACCATGCACCGTTAAGAAAAACTTAGGAGACCACTGACATTTTAAAATCAAATTATACAATTTCTAAAAATCACCAATTTCCACACCTTGCTGCAACACCATAGCTGTTTCAAAGTATTTTTAAAATAAGTAAGAGTTCTTTATATTCCATAAGGTGAAGACCAAAAAGGAAACCTTTTTAGCATTGTCTAAAATATAATTTTCTTAAGAAGAAAATGTTACTAGCTCAGTAGACAATGGTGGCTGCTTCTTTTCTCTTTCTCCTTCTACTTCCTTCTCCTTCTCCTCCTTCTCCTCCTTCTCCTCTTCTTTTTTTTTTTTAGTAACTTCTATACTAAATGTAGGACTCAAACACACGACCCTGTAATCAAGAGTCGCATGTTCTTCTGACTGACCTAGCCAGGTGTTCTGAACAATGGCTTCTTTTATAAGAAAATTGGACTATAAAAAGGGGGGCACCTGGGTGATTCAGTCCGTTAAGTCTCTGACTCTTTAGCCTCAGGTCATGATCTCATAGTTCGTGATTTAGAGTCAGGCTCTCCCTTATCAGCTTGGGATTCTGTCTCTCCCTCTCTCTTACCCTTCCCTGTTTGCTCTCTATCTCAAAATAAACTTAAAAAGAAAGAAAAGAAAATTGGAGAACTATCGTAGTTTTGCAACATTTTCCCTTTGAACTTCAATCTTGCTGGTAAGGACTAAACTGAACCTGTTTACATTCTATTAAGGTAAAACTCATTTCTCATCATACTTTTTGTCAGTGGAGGGGCTCCTTCAGCATAGCAAAGGCAGACTTAAAAGAAAAGTTTTAAATACTCTATTTCAAACAAGTGTGAGCCAACCATTCTCTTCATTTTCTTTTATTTCTAGTGTTTAACCTCATATTCTTCTATCTATTCAATGGAACATTTTTTTTATTCTGTATCTTACATAGTGTTCGTTTTTTTCCCTGGTTTTCTAAAAAAGCTCATATCTTTCCCCAAAAGTTTATATGATCCTGCTTTCCCAAAAAATTTACACTGTCTTCTAAAACTTGTCTCTATATATGCAGTTTGATTCCCACTTGTTGATGCCTTTCACACTTGAACTTTCTTCAGGTCTTTCCAAAGCAGCCCGGTCCTACAGTCAGCTCTGGGCTTAGCCAAGTTGGCTTCCTATTTGTGATATGTGCCTAAAGTTGCCGGGACAAGTACTAGTGCCAGGAACAAAATCCAGGCATTTTGAACCTCATCATTTCTTGTAACATCCATATTCCTTTTATTTAACTACTCCTCCTCCTCTCCCTTCACCCTGATTTCCAAACTAAATCAGCTTTCAAGGACTTCTAGAGCCACAAAGTCTTGTTTATCCTAAAAACTTGGCCATTGGGTTTTGGATTTTGAACAGTATGCCCTACTTAAGGGGGAAGGTTAGGAGAAGAGAAAATAGCCTTCCCAGAAGTATGCACTAAAATATTTACCAATCCACTTTCACCATTTGGAATTATTTCTCCCTTCCTTATTTTATTACAAGACTGGTTGCAGGCCACTGTGGCTTGATGACTTCCCAAAGCAGCCCGGTCCTATATTTGTAAGCAGATTGTCTCTTGCTAAAGGGCCCTTATCATCTATCTGGCTCAGCATCTCTTGCCTTTGTCCATTCACCAGTAGTTTATATTATTTCTGAGAGGAAATCAGGAGCAGGTACTTGTTGTACTGTATTAATTGAAAGTACAAGCCAGCTCAAAAGAGACTGGTGATTTTCTTCTTGGCATTCTGCTGGTGATTGTACTTGATATTCCCAAATAAATATTGGATCCTGGTATTTGGCAGTCCCCCAATTGTAAACTTGCTCCAGATGTGATTTAATAAGGATGATTTAAGAACAAAAAGAATAAATATGAATCTAATTTTCCCCATAACCATTTGGCTAAATATAAATAAATGTTTGGAGTAAGACTTAAAGAAATATATTTGCCAAGGTTTGAGTTAGGCTTACTTCTTTGGTGAAACTCGAGCATTAAATATTACCATTTAACTATTATTTCTCCCACTCTCCCATAAGGAATTTTTAAAACTTCTTCCACTTAGAGTTGGGATATTAAATGCTTAATTAGAGCTTCTGTTTGTCATTACATCTGCCTTCACAAGAACTATATTCTCTTTTTTATAATTTTAATTTTATTTATTTTGAGAGAGACAGAGAGCATGCAAGGGGGAGGGGTATCAAGAGAAGGAGAGAGAGAATCCGAAGTAGGTTCCATGCTGTTGACACAGAGCCAGACATGGAGCTCCATCTCACCACTGAGCCAAAACCAAGAGTTGGATGCTTAACTGACTGAGCCATCTAGGTGGCCTGCAACTATATATTCTTCATTTAAACATCTTGCTATTAACTCTAATTCTCTAATATGAGACCCTTTGGGGTGTTACATCTGGACATCCCTAGGTCTGGCTCTTTTCTTAAGATTTTTCTAAAATGCAGAGATGAAAATGGAGAACACTAAAGAACTTGTCGTTTTGTAATGGCTTCTTTTCTATCAAGAAAAATCTGCTAAGGACCCCCATTTAAAAAGAACACGTCAACTCTTCCCGACCTCCTTAATTTTTATCACATTTACTATCTCTATTTTTCTGTGGTGCAAGCTTGGAATATCTTTTGATTGATCTTCCAGTTCATCAGCTTTCTCTTCATCTATAACTAATTTCTGTTTAACTTATATATTTGAGGTTTTAGTTTGTCCATATTTGTCATTTTAAGATAACTATATTTCAAATTTTCTTCAAATAAGTGTTCTTTTTTATATAGTGTCCTGCAATTGGGGTGCCTGGGTGGCTCAGTCAGTTAAACGTCCAACTACACAGCACATGTCATGATCTCATAGCTTGTAAGTTTGAACCCTGCATCAGGCTCTGTGCTGACAGCTGAGAGCCTGGGGCTTGCTTCAGATTCTGTGTCTCCTTGCTTTCTTTCCCCTCCCCCACTCATGCTCTGTTTCTCTCTCTCAAAAAAAATGATAAACATTTTTAAAAATTCATAACATCTTGCTATTTCTTAGGATTTCAAGTCCTCCTTTTGAGTTTTCAATTATTTTTACAAAGCCTGTCCTATGTTCCTAGGTTCTAATTCCCTCGTGGTAGTCCCTGCTGGTCCTTGCTGATGGTAGATGGTTTGGGGGGCCACTACAGTGCACAACTCCAGGGGTTCTGTTCTCATCATAATCCATGTGCAACCCACAACTTAAGCAGACATCAGTGGTAGGCCTAATGGGTTCTTCTTTGTTTTACACATTTTCATTAGCAAGTTATCTTTAGTAGGTATATATTTTTCCTGGGGCAACCCTGTAAAAGTTGCTTTCCAGTTTTACATAATTTCTGCCAAGCATTCCACGAGTATTGTCAGGGATTGATTTCTAAATTATTTCTCACTTTGGGGGTTTCTGAACCACTTAGGTAATATCAGTTCAACCCTCAAATACGTGCAAGGTTCAAGACCGTTTCAATGTCTCAGGAGACTTTTCAGCAGACAAACTCAAGCCTCAGGAGACTTTTCAGCAGACAAACTCAAGCTTCCTTTCCATTTCTGTGTGTTAGTGAATATTTCCATTGCTTCGCCCCACCCCTTATCATTCTTTTGCTGTCAGATGATACATTTCTATTATTTAAGCCCTCAGTTCCCAGTACCCTGTTAATGGCACCCCCATTATGCTAATATGTTACTATTCATCCAAAATTTAAGACATCTGGAGTGTCTGAGTGGCTGAGTTGGTTAAGTGTCTGACTTTGGTCATGATCTCATTGTTTGTGAGTTTGAGCCACACATCTGGCTCCCTGTTGTCAGCGGCAGGGCCCCCTTAGTATCCCCTCTCTCTGCCCCACACCTGCCCCCTGCTCTCTGTCTCTCAAAATTAAATAAATGTTAAAATAAAAATTTTAAATTAAAATAACCTGAGTGTCTACCAACTGGTAAAAGGATAAACATATTATGCTCCATTCATACTATAGAATACTACTCAGTAATAAAAAGAATGAACCACTGATTTATGCAACAACATGAACGATCTCAGAAGTACTTATGCTAATTGACAGAAGCCAGAAACTAAAAGTTTTCAGTTATATGAAATTCTTATATATTTTCATTTATATGAAAGTCTTTTTTTAAGTTTATTAATTTGTTTTGAGAAAGAGAGAGCTAGTGTGCATGCAAGTGAGGGAGGGGCAGAGAGAGAACCCCAAGCAGATTCTGTACTGTCATTGTAGAGCCCCACAATGTGGGACTCTGTGTCACAAACTGTGTGATCATGACTTGAACTAAAATCAAGAGTCAGACACTTAACCAACTGAGCCACCCAGGAGCCCCTATATAACATTCTTAAAAAGGAAAAACTGTAGGGACAGAATCAAATCAGTGCCAAAGGCCAATAAGAAGGAGGAAGGGATTAACCACAAAAGGACATAAGGAAATTTTGTGGTACAAAGTAAATATTCTGTATTTTGATTCAAGTGGCAGATATATAACTGTATCACACATATAAAAGGGGTGAATTTAACTGTATGTAAATTATACTTCAGTAAACCTGACTTTAATTTTTTTTTAATGTTAGTTCTACACCCAATGTGGGGCTTAATTTCATGACCCTGAGATCAAGAGTCACCTGCTCTACTGACTGAGCCAGCCAGATGCCCCAAACCTGACTTTTAAAAATTAACTTACATTGGGGCGCCTGGGTGGCTTAGTCGGTTAAGCGTCCGACTTTCGCTTAGGTCATGATCTCGCGGTTCGTGGGTTCGAGCCCCTCGTCGGGCTCTGTGCTGACTGCCAGCTCAGAGCCTGGAGCCTGTTTCAGTCTGTGACTCCCTCTCTCTCTGACCTCCCCTGCTCACGCTGTCTCTCTCTCTCCTAGAAATAAATAAAACATTAAAAAAAAAAAAGAGTCTGACTCTTGATAAAAAAAAAAAAATTAACTTACATTGCAAAAATTGCAAAGATGAGGGGGTACCTGAGTGGTTCAGTTGGTTAAGCATTTGACTTCGGCTCAGGTCATGATCTCACAGTTCATGAGTTCAGGTCCCACACTGGGCTCTATGATGACAGTTCAGAACCTGGAGCCTGCTTGGGATTCTGTCTCCCTGCCTCTCTCTGCCCCTCGCCTGCTCTCTCTCTCTCTCTCTCTCTCTCTCTCTCTCTCTCTCTCAGAAATAAGTAAACATTAAAAAATTTAATGCAATGATTAAAAACAAAATATTGTGTATTCTCATCACCTAAAAATAATCACTATGAGTATTTTGCTATATTTACTTCTAGCATAAACTTATTTATAAAGCTTAGGGTAGTATTGTCTATATGGTTTTAATAATGTTCTCATTTTGGGGCATCTGGGTGGCTCAGTCGGTTAAGTGTCTGACTCTTGATTTTGGCTCAGGTCATGTTCTCACAGTTTGTGAGCTCGAGCCCCACATTGGTCTCTGTGCTGACAGCACAGAGTCTGCTTGGGATTCTCTCTCCTTCTTTCTCCCTGCCCCAGCCCTCCTCATGCTCTGTTTCTCTCTCTCAAAAATAAATAATAAAACATTAAATTAAATAATTAATTAAGCAAAATCAATCCATTTAGAATATATCCCCATTACTGTACAGTTTTATGAATTGTCCTCTTCATGACATACTTTCCTGTAAAAGAATTTAGAGGCTGAGTAGTACAGTGGAAATAACACGAGTGCTAGCATCAGTTGATATAGTTTTGTGCCCCAGCTCTGCCCCTTTGTGACCAAGTCACCATTATGTACATTAGTTTCCCATCTGTAAACCAGAGATGGAAATGATACTATGCAGCCCACTGTTGGTTGGCTAATCAGACCTCCATGCCAAAGCACTTTGCTATTGCTCACATCTGCTATAGAGATGCTGGAAAAGCCACATAATTGCTTTCCCACTATTTAAAAAAAATTTTTTAATGTTTATTTTTGAGACAGAGAGAGAAAGAGAGACAGAAACAGAAACAGAGCATGAGCAGGGAAGGGCAGAGAGAGAGAGGGAGACATGGAATCTGAAGCAGGCTCCAGGCTCTGAGCTGTCATCACAGAATCCAACACAGGCTCAAACCCATAGACTGTGAGATCATGACCTAAGCTGAAGCTGAGCACCTAACTGAATAAGCCCCCCAGGTGCCCCACCACTATTTTTTTCTTTTAATTAAAAAAAATGTTTTAATGTTTATTTTTGAGAGATAGAGAACAAGTATGAGCAGGGGAGGAGCAGAAAGGTAGGGGGACAGAGGATTGGATGTGGGCTCTGTGCCAACAGCAGAGAGCCCAATGTGGGACTTAAACCCATGAACCATGAGATCATGACCTGAGCCAAAGCTGGATGCCCTACCTACTGTGTCACCCAGGTGCCCCACTTTCCCCTTCTTTTGGAAGCTAGGATAGCCAGGTGACCCCAATGAAAGGTCTGTTGGGATTGCTTTTACTTTCCTCATAAAACAAAGATGTCCCTTGTGCTCCTTCCTTCCCTTCCTCCTCATTCCAGACTTGAACACAGAGGTGGTGACTAGAGCAGCTGTCTTGCAACCGTGAGTGACTTTTCTGAGAGGCCAACATGGTTAGAATGGTGAAATGGAATGTCAAAGGAGCCTGGATCCTTGGGCACACTGTTGGGCCACCCTAGCAGTTCCAGAATATGCCACCTCTGGACCTCTTGTTAAATGAGAAAAATAGACTCCATCTATTGAAGCTGGTTTCCAGTAGATGAAAGCATTCTTAACTGATATGTAACTGTTGTGGACAGCAAAGGATGGCACTGTGCTTTGGAAATGGGAACCAGCATAAACATCTCAGGTGGTATTTGCTGGTCAGTTAAATACAACATTCCTAACATGCTGGCTGTCTTACTCCTTGGGAACTTTGTCTCTCTCCCCAAGCTGCTCATTCATCAAGCATTTATATTACATTTCCTGACCTCTGTTCACATATTTTCAATGGTTGACTCCTGATTGATTACCTTCAGAAAACATTTGTGATCACACCAAAATACTCGGCTCATTTCAATTTTCAAAAAAGAAATACAAAACATCAGTTGCTTTATTCAGTGAAATGTGTATTGTAAACAGTACCGTGGCTGTATCATTAAAAGTGCGACTAAGGGGTGCCTGGGTGGCTCAGTCGGTTGGGCCTCTGACTTCAGCCAGGTCATGATCTCCTGGTTTATGAGTTTGAGCCCCGCGTCAGGCTCTGTTGTGACAGCTCGGAGCCTGGAGCCTGCTTCAGATTCTGTGTCTCCCTCTCTCTCTGCTCCTCCCCCACTCACCTTCTGTCTCTCTCTCTCTCTCTCTCTCTCAAAAAATGAATAAACAAAAAAATTTAAAAATAAAAATAAAAGTGGGACTAAGAGTTCCATTGTCAAAAGCAACGGTAGAATTGCCAGTGCTGTCCCAATCACGATAGTTGAATCAAGCCTTTCTAGAAGGGTGGGGCCTCTAACTGCTCTCTGGAGCATGGTTTCTGGAGCTGGGACGTCTCACTCGGTGAGAAGTGTTGGAAACAAAGGCCAATAATGACTTGAGGCTGCAGAGCCCCACATCATAATACACAACAGAGTCTTTAAAGAGAAAAGATGAAGACTTTGAGCAAGTCCGTGGCCACAGAAGCTCTGCTTTCTCACTTTTTAAAAGGGGTGATATAGCTACATAAGCATTGGAGTTAAGGTGCATAAAGCACCTGGCATATACTAGGTGCTTGTGAAACAGAAGCTTGGCTTCCATGCCAAGAAAGGTCCCAGCGTCTGCATTCCAAAGCTCGGCAGGGCAGAATTCTCTTTACTGAAATCACCCTCATGGAGCGATCACTTTTCTCATCTGTAAAATATCATACTAATAACAGTACCTACTTTAAAAATGCGTTATGAAATATTACTAATGGAATCCTGTTAAAGTACTTGGTGTGGCTCCTGGCGCATGGATATGCTTTATAAGTGTCAGCTCCGATTATCGTTAATATTTACACTGCTGCTCCGTTGGCTCTTTCCCTTTAGCATATAAACACATTAAGTTTTTCCATCTTAAAAAAAGTAATAGGCTTTCAATAGTAACTTTTATTTATTTTGCCTGTTCCTCTCCCCCCGATTCCTATCTTCCATTTTGCCCCTGGCTGCATGCACATAGCCTGGGTCAATGCCTAAGGGGTCAATAATGCCCACCTGACCACAGCCCAGGGTGATCCTTGACACAGAGGGGTTGAGGGGGAGGGGAAGGGAGGTTGTTGCAGAGTCCGCTTCTGAGCTCACCCATGTTACTCTCAGCAAGAGGCCCAGTTCCTCACCAGGTAGATCTTCATGGGGCTTCTCACAATATGGCTTCTGCCAGGTGAGGGATCAGAGCAAGGGAGAAAAGCCTGAGAAGCCCAGGAAGAAAGCCACGGTTTTTTTTTTTTTTAATGTTTATTTTATTTTTGAGACAGAGAGAGACAGAGCTTGAGCGGGGGAGGGGCAGAGAGAGAGGGAATCAGAATCTGCAGCAGGCTCCAGGCTCCCAGCCGACAGCACAGAACACGATGCGGAGCTCGAACCCACGGACCACGAGATCATGACCTGAGCCGAAGTCGGCACCTAACCGACTGAGCCACCCAGGCTCCCCAAGCCATGGTTTTTTGTAACCGAATATCAGAAGTCACATGTCACCATTTCTGCCAATGCTATTGGCCATCCAGATCATCCTGTGTACAATGTGGGAGGAGACACAAGGTTGTGGAGACCAGGAGGCGGGGTCTTCAAGAATCATTTTTTAAAAATGTTTATATTAAGTCTGAGAGGGAGAGCATGCAAGCAGGGGAGGAGCAGAGAGAGGGAATCCGAAGCAAGCTCCACGCTTTCAGCACAAAGCCTGATGCCGGGCTTGATCCAAAGAATCGCGATTATGACCTGAGCATAAATCACGAGTCAGATGCTTCACCTTCTGAGCTACCCAGGCACCCCTTGAGGAGCCATTTTGAAGGCTGACTGCCACAGATGAGCCTTCCAGGGGACTATACATATTGTGGGAGAGGCAGGATCCATGCAGGAGCAGTGGAGCACCCCTAGCTCTGGGGCAGAAGGAGGAAGAGAGCCCTAGGGGCTCTAACAATAAGAGGGGCACAGGCCCCCCCCCCCGAATGTCACTGTTACTGCAACTAGAGCTAAGCGAGATTCCAGAAAGAATACAAAATCAACACAAGATGCTGCAATAATATAAGCTGTAAAAAAAGAAAAGAAAAAAGAAAAAAAAAGAGCAGTTCTATTTAACTTGGGCTGCACAATGTTCTTGGTCTTTATCTGTCTTTGTTTTTAGGAGATTTGCCTTTTTATTCAGTCTTGCCGGGGCTAACTGTAAAATCATCCTGACCTCCCTGACCACGGGCTAGCTAGATTTTGTGGAAAAGTCTCCTGGGAGATTGAGAGCCTGTCAGGGAGCTTGCCGGACCTGGACCATAGCCCCACATAGTCTTCAATGCACACAATTTCCAGGAGCTTGCTCAGGGGCCGTTGACATAGGTCATCTCCTGACTTTCCATATTTGATGTTTTTCCACTGTTACGTAGGGCAAAAGGCCACGAAGAAGATAGTTTACTTTTTAGACATTTTTCCGCCCTGAGCTTTGCTTAGAACCTACCAGAACTGGGATTTGGGGCAGGACAAACTGTTCTCACTTAAGGTCAAATTGCTGGCTTTTAGCGAATGTGGGTGCTTGCCTCCTCCTTGGCATTCTCTCAGCACTTAATTTTGCTGGTGGCAGCTCACAGGTCCATCTTTTAAAATAAAATACGTTGTAATGTTCTCTTAATTAAAAACCCATTGAGTCATGCTTACTGAAATCTGTTACATGGATTGAACTGATCATTAGGAAAGAGATTTTCTGTTCTCTGTGGAATAAAAGCATTCAGAAAGGAAATGAATAGATGAAAATGTTCCAGTAATGAAATCCCTCTCTTTAATAATACATGTCACCCTGAGGTATTATCTACTGGTACGTTTACTTAACTTTGGTAAAATAAAGAAGAATTAACCAGTCACTCAGGGAGCCCAGGCCCTGGGGAAGAGGTGGATTCACATCCCAGCTCCCAGACTTACCCACATGTCTTTCTTTGAGACTCAGAAACTCAATTTCTTAAGAAGTAATGTAGGGAAATCCGAGACATCTGGGTGGTTGGAAGGATGATAGATAGAGTCTATATGTAAAACCGCGAGTATACAATCGGAGCCCAATAAATGGTGGCTCTTTTATCAGGAAATGATTCCTAAACTTGCATCCCCCCCCAACACACACACACACACACACACACACACACACAATGTCTTATGAAGTGAATTCACAAGGGACTTTCATCCCCATGGGGCCTCTTTGCTCCGCAAGACGGACTAAGGAGGGGTAGCGAGCATTAAACCTTCTGAGGACTATCACATTCACTTTGTTATATCATCTTCACATGAATGTTCAGGGGCATTTTATTTATTTATTTTTAAAGTTTATTTACCTATTTTAAGAGAGACCACGGAAGGGGCAGAGAGAGAGAGAGAGAGAGAGGATCCCAAGCACTATCAGCACAGAGCCTGACATGAGGCTCAATCCCATGAACTGTGAGATCATGACCTGAGCTGAAATCAAGAGTTGGACACTTAACCAACTGAGCCAGCCAGGTGCCTCTGAGGGGCATTTTAAATCTGGAGAAACTTGGGCATGGCTAGTGACACAAAGAGGGAAGAGACTATGTGGGGAAATCTAGGTCCCATCCTCTTTTTGTTACAATACACTAACCCCTAAGAAAGTGGAAATAAAAGGAATAAATAAGAGGTACAATTGGAAGAAGCTGAATTAAATTTAAGATAAGTTATTTAATAATCACTCGAAACAAGTTCAGGTTGATTATTAATCTTCCACTCTTAGACTAAACACAATAAAATGGGAATATTTTAACAAACTTTCATCATGTTCTATGGAAAATATTCTACCTTTTTATGACTTCTTCATTGATAGCATTCTTTTTTTTAAAGTAGGATTCACACCCACAGAGCCTGACATGGGGCTGGATGCCCCTGAGATCATGACCTGAGCCAAAATCAAGACTCAGACACTCAGTCAGCTGAGCCACTCAAGCGCACCTATAGACATCATGCTGAAAGTAAAGTCTATACTTATTATTTTTCAGGAAAAATCAGTATGAATTTAATATAGATTAGGTCTAAAGTTTTACAAATTTTATGTCATCTTGATGAGGTGAAGAGGGAGGGTAGTGGTGTGGGAGGTGCTGTGGGGGGTGCCGTGGGGGGATACCATTGAGAACTTGGTAAGTACTTCATTTCAAGGTTTCCTCCTTTATAAAATGGTACCTATATTTCAGGATGGTCATAAGTACCAAAATAAAAATGAGTTGGTAAATGCAAAAATATGTTTAGGTATGAAGGACTATCCAAAAAGACAAAGCAACATTTGATCTATTTGGGAACTTCCTCAAAAACTCAAAGTTTTTGGCTCGCGTGTTTTTACACACAAAGCTTAGTTCACAATAGGCTCTGGTGTGGTGGATTTTCCACTGTGTTGCCTCAGTGGCATGGGCCTTTCTGAGGCTGTTAGTGTCCCTCCACTGTACACTGACCCTTTATTTAATTGACAATAGATCAAAATAGCCTTGACTCCACACACAAGATCACAAGTGGATTGTGCTCCATCAGTAATTCATAAACGTGTAGCCTATGAGAAGCTATTGTAAACCCCACGTGAACAGCTGCTGGGTCTGAATAGGTATCAGTTGAGAAGATGCCCACTGATGCGTGGACCCCTGGGCAATATAGGCCCCAAGTGCTAACTCCTCCTCAATCAAACTCTTCATCTCTATCTCTCTCATTGTCTTCCAGTATAGTCTTGGAGTATATTTCAAAAAGAAGTATGTTTTTCTTCTTTGATGCAAGCTGTGAGACACAGTTTCCCACAGAAAAATGTAAGTAATAAGTAAGGTCCCCCAAAAGCCCCATAAAAGTCTATTTTACTAATGCTGTTGCAGCATAACCACTATATGATTTCTCTTTTTCTATGTGTGGGTAAGAAGAGAAGCCCAAGTCATCCAGAAGTTGTCTCTGTCTTCACCTTGGCCCCCTTCTCCCCTACTGTCTTTACCAACAATCTTTGAAATATTTTTCCCATGGGCTAGCACGGTGCCAGGCACACAGAAGGCTCTCAAACAGTTACTGAATGAATGTCCCACAACACTGTCTAAACCTGGTGAGGAAGAGATTACTTTGGGCCACTGAACTAGAGTTGCTAATTATTTCTTGCCAACCTACATCTCCTTCTAAGGGAATCTTTGCCCATAGACTTTTCTATTCTGAAGGGTCCCCTCACTCCACTCCACAACATATAACTGAATGAATTATGGTTGACTTTCTGTCCCAAGAACAGAACGTCAGTTGGCTCCTGGGCAACCTCTGATTGGCGTGGTTGCTGGAAAGAAGGAGCTCAGTCAATCATATCTCTCTGGAGAATGTGGTCTGGGAAGGATACCAAGCCGGTGAGCAGGATTGACTGGTGTTAAGCTGGGAGGTAGGCGTGGGCCTGGGGGGACCATAAGGGGCCAGACTAAAGCTAAGGTCAGCGGGAAGTTACCGGAAAAGTGGAGGACAGAGCTGATGCATCAAGAAGCAGAGCTGAGAGGGTGCCTGGGGAGGCTCAGTCGGTTGACTACCCAACTCTTGCTTCTGGCTCAGTTCGTGAGTTCAAGCCCTGCATGGGCTCTGTGCTTACAGTGAGGCCTAGCCCTCTCCCTCTCTGCCCCTCCTCCACTTGCATGCACATACTCTCTCTCTTTTTCCCTGTCTCTCTCAAAATAAATTTTAAAAACTTTAAAAATAATAATAAAAGGCAGAGCTGCCATGAGTGAGACTTTATAGCTTCTGAGAAGCAGGGAGAGTGGTATCCTTGACTATTTTTTAAAAAGGCCAGTTTCAGTCTCAGTTTAGGAGAATATTTGCCATATTTGGCTTCCTTCCCTCAAACCGCATCCTTTTTATTAAGGATTTCATTTTGGGGACATCTAGGTGGCTCAGTCGGTTAAGCATCAGATTCTTGGTTTCAGCACAGGTCACGATCTCATGATTTGTGAGCTCAAATGTATGTGCTGTTAGTGCAGAGCCTGCTTCAGATTCTTTCTCTCTTCCTCTTCTCTCTCTGCCCTGTCAGGCTCTCTCTCTCAAAATAAATAAATAAACTTTAAAAAAAATAAGATATTCCTTCTTTAAAAAAAAAAAAAAGGGTTTTGGAGCACCTGGGTAGCTCAGTCAGTTGAGCATCTGACTTCAGTCCAGGTCATGATCTCACAGTTTGTGAGTTCAAGCACCGTGTCGGGCTCTGTGCTGACAGTGCAGAGTTCACTTCAGATCCTCTGACCCTTTCTCTCTGCCCCTCCCCAACTCGTTCTCATTCTCTCACTCACAAAATAAATACACATTAAAAATATATCTTTTAAAAAGGATTTTATATTTAAGCAATCTCTACAGTCATCATGGGACTCAAACCTACAACCCCAAAATCAAGAGTCTCAGGTTCCATGGACTAAGCCAGCCGGGTTCCCTCCTACCCCTTTCTCCTTTTGCTTTTTCCCTTAAGGAAATGTGAAAGAGAACCTGTACCTTAAATGTAAAACAGAATTTCCTTGCTCAACCTCAGGAAGATTTATGCCAGCAGCCCTCACACAATCTTAGGATGAGTCTCCGAACGTCCTCAGGTCTAGTCTGGGATCACCCCCCCCAGTGTCACCCCAACTACGGTGCTTCTCATTTCTGCTCTGGTCCCACACAGTGGAGGTCACATAATCCTCCTCAGCAGACATCCCCACATATGCTTGGGCTAATCTAGCCCTCAAGCTGCTAGTCACTAGATTGGGTGGAAGAGAAATATCTTGTAAAGTTCATTCTTGAGGTTTCCCTGCAACAGCTGTAGATGCAGAAGTTAGATGAAGTGGGTAGACAGAGTGTTTGGGTCATGGTCATACCAGCTGTATGACCCTGCACAGATCAATCACTCACTCTGATCCATGGCCTCTTCATCTGTAAAGGAGGGATTACAAACTTTGCCCAGTGTACCTCAGGGTTATTATGAGTGGGTGAAATGAGCAGAGGTTTATGGAACAGTGCTGGCAGCCTGTTGGCCCTTGTTCAGACGTATGTCTTTGGTAGTGCGATAAAGAATCAGGAAGAAGGTATGTCAGCTATAGGAAGTTTCCAGGCTGTGTCTGCTCTTATTTTAGTAATGAACCTTGTTCCTGACAGAAGCACGAGATCCCATAAGGTAAGTTTATCCGGAAGATCGTTAAGAAACGAAAAAACGACTGCCTTTCACTTGTCCAAGTGAAAATTCTAGGAGAGCAAATAATGATGGAAAATAAACTTCCCTTTGCTTTTAATTTTAGGAAAAATAATGAGAACCAAAGGTCAATGAATAAGGAAAACAGCTCAAAAAGACATTTCCAAATGGGTAATTAAATATCTGGTCCTTAGGAAGGGACTTCTATGTGAAATTCAAAGAACAAGGAGAAAAACAGTGTGATCTGATCAGTTCCCAAAGTGATCATTATTTTTTTAAAAACCCAACAACAAACAGCATCACTGTGCAGAAAATCTCCATCAGGAGACACAGACAATTGACTGGAGTAAGTCTGGCCCTTAGTGAAGAGATGAAAAGGGGCACCTGGGTGGTTAAGTGACCAACTCTTGATTTCAGCTCAAGTCATGATCTTACGGTCATGAGATCAAGCCTGGCATTGGGGTCTGTGTTGACAGCATGGAGACTGCATTCTCTCTCTTTTTCTCTGGCCCTCTCCCATATGCACTTTCTCTGTCTCTCAAAATAAATGAACACTTAAAAAAAAAACTCTTTTAAAGAAAAGATGAAAGAACAGAGAGTGAAACAAAAGATATAGTTAAAAAGCAACTCGGGGCACTTGGGTGGCTCAGTTGGTTAAGCATCTGACTCTTGGTTTTGGCTCAGGCCATGATGTCACAGCATCATGGGTTTGAAGCATGCACTGGGAAGCACCAGACCCTGCTTGGGATTCTCTGTCTCCCTCTCTCTCTACCCTTCCCTCACTCATTCTGTCTCTCTCAAAATAAATAACTAAACTTACAAAAAATTTTTTAAAAAGGCAACTAGTACATTTTATGTATTCAAATAGCTCAGCCTGTTAGCATGGACATTACGACCTTTTTGTTAAGTCCACTTTTTCTTTAGAATCTTTCAAAAGAGATGGGGATGAGCACTGGGTGTTATATGGAAACCAATTTGACAATAAACTATTTGTATAAAAAAAATTAAAAAAAGAGAACTAGTTTTGATCATTTTAAGAATAAAATGAATATAAGATACATCATCAATTTAGAGATGGATGACAATTTTGTAAAGTCAGGCATACAAGGATACCATGTCCCAGCTCCCAATAGGTTAGAAATCATAGGTTCCCCCAAAACCCTAGCTCTTCCAGCCTGATCTATGACAGTCCTTGTGACACAGGCCTGATGTTCTTTCTCAAACAGGGCTACTCTTTGATCTTTTGAATAAATCTCACTTTTTCTTTCTGTGCTTCCTTTTGTATTTCCATAACCTCCCCCACTACTGATATCCTGTGGAAATCTTAACTATCAATAGCTGGAAGAAAACCAGCTTAGGCATTTGGGTGGCTCAGATGGTTAAATGTCTGACTTTTTTTTTAAAATCTTTTATTTATTTCTGAGAGAGAGACAGTGTGAGCAGGGGAAGGTCAGCGAGAAAGGGAGACAGAATCTGAAACAGGCTCCAGGCTCTGAGCTGGCTGTCAGCACAGAGCCCGACGCGGGGCTCGAACCCATGAACTGTGAGATCAGGACCTGAGCTGAAGTTGGACGCTTACCTGACTGAGCCACCCAGGCGCCCCAAATGTCTGACTCTTGATTTTGGCCCAAATCAGGGTCTGTGAGTTCGAACTCCGCATAGGGTTCTGCACTGACAGTGTGGAGCCTTCTTGGGATTCTCTCTCTCCCTCTCTTTCTGCCTTTCTCCCACTTGCTCTCTCAAAATAATTTTTTTAATTAGGAAAAAAAGCAAATCAGCTTAGCATCCCATATCGGGCTAGTGGTAGAACCTGTAGGACGAAAATTGCCAACAAGATAATTGTGACATTTTAAGTGTGATTTGACTTTAATTAGATGCTAGCATGATGTTTGGAACCCTTGGGACTCTGCTGAGAGGGCTGTTGCTCTATCCATTCTGTCCCCTAAAAGCCTTCCTCTTGGGGTACAACATGCTTCTGGGCTATATGGGTTCTGCCCTTATAGCAGAACCAGGACCAGCTTCCACTCAGCAACCTGCACAGCCTCAGGGCCGCTGGGTGGAAGGGACTATGTAAGGCTCTCTGGCTTAGGACCTTCCTTTCCCTCAAAGCAGAAGGGCAGGAGGCAGCAATAAAGGGAATAGACATGTTTCATCTAAAAGTGGTCCTGCCCTCATCAAGATTAAAAGCTTCTGCACAGCAAAGGAAACAAACCATAAAACTAATAGGCAATCGACGGAATGGGAAAAGATAGTTGCAAATGACATATCAGATAAAGAGTTAATATGCAAAATCTATAAAGAACTCACCAAACTCTACACCCCAAAAACAAACAACCTAGTGAAGAAATGGGCAGAAGATACGAACAGACACTTCTCCAAAGAGGACATCCAGATGGCCAACAGACACATGAAACGATGCTCAGCATCGCTCCTCATCAGGAAAATACAAATCAAAACCACACTGAGATACCACCTCACGCCAGTCAGAGTGGCTAAAATGAGCCAATCAGAGAACTCTAGATGCTGGCGAGGATGTGGAGAAACGGGCACCCTCCTACACTGTTGGTGGGAATGTAAACTGGTACAGCCCCTCTGGAAAACAGTGTGGAGGTTCCTCAAAAAGTTAACAATAGAACTCCCCTATGACCCAGCAATAGCACAGCTAGGAATTTACCCAAGAGTTATGAGTGCTGATGCATAGGAGCACATGTACCCCAATGTTCATAGCAGCACTCTCCACAATAGCTAAAACATGGAAAGAGCCTAAGTGTCCATCCACAGACAAATGGATCAAGAAGATGTGGTTTATTTATACCATGGAATACTACATGGCAATGAGAAACAATGAAATCTGGCCATGTGTAGCAACATGGATGGACCTTGAGGGTGTTATGCTGAGTGAAATAAATCAGGCAGAGAAGGACAAATAACATATGTTTGCACATATAGGAGGATTAGGAGGAACTTAACGGAAGACCATGGGGGAGAAGAAGGGGGAAATAGTTGGGGAGAGGGAGAGAAGCAAACCATGAAAGACTCTTGAATGCTGAGAACAAACTAAGGACTGATGGGTATGGAGGTGGAGGGGGGAGATGGGCTGGAGGAGGGCACTTGTGGGGATGAGCACTGGGTGTTATATAGAAACCAATTTGATAATAAGCTATTTGTAAAAAAATAAAAATAAATAAAATAGAATAAAATAAAAGTGGTCCTGCCTGCCTTTTCGTTGGACACAACCTGAACATATGAATCCAAGGCAGACCTGTAACCATAGTGCCTTGGCCATTGTCAACATGTGAACTCATTAGGTCCCGTTACAAATGCCATCTCTTCTCTGAAGCCTTCCATGTTCATGAGGGAAATCTCCCTCCCCTGGGCTTCTCCAGCACTTGGTTCCTGGAATAGCCTTACCTGTAGCTACAGCTTGAGAGCTCCTTCAGAGTGGGGTCTGTTTCTGACACACTTGGGTATGCTCCCAGCCCTCAGCACATAGTAGGTGCTTAATAATGAATCTGAGGGGCACCTGGGTGGCTCTGTCAGTTGAGTGACCAGCTTCAGCTCAGGTCATGATCTCATGGTTCATGAGTTCGAGCCCCACATTGGACTCACTATTGTCTGTTCAGAGCCCTCTTCAAATCCTCTGTCCCCCTTTCTCTCTGCCCTTCCCCCATTCTCAGTCTCTCTCTCAAAAATAAATAAACATTAAAAGAATCCTTTGAATAATGGGCCCCCAAAGAAACAGATGAAAGGGGCAGGTCAGAGAACGGGGTCCCTGTTCCCCAGTTTAAGACTGCTTCTTCTCCCCAGTTGGTTCCCTCATCCTCATTTTCATGCTAAGTTATCATTTTAATTCATCATCTGTAGCGAAGTAAAGGTATACATGAACTAATCCCATGTGAGGCTATCTGCGTGCATTTAGGGGAGGGGAGTGTGCCGCCTCTCCCATGCCTCAGAGCTTCCTCAGGGGCTGGGGAATCCCTACCAGCACAGGCCCGGGAGGTGCCCAGAGTGTCCTGAGCAACCTGCCAGACAGTGCCACTTGCTTTGTGTTCCTTGGGGCCCTTTTGCTCTTATGTCGGTTTGAATTTTGTAGCCATCCAAGCATCCGCTGAAAATTTAGAAAGTACTTATATCTGCCAGACACGGGACAAAATCGTGAGCAAAGCGGTCACAGCTTTACCTTCGTGGGGGCTCCATTCTCTCCTGGAAAGCCAGCTCGTGGAAACTCAACACTAAATGAACAGAAATAGACACGACCTTGAATGGAACTGAGTGATGCGCCTTACGAATGCAGCTCCCTAGAGCCCCTGCTGCCTCCATCTTGTACAGGAGGCCCCAGTCCCGCATCTTCCATGCCTGCTCCAGCCAGGGGCACCAGTTTGCACTTGACCGACACACCCCATGAGCGTCCTCCCGGCTGCTGGCAGCATCTGAGCTGGAGGCTCTCTGGCTCCAGGCTCCAGAAAGGAAATGGACGTGGAACACAGTCTAACAGCGAATCTGGACCGGACAGTGTTTCCTCAGAGGGAAATGGGCTCCAGGTCCAGGCATACCAGGAGGTGGGGGTGTTGGCCCAGGGAGGGTGGGGACAGGCAGGAGGGTGAAAAGAGCACACCAGATGGTTATTGCTGCTCACGGGCTGGGAGTTTGCCGTGGCTGCAGTGCAGTGAGCCCCTTTCTCTGCTTTTGGGAGAGTACTTTGATTTGATGAGAGAATGCAGTTTCATAAGATCAGCTGTAAAAACCAAAGGGTGTGCATGAGTTCTCCCTCATGAAGGCCTTTATTTAATGGGAATATAGGAAGCTAGCTCATTTCCTAGAGCATCAGTTCCTGGAAGAAGTGACTGGAGTCTTTCATATATTCTGGGCAATTCCTGGGCACTGGGTGCATGTGGCCTACATAAGATGGTGGAAAACTTCAGAATCAGAAGACTTCAGTTTTCTTTCTGGCTCTACCACTCGTTGGTTGTGGGCCCCCTGAGCACATCCTCTTCTTCCCTGGGCCTCAGTTTTCTCATCTGTAAGTGTCCTCTGTGGCTGAAGCCCCATGAAGGCTTTGAAAAGTCGGGCAGCCAAGCAGAGCTCCAGGAGCTGAAGCCCAGTGGGGGGCAAGGGGTGTCTGTGAACCCAGCAGCCCATTTTCTTTTCCTGAGCATTTGCTAGAGCCCATAAAGAACACTGAGTGAGGACTGGTGGTAGCTCTCGCCTGGCGTTCAAAACCTGGGTTGGACCAAGTGAAAATGCTGGGATTGTTCAACTCTTTACCCGCCCAATTGGCACCCACGAGGCAAACAGCGACTGTTTGAATTTTCATGCCATGGACTGGCCTGCAGCTAGGGGAGATAAAGGAAAGGAAAGGTCTGGACCATGGGGGAGAAAGATGAAGATTCATTAAAGTGCAGGGGAAACTGAGCGGAAGAGCCACGGGAGTTCTGGGCTGTGCACCCCTGGGTGCTATCCTATGGAAAGGAACCCAATCCAAGGCCAGTCAGAACACTGAGTCTGACTCATATATTCTTCCCTTGCAAACAGAGTAATCCTGAGCAAGCTGAAGGCATGAAAATTACTTAATGTTTTTCTTTATCCAGAACTCCTTTCCTCTGTGGATTGCTCCCCTGAGGAACAATCTTAGTTCTCTTAACAGGAAGAAAACATTCCTGAGGGTAGAGCCAAACATTTGAACCAGTTCTCGCTGACTATAATTTTAAAAATCATTTTGGTAATGTTTATTATCGGATTCAGGAACTGAGAATAGAATGGACTGTCTAGTCAGCAGTAAACAGGCACCCGTTTGTGAATGTCTCAACTTCAAGTCTAACTCTAGAACCAGAGAATCTTTTTAGCAAAGTATTTTCCCAAACTTGAGGTGAATCTTCCAAGGGCACGTCTGAAATATTTCCTTCCCAATATTGAAGATGTTTTTGGTATCAAACAACAGAAATCGCTCAAAGGCAAATGTTATTTTTTAAAGTAACTGGTGAGGTTGCTACATATGTTCTCATTTGTACGGACCTCCTCTTAACATATTTGATGGGTTTTTTCATTTGTTATTTGTTTGTTTGCTCTTTAGGTTTGTTAATGTAAAGCAGAGAATTGTTAACCTAGGAGAGGAAAAAATTTTCATCTTTATTTTCACCATCTTCTAACCGAATTTTAGGCTTAACACTTGATTCCGTGATAGAAACAGCCATAAATCCAAAGTTGTATGAGCAGTACCTGTATTGTCATTACCAATAGAAATCACAGGCATTTTATGTTACATTGTGATTGGTGCAGATACTATGCAATAAAACAGTGTTTACACTATGCAATAAAACAGTGTTTACACTCAAACTACTTGGAAATCAGACATTCTTTTCTATTTTTAAAGTGTTTAAAAGACCTTGTTTTCAAGGTGCCTGCGTGGCCCAATTGGTTAAGCGTCCGACTTTGGCTCAGGTCACAACCTCACGGTTTGTGGGTTCAAGCCCGGCATAGGGCTCTGTGCTGACAGCTCAGAGCCTGAAGCCTGCTTCAGATTCTGTGTGTGTGTGTCTCTCTCTCTGCCCCTCTCCGACTCACCCTCTGTCACTCTCCCTCTCTCTAAAATAAGATAAACATTAAAAAAAAAAGATTTTCAAAATTTTTTATTGTGTATGTATTTGTGGGTGGGGGGAGGGGCAGAAAAAGAGAGAAAGAGGAGAGAGAATCCCAAGAAGAATTTGGACTGTCATCATGAACCTTGACTTAGGGCTCAAACTCACAAACTGCAAGATCATGACGTGAGCTGAGATCAAGAGTCAGATACTTAACCTGTTGAACCATACAGGAGCCCCTAAAAAGCCTTGGTTTTGATGTCAATAAAGATGAGGTGCGTGGCTGGCTCAGTGGTAGAACACGTTTCTCGATCTAAGGGTTGTGAGTTCAAGCCCCACATTGGGTGTGGAGCCTACTTTAAAAAATTAATTTTAGCTTCTGCACAGCAAAGGAAACAACCCAGAAAATTAACAGGCAACCAACAGAATGGGAAAAGATAGTTGCAGATGACATATCAGATAAAGGGTTGATATCCAGAATCTACAAGGAACTCACCAAACTACACGCCCGAAAAACAAACAACCCAGTGAAGAAATGGGCAGAAGATACGAACAGACACTTCTCCAAAGAGGACATCTAGATGGCCAACAGACACATGAAACGATGCTCAGCATCGCTCCTCATCAGGAAAATACAAATCAAAACCACACTGAGATACCACCTCACGCCAGTCAGAGTGGCTAAAATGAGCAAATCAGAGAACTCTAGATGCTGGCGAGGATGTGGAGAAACGGGCACCCTCCTACACTGTTGGTGGGAATGTAAACTGGTGCAGCCCCTCTGGAAAACAGTGTGGAGGTTCCTCAGGAAACTAACAATAGAACTCCCCTAGGACCCAGCAATAGCACTGCTAGAAATTTACCCAAGGGATACAGAAATGCTGATGCATAGGAGCACATGTACCCCAATGTTCATAGCAGCACTCTCCACAATAGCTAAAACATGGAAAGAGCCTAAGTGTCCATCAACAGATGAATGGATCAAGAAGATGTGGTTTATCTATACCATGGAATACTACATGGCAATGAGAAACAATGAAATCTGGCCGTGTGTAGCAACATGGATGGACCTTGAGGGTGTTATGCTGAGCGAAATAAGTCAGGCAGAGAAGGACAAATATCATATGTGTGCACGTATAGGAGGATTAGGAGGAACTTGACGGAGGACCAAGGGGGAGAAGAATGGCAGAAATGGTGGGGGAAAGGGAGAGAGGCAAACCATGAGAGACTCTTGAATGCTGACAAAAACTGAGGACTGATGGATGTGGGGGGGAGGAGGGATGGGCATGGAGGAGGACACTTGTGGGGATGAGCACTGGGTGTTATGTGGAAACTAATTTGACAATAAACTATTTGTAAAAAAAATTAAAAAAATAAAATATAATTTTCTACAGCAAAAAAATTAAGTTTAGTGTTAATAAAGAAGGACATGTATATTTCACATTTTAAAAATATTTTTATAGTAGTATTTCAATATCTGGTGCTTCTTTCACTGTTCTGTACATTTCACACATCTAAAACCACCTTCCTGGGGTCCAGCTGGTTAAGCATCCGACTCTTGATTTCGGCTCAGGTTCTTGAGATTGAGCTTGTGTCGGGCTCTGTGCTGACAGTCCAGAGTCTGCTTGGGATTCTCTCTCTGCCCCTCTCCCACTCACACTCTCTCTTTTCTTTCAAAACTAATACATAAACTTTAAAAACAATGACAACGAAAACATCTTCCTTAGAAGGGTTCCATAGATTTTCATCAATGAGACTGGAGATGCTTTTGCACGCTCTCTCGCTCTCTCTCTCTCTCTCTCTCTCTCTCACACACACACACACACACGCAAACACACGAGGTAAGAATTAGTCTAGAGACTATCACTGACTTAGTTGCTTGATGTCAGCTGAGACCAGAATTAGAAAGTTCTCTCAAATACACACCCACACTTGTTGTAAAGCTTGGACAAAGGGAGGAATTCTGCTTCCAACTGCTTTCACAGGGTCCCTGCTCCTTGGAGCTCAGTGAAATGCTGCCCTCGTATTCTGGCTGGCTGTTATCGTCTCTGTCACTGCCACAGCAACAGGGGATCTGTGTCTTAGGAATGATCTGCATCCCCTGTGTCACAGTTCGTGACACAGAGCAGATCTTGATAAAGTTTGCGGGGTAAATGGAAATACAAACTAGAAAGAAATCCTTACTGGAATTGACACACAAGTAGTTCCTGTTGGATGAAGTGGGCTTGTGTGAATGTGTGTGCACAAAACAGGGTAGGGATGTGGGGAGAATATTAGGGGGATCTGGGGTGCATAAAGTGAGACATTCTTTTTTAAAAGAAATTCAAAACAGACCTCTGGAATGTCATACTGTAAGATTTGCTGGCCGTGAGAAAACAATTCCCCTGTGCATGGCCCCACCCAGACTCACGTGGCCACCTCTTCCCCCCCCTTCCGCCCCCTGCCATGCCGGGGTGGCTCCTCAGTATATATAAACCTCTGAGAAGCCCAGGCGTGAACTGGCAGGGCTGCCCGTGCAAACACCTCACAGAGCAGAACAGCCGTCCCGGGGAAGCCTCACCCAGTCTCCACACCTCACTGCAGCTGCAGGCCCGAGATGCCAGCTGTCCGGCTGCTGCTCATGGCCTGCCTGGTATGGGGCTTGGGTGCCAGGACAGCCCAGCTCCGGAAGGACAATGACCGGAGTGGCCGATGCCAGTACACCTTCAGTGTGGCCAGCCCCAACGAGTCCAGCTGCCCGGAGCAGGGCCAGGCCATGGCCACCATCCAGGAGCTGCAGAGAGACAGCCGTGACCAGCGTGCGGACCTGGAGTCCGCCAAAGCCCGCCTCAGCTCCCTGGAGGGTCTCCTCCACCAGCTGACTCTAGACAAGGCTGCTGGGCCTCCGGGGACCCAGGAGGGGCTGCAGAGGGAGCTGGACACCCTGAGAAGGGAGCGAGCACAGCTGGAGACCCACACCAGGGAGCTGGAGACCGCTTATGGCAACCTCCTCCAGGACAAGGCAGCTCTGGAGGAAGAGAAGAGGCGACTGAGGGAGGAGAATGAGGATCTGGCCAAGAGGCTGGAAAACAGCAACCAGGAGGTGGCAAGGCTGAGGAGGGTGCAGTGTCTCCAGGCCCACAGCACCCCTCAGGATGTGCCACCACGTTCCAGGGAAGGTAAGAATGGAGGGTGAGGAGCCCCCCGAGTCCAGAAGGTGGCGTGGCTCTCAGTGACCTGTTACAGGTGGCCCAGGCTTGCCTTTATTGCCCTCCCCTCTCTCCCGTCTGTCCAGCGAGAGGCAGGCCAGTGAAGGAGAGCAAAGCAATCAACCTCACAGATTACTAGTCACCTCACTCCTGGGAACGCTGTTTGAGTCAGGGGTCCCGAGGTCTTGTGGCTTCTGGACGGTTCTCAAAGTCACAGTAAAATGAGAAATACAAGACCAGGTGAGCCATATATGTAGATGATCAGCAGAAGGTTCCCAACTAGGCTTTTTAGAAAACTACTCTTCTGGGGCGCCTGGGTGGCTTAGTCGGTTAAGCGTCCGACTTTCGCTTAGGTCATGATCTCGCGGTTCATGGGTTTGAGCCCCGCGTCGGGCTCTGTGCTGACTGCCAGCTCAGAGCCTGGAGCCTGCTTCAGATTCTGTGTCTCCCTCTCTCTCTCTGACCCTTCCTTGCTCACGCTGTCTCTCTCTCTCCTAGAAATTAATAAAACATAAAAAAAAACCAAACAAACAAACCCTACTCTTTCTTTGGTGAACCTTTGTTTGGAGATTGTGATTCCTGCCTCTTGCTGTTAAAGTGACCTCTATTTATGAAATGACCATCAAGTTATGAAATCATGATAGATGCTGGGTTTTTTAATGTCCTTTCTTGGAAAGATAAAGAGGTGGCAACCCTTTGTTGGGTTCCTCAATATGTTGATTTTGCAAATTTTCCGCCTCTTTGCTCAATCCGAGGACCCCTGTTTTTAAGTAACCAGACACCTCCTTGAGGTGGCTCTAATTGAGATACTCGCCTGTTCATCCTGGTCCCTGCTTGAGGTGAGTCCGTGAGCATTCGCTGTAACAGGGCACACTCTGCCCTTTAGTTGGGAAGATAGTATTTGTGTCACTTTCTGTGCAGCTGTGCTCCCAGATACTCCCTGTTTGATAAGATTCCTAATCAGGAGGAAACAAGCAAGCAAATCCGGTTCTAAGACAGTTAGTCCAGACTATTCAGAGATGTCACCATCAAGAAAGACAGGAGGGGTGGCTTGTTCTAGATTAAAGGAGGCTAAAGAGACGTGGTGGCCAAATGCAGTGCCTGGCTTTGAATTGGCTCCTACCTCCAGGAGGAAAAAAGCTACAAGGGACAGGCTTGGAATCACTGAGGAAATTTGAACATAGATTGCTTATTCGGTCATGCTATTGATGACTGCTCAGTGTCTTGGGTGAGAGATGGTGTGGTGGTTATGGAAAATGTCTTCCGAGGAGATACATACTCGAGTACTTAGGGGGAAAGGTGTCAGAGTGGCTGCAATTTCCTTTTGCGCAGTGCAGCAAAAGCTGTAAATATGGAAAGCATGACAGAAAGAAAGGTAAAACAAATGTAGCAAAGTTTTAACAATCAGTGACTCTCCATGAATTGTACGTGGAGGTGGGGGGGGGCACTTATTGTACGATTCTTTCAACTTTTCAAAAGGCTTAGAGATCATCAAAATAAAACGATGGGAAGCTATTTTCTAAAAAGGCTTTCTACATGAAAGTTGAAGTCCACAAATAAGCGAGACTGACAAATCCAGGCATCAGCGCCTGGGTGTGACCTTGAGCAAGTCCTTCAACCTCTGCGCCTTAACTTCATACCCCTTACGTGGTAATGGGAATTCCTACTGTGAAGGATGTTAGTGGGGCTCAAAGGAAATAACTCTAAGGTAGAAAGGGTTTTTAAAGACCCCATAATGCTGTAGTTGGAAGAGATTTGATTCTAAATTTAACAACAAAAGGGAATAAGACCCCAAGGACCCCAGGTTGCACGGTGACCAGTGGTCATACTAAAATTTGCTAAACTCGAGTCTTTGAGCACAAATAAAAGAATCAATATTAATAGGAACATTATGAAGCATCGTTTATTTCAGACTGTTACAAGAATGGAGTCACCTTCTCAACAAAAACCCGTGTGTGTGTGTGTGTGTGTGTGTGTGTGTGTGTGTGTATAAACAGAGGCAACACTTTGGTCTTTTTATTGTCCTGTGGTCACTTAATAAGCCTTAGGGAATTTATTAGATGTGCTCTCTAATTTAACATTTCTTTTTATTTTTTCCAGCTACTTTACTTTTGAAATAAACACAACAGCCCATTAGAGTGAACTCTGAGCTTGGAAACTCTTTTAGCAGTGGGATTTTTTTCACAAGAAGAAAATTACATTAGCACAAGAACATAGAGCTGCAAAAGTAGCCTGGAAAGTGTCTGATCCACTGGCTTATTTGTGCAGATGTGAAAACTGAAGCCCAGAGCTGGTCCATGGCCACCTAGCCAGCTAAAGGCAGAACCAAAGCTTGAATTCAGTTCCTCCCCTTCCCAAGGTCCAGTGGTCCTTCGGGACCCTGAGGTGACCCCTGGTTTATAGAACCTAATGGTAAAAGACAGGAAGGTTGCATTTAAACATCAGGGAAAGAGGGGCGCCTGGGTGGCTTAGTTGGTTAAGCGTCCGACTTTCGCTTAGGTCATGATCTCGCAGTTCGTGGGTTCAAGTCCCGCGTCAGGCTCTTTGCTGACTGCCAGCTCAGAGCCTGGAGCCTGTTTCAGTCTGTGACTCCCTCTCTCTCTGACCCTCCCCTGCTCACACTGTCTCTCTCTCTCTCTGTCCTAGAAATAAATAAAAAATATTTTAAAAAAAGTTTTAAACATCAGAGAAAGAAATGTTTGGAACCAAAGATGGGCTTCGAGGTCCTGGATTTGAGGGTAAAGGGCTTTCTGGGCAGCAAGAGTTAAACTGTGGGTGTGCCTGATGTAGGGGCAGCAAGAGCTGAGGCCAAGGGCAGGGGAGGCTGTGTGAGGCCAGCCCAGGGAGGCCACAGAAGGTGGACTTTTCTTCCTCTGCCAGTCATCCAGACTGTCACCGCCACTGTCATTATGGTGTAATTGTTAGATAGAAAAAGATCTCATTAGAATCACAGAAATCACTTGTTCGTGTGTGTGTGTGTGTGTGTGTGTGTGTGTGAGAGAGAGAGAGAGAGAGAGAGAGAGAGAGAGAGAGAGTTGAGATAGTATATATATGATTATGTAGTAATAATTTTGCAGCAAGATGTCTGAAAACCTATTAAATAAGCCCAAGAGAAAAACACAGATCACCACAAGATCTGTCAGAATCAGTTATTAGTGTCCCCAGAGAAGCCCACTTTTCTGTTTACTCTGTGTCTGCTTCAGACTATTCCTCCCGGAGAGAAGTCTGGGCTCGGGGTTTGTGTGCAGTGACTTACATGGGTGGTGATCCCAGGGAGATCATGAATCAGGGGCAGGGGAGAGTGAGTCAGGGAAGGAAGGGGGGACTTTCTCTGATGGGTCCCCACAGTAGGTGGTAGAGGCTCCATCTCACAAAGTCCTGCCAGGGAGCTGTGTAAAATGAGGCAGAGAGGGGGGCGCCTGGGTGGTTCAGCCTGACTTCAGCTCAGGTTATGATCTCACGGTTGGAGAGTTTGAGCCCCGCGTCAGGCTCTGTGCTGACAGCGAAGAGCCTCCTTGGGTTGGGATTCTCTCTGTCCTCTGAACTCTCTCTCTCTCAAAAATGAATAAACATTAAAAAAAAAAAAAAAAGAAGAAGAAGAATGTAGCCGAGGAAGGGAGCATTCATTCCGGGATCAGAGTCAGAGACACAGAGTCAGAGAAGCCGGGGTGGGGCAGCTGAGGCCAGGTCCTGGCCCAAGACACCTGCACACACAGGTTGCCACGGTGACGGCTGGGAAAACGTGGGCAGGAGATGAAGGAGGGGCACCGGAGGTGTTCAAGGCAAAGGCCACAGAGAGCACTCCGCGGTGGGGGTGACCACGCAGATTAGAGGTAGCAGGGTGGGCAGCCAGCACCGTGAACCTGCGATAAATGCATCGTAACGACAAAGGGCCACTTGTGCCTGAGTTGCCCCACTGTTTTAAAACGCCATTCGGTGATTGTAACATTTATGTGGACATAACATTTGTGTCTTGCACAGTGATCCCAAGACAGTTCATGTTGGCATGACACCTGGGAGTTTCTAGGGTAAGCTCCCTAGAACGTGTCTGCAAAGTGGAGGTACAGGAGAAAGGGCAGAGTATGCGGAGAGTTCCCCAAATTTTGCAATAGGCGTGAACTTTTCAACCACGGAAGGACTGAAGAGAAACAAACAAATAAAAGCCCTACAAATCTTTAGCTATTGGATACAATACAGCTATTTTCATAACCTCTTTTTGTTTGCTCCCCATATTCAGAATGAAATATGAGCGATTGTTCAACATTCCAGAGAAATTTTGATTTTTGACACATTTTTATCGAGGTCATTTCACTTATAGTTTGAGCTAAGAATAAATACTGAGGCTCAGAGAGGTAGAGTAACTTGCCCAAAGTCACATAGCTGGTAGGTACATGGCAGGCTCAAACTCGGAAGCTACGACTCGGGCCCAGTCCAGGCTCCTTCACATGGTGGCTTCCCAGCCTCTGGGCCATGCATCCTGTCCCACAGGCTCCGTCCTCACGCCAGACAGTTCTGTTCTGGGAGCACATCATCGCCAAGTGCTCCTGGTGGAAACAACTGAGAGGCAGCCAGCAGACTTGTTATCCAGCCATCCCACCTGCCAACTAAGAAAGGGCCTTGTCATCATTCTGGAAGCCATTCCCTGACTTAATGCTTCACTGTGGTTCTTGTTTACTGCTAAGAAAGCAAGTGAGGTGTGGTTCCAGCAACAAGCGAGGAGAGGTGTGGGGATAGGGCAGAGAGACGCGGTGGCAGGGAGAGGGAGGAGCGAGGGGGAGGAAGAAAACGACCCTCTGTGCAGAGCTGTGAGGGCCTTGGTGGGACGAGGAAAGGAATTCAGCACCAGCCAGGCCCCAGGCCACTGCTTCCTTGGCAGCCAGCGAGAAGGCTGGGCTCCCCGGTGCCCTGCGGGGAACTCTGTGCACCCCGCTGGCATGTGAGCTGGGCTCCAGGAGTGGGTCCCCTCAGCTCTGAGTGGCTTGTCTGAGGCTACTGGAAAAGCCTCAGGTCCGGGTCTGGTCCAGTCAGGGCATGGACACTGCACTGCCATTAAATCATGGCCTTTTAGGTTTTTCTTAAATTTTTATGTATTTATTTATTTTTATATGTTTGAGAGAGAGAGACAGAGAGACAGAGAATTAGCGGGGGAAGGGCAGAGAGAAGGGGAGGGAGAGAATCCCAAGCAGGCTCCACGCTCAGCTTGGAACCTGACTACCGACTGAAACTCGCCACTGTGAGATCATGACCTGAGCTGAAATGAAGGGTCAGATGCTTGATTTTTTTTAGTGTTTATTTTAGAGAGAGAGAGAGACAGAGTGTGAGCAGGGGAGGGGCAGAGAGAGAGGGAGACACAATCTGAAGCAGGCTCCAGGCTCTGAGCTGTCAGCACAGAGCCCTATGCAGCGGCTCAAACCCACGAACCATGATGTCATGGCCTGAGCAGAAGTCTGATGTTTAACTGACTGAGCCATCTAGGCACTCCCACCAGGGTGTCTTAAGATAAAGAATTAGGTAGAATGAAAACACAATACGAGCTATGTAAGTAAACTCTACCTGGCACCCTAGGACTGAGGGAAAGTCCCAGAAAAAGGACAAACTTGGAAGGAGTCAGGCCTCACAGAAGAAGGTGAGGTCCAGCCCATGGGATAGCAGAGGAGCTGGCCACTTTGCCCAGACTGCAGCTAGAGCATCGCCTCCCGACGTGCAGTGTGGGCACAGTGGAGTCAGGGACAGCTGCGGAGCTGGCTGGGGGCTTGCAGAGGAGGCTGGCAGAGCACGGGGTCCCTGCACAGGGACTCTGGGGTCCGCATTGATAGGGATGTGGGAAGGTCATGGCCGGGCCAAGGCTGCAACGTCACAGAGGAACAGCTGGGGCAGGGCTCCACCATATGTCCTCACACACACACAGCCAAGTAGCCTCCCTCTAACACCGCCTCCATCTTCCTCCCACAATGTCCCCCCATTACGCTCTACTGAGAAAGCCTGACGTTGTGCTCACTTGAAAGGAGAAATGTCTTTTTTTCAGAAAGCATATATGCAAGCATGCGTTCGTCACTGAGGGGCAATTAATTTATAACTGACCAATCTCCCCACTGCTAAGTGGAAAGGTTCACAACTGCCATGGCCTTGGCAGACACAGGTTTAACTCCCAGTCCCACCACTAACCAGCTGTGTGACCTTGGGCAAGTTACTTAACCTCTCTGTGCCTCAGTTTCCTCTTCTGCAAAATGAAGAGAATAACATCCAATCAGGACCTTTATGTGGAATAGAGGTAACGACAGCAAGCTCCTAGCACAGTGCCTGGTTCGTAATAAGTGGTGGCAATAATTAAATTAGGAGCAGACTGCAGTCCTACTGCCTTATTCCATTTTTTCAAAACTGTGAAGGTATCAGATCACATAAATAATTTATATGAAACTGCACTGAAATGTGGAAACAGCTATAAATACCTGTTAATCATCTCTTTCCACAAAGCATCTGTTTTCAGTATTTGGGTGCCAGTATGTCAGCTGTCTTATTTTCCCCACTTTCTCCATCCCCTCTGTGGGTAACGAGGGCCTTTTTCTTAATTTTCTTCTCATTGATTGGCAGGTGTGTGCCTTTACTTTTCTCAGCATAGGCCTGTTTCTCAGGAAGTCACTGTGCTATGTGATCATCCCAGCCACATTCACAGAATAAGATACTGTGCCCAGATGCACAGAAGAAGGGGCCGGCACAGGGGAGGCATGGCTCACGGCAGCCCTAGCATGGTAACTGTGGTTCCTGGAGCCCAAGGGCGGGGACCTGGGGTGGGACAAGGGAATTCTCGAGAAGTTTTGTACAGCTGCCACTGCAGTACTTCTCTCTCACCCCACATTGCCTAAACTAGCTCCAGTGTTCTCAGAATTAATTAAAACAATTAAGAAGTTGGAATTATTCTGGGGAATGGTCCATGATGGTCCATGGGCAGGTACAAAGGAAAAGAAAACAGCTCACCTCAGGGAGTTTGCTGGTTTTGAGAAAGTGCCCTGCCAGCGGTTGCCTCTGCTCAGTGTGAGAGGTCCGGCAGTCAGGGCGAGAGTGGGGAGTGCTCCTGATGGCCAGGAGTCAAGGCTCTGTTGCTGTGTTTCAGGCCTAAGAGCAGGGGTGGGGATGAGAGAGGCAGACGAAGAGCAGGGAGGCCTGCGCTCCAGGAAGCAGGGAGAGTTGCAGCCCGCTCTGCTCGCCCCTTCCCCTTGAAGAAGAAGAGGTTCCTCACTCTTATCTTTTCCTGGAAACACCAAAGAGCAGGGAACCTTGGACCCCCTGCTCCCCTACCGCGCTGCACACAGGGCAGCACCCATTCCCTGGCTCAGATGTGGGGGGCACCAGCCCTGGACAGGAAGGAGTGGCTGGTGATGGTCCCTGAGTCAGTCTAGGAAAAATACATGTGAGCCAGTGAATCGCCTCTGCCCTTGGTACACTTCTGGGTCAAGGCAAGATTGCCTGCTTAGGATTCTCTCTCCCTCTCTCTTTGCCCCTCCCCTACTCAGTCATGTGAAAAGCAGAGGAGTTTCCTCACCCCCACAGATCTTCAGGCAGACAGAAGGCGATTCGGGGAACCAAATTCACTTCCCAGGACCTTTGCAGGGACATTTGTGTTGTCCAAGTGGTCCTTTTTCCCAAAGCAGCCGGGAGTGAAGCCATGGGACTCCTCAGCCAGACCATGAATTTCTCAAGAGGACCATGGATCAACTATATTCCATTCACCCTTTGTCTCCACTCCTAGCACAACCTTGTAGTGCCAGGTGCTCCAGAGGGCTTGCTCTTTAGATGACGGACAGCTCCCTGAGCCTGCGGAGGCTGAAGGTCTGCCATGGCCTTGGGGGTGCCCCCACTCACCCCTTAAATCTGGGCTGCATAGCCAGGATGCCCTCAGCTGGCCACACGGTTTGGTTTAAGGGTCTTAAGTGCTCACATAGCCCACTCTGGACTGGGAGGCATGGGGGACGGGGGTGGAATGAGGAGGACGCAGGCCCTCAGGACAGTCACAGGTCTGCAGAGAGCATGGCAGGTGGCTGGCTCAGTTACGTAGCCCCTCACAATCCTGAGAGCTTTTTTTATTTTAAGTTTATTTATTTATTTTAAATGAGAGAGAGGGAGCATGCATGCATGTGCATGCACCTGAGTTGGGGAGGGGCAAAGAGAGAGGGAGAGAGAGAATCCCAAGCAGGCTCCAGGCTGTCAGCACAGAGCCCATGGCGGGGCCTGAACTCACAAACCGTGAGATCATGACTTAAGCTGAAATAAACCAACTGAGCCCCCAGGCGCCCCAAGCCTGAGAGCTTCTAGGCAGGATGGGAAATGTTCTCTACCTCCTTTTGTACCATCGTTCACCAAAGCTAAGTACCATCGACTGTAAGAGGCACCTGAGTCCAGACATGTGAACATGGGAAAGAATGTGTGGCTTAACACTGATGAAATGTGGTGGAGTCAGAAGGGCTGAGCATTCTGTTGTCTGAGAGGCAATGTGAGCTAACAAGTGACAGAAGACAGAATGTCTGCCTGACCCTCTCGGCTATGCAGGAGCCCAGCCCCAGGCACCTTACCAACTGCCCTCATGGACAATGGCATGGGAACCCTGAGTGGGGTGGTGACCCCAGGGTCCCAGAACTGACTGAGATGGCCAGCAAGAGCACAGGCCAATATTCTAAGCATTTTATTCTGGGGCTTTGATGCCTAGGCCTCGCAGGGTTAGCCGATTCCTAGAGACAGCATTTGCTGTCTTTCACATGCAAACCCACCAATCCAGCATCCACAGCCCACCCTGCCTCTATCAGTGATCACACTCAAGGCCACTGTCCACCTCCCTCATCTCAGAGACAGGTACCAGATAGGTAGGGATGGTCCCTATGCCCCAGGGCCTGCTGAAATTATTCACAGCAGTCAATCCTAAGCCTATTTACCTAGCCCCACTCATGCCTTCCCACAGGAAAAAGAAATAAAGGCTCTTGCTCCTGTCCCTCTCCCTCTTGAGTGACCTCTGGTGCTTCCCCATGTGGCCCCTATAGTGCATGCCCCTTAGGATCAGCAAGTATAACTGTTGTTTCATCAGCAATCAGCTCCCTATCTGTCAGCCTCCCAACACCTGCATCATAAACCTACTGAAAACAGCTAAGCCTGGTCCTCACAGCTGCTGCTTTTTCGTTGTATTCAAGGACTTCTGTGTAATCCGAATCCTAACCCAGAGTAGCAGTGTGTGACACGGTGTGGTAACTTCAGGTCTTGCCAGTGTCTCCCATACCCCTTCCCTCCTCTATGGGCAACCCCTGCCCGTGAATTCCTATAGGAACCCTGCACACTTTCTCCTGGTCCAAAACTGGTCTCAGAAAGGGATCTGACCACATATGTCAATTGAGTGTGTAAAGCTGCATGTTGCTTCCTATAGGAACGCTTGCATTATGACAAGGAAGAACCTTATGTCATCCTGGGAATTGTTAATTGTTGAAATTCGGGCGTCCCAGAAAATGCTAAGGACCCTCTCAGTATCTTGAAATCACACCTCACCTGCTCATAAATTATACCCTCTAGTGGGAATTATTTTAACGGGTGTGAATTTACTTCATTTTATTTTGATTATCCTACTCCGTGCTAGGCATGTTGCTCTGCAATGTATTATTTGTGAGACATGGAAAACTTCCAAACATTCATGAAAGTGGAGGGAACAACATGAACCCCAGTTCCAACAGTCCAATTTTGTTTATCCTCCCCCAACACTACACAATTATTATGTTTTAGAGGAGAAAGAAAGAGAGTGTGAGTGGGGTGTGAGTAGAGGAGAGGGACAGACAGAGAGAGAATCTTAAGTAGGGTCCATGGTCAATGCAGAGCCTGACACAGGGGCTCAATCCCATGACTCTAGGATCATGACCTGAGCCGAAACCAAAACTAGGAAACTTAACCGACTGAGCTACCCAAGCGTCCCTTATTATCTCTTTTTAAAGTTTTATTTATTTAAAAATTTAATTTTTATTTAGTTTTGAGACAGAGAGAAAGAGGGGGGAGGGGCAGAGACTATTAGCACAGAGCCCAATGTGGGGCTTGAACCCATGAACTGTGATACCATGACCTGAGCCAAAGTCATACACTCAACCAACTGAGCCAGCTAGGTGCCCCAAGCTTTATTTGTTTAATTAATCTCTACACCCAGCATGGGGCTCAAACTCATGAGTCCAGATCAAGAGTCACATGCCTCTGACTGAGCCAGCCAAGCTCCCCTATGTATTTATTCCTAAAACAAATTTCAATCATCATATCTCTAAAAGCCTATTTTTTCCCTTTATAGTTTATTGTCAAGTTTGTTTCCATATAACACCCAGGGCTTCTCCCAACAAGTGCCCTCCTCCATGCCCATCACCCCCTTCCCTTCTCCTTCACCCCCATCAGCCCTCAGTTTGTTCTCAGTATTCAAGAGTCTCTCATGGTTTGCCTCTAAAAGTCTATTTAAATACCATCCTCAACATAGTCTTTGGGCCATTTTTCCTCATAGTATGAGCTTGTCTCTTTCTTTTAATATAGTTTCTAAATGGAACATGGAGGCCATGAACTTCCAGGAACTGAAGTCAGAGTTAACTGAGGTTCCTGCTTCCCGGATCCTAAAGGAGAGCCCATCTGGCCATCCCAGGAGTGAAGAGGGAGACCCCGGTAAAAAATTAAATTTCTTCCCTTTTGTACACACATGGATGGTCTTTATCTGTGACTACTTCTGTGTTCAGACTTGGTGAACCCAGACCACCAGTAAGCCCTGTCAGAGAGGTGGAAAAGGGGAGAGGAAGACCCCCTCTCTGCTCCCTTTCCAAGGTATGCTGGGTGGAAGTCAGCCTTTCCCTAACAAAGCCCTGATCTCATCACCCATGTGGGGATGGTGGGCTCAGCTGAGCTGCAGAGAGTGGAAGCTTGCAGGGTGAGGGGGTGGAGAGAGGGTGAGAGATATGTTTATTTCACCCACTTGATAGCCACATAGAATTACTTTTTTTATTAAAAAAGTTTTTTAAATGTTTATTTTTGAGAGAGACAGACAGACAGAACATGGGTAGGGGAAGGAGCAGAAAGAGAGGGAGACACAGAATCCGAAGCAGGTTCCAGGCTCTGAGTCATCAGCACAGAGCCCGACACAGGGCTGGAACTCATCAGCCATGAGATCATGACCAGAGCCAGAGTTGGATGCTTAACAGACTGAGCCACCCAGGCACCCCAAATTAGTTATTTTTAGTAGATTCTTCATATCTTTATCTTAGGGCCAGATGACAGCACACACCATCTCAGCACATACTCTTGTTACTAAAGGTACCTTTTCTGAACTTTGGGTACTGAGGAATTGCCCCTCTCAAAAGTGTTCCCTGAAAGCCTGACTTTAAGGCAAAGACCATGGTTTTCAGAAACTATGACTATCTGTGTTATTGACAATTATTCCAAGCAGAGGACCATGTGCAGTGGTGGGAAGTTTTGAAATTTTCAAAATATGGTTCCCTGAGACATGAGCAGCAAAGACTTCCCATTTTCTACAAAGACCTTGAAAAAAGTACAGAGATCTGTTGCCTTTATTTCCACTAAATCTAAGTTTTCAACCGTCTATTCGCTACATTTAAATAATTATGTTCAGGTTTTATTGTATTTAAATGGTGCCTGAACTATGTGGTCCATTGGTTAGGGCTTGAACAACTTGGTTTTATAGAGTTTATTGTTATGACTTGATTTTTGTTTCTTTTTTATTTAAAAATTTGGGAGGATTTTTATTTTTGAAGGAGAGACAAAGCATGAGCAGGGGAGGAGCAGAGAGAGAGGGAGACACAGAATCTGAAGCAGGCTCCAGGCTCTGAGCCGTCAGCACAGAGCCTGATGCGGGGTTGAACTCACGAACCATGAGATCATGGCTTGAACTGAAGTCAGACGCTTAACCGACTGAGCCACCCAGGTGCCCATTGTTTCATTTTTTTAGAATGAAGTAAATCAGATATGAAAGTCATAAACAGTAGTATGATGAATGCCCATGAGTTCCCACCCAGCTTAAATCAAATATCAGAAACACAGTGTGAAACCCTCTGTGCAGTCTTCATCTTTACAACTGATAGGGAGGAGTTCAATTCATACGACATATTGATCACATAATATCCCCTTTTACAAGTGAGAAAGCCAAGGTGGAGGAGGATGAGGGACTTGAAAGTCACAGAGCAAGCAGATAGCAGAGACTGAATTTGAAAGTTTTAAATTTATAATTTATTTTTGAGAAAGACAGAGAGTGTGTAAGCAGGGGAGGGGCAGAGAGAGAATCCCAAGCAGGCTCTGAGATGTCAGCACAGATCCTGACATGGGGCTCGAACTCACAAAACTGAGCCAAAATCGTAAGTTGTATGCCTAACTGACTGAACCCCCCCGGTGCCGTGGAAGAACCTGAATTTAAGCCCAGATGCTCTGTCTCCAGGGTTCTGGCTTTTACCACTTCCACATGGTGGGAAGGTGACTGAAAGGCGTTTTATGTTTTGTTTTGTCTTTAATTCACCAGGATGCGGAGAACTGGTTTGGGTAGGGGAGCCGCGCACCCTGAGAAGAGCTGAAACAATCACAGGCAAGTACGGCGTGTGGATGAGAGACCCAAAGCCCGTCTATCCCTACACGCAGGAGACCACGTGGAGAATTGACACCGTGGGCACGGACATCCGCCAGGTATTTGAGTACGACCTCAGCAGCCAGTTCCTGCAGGGCTACCCTTCCAAAGTCCACATGCTACCCAGGCCGCTGGAAAGCACGGGTGCTGTCATATACCAGGGGAGCCTCTACTTCCAGGGTGCTGAGTCCAGAACTGTGATCAGATACGAGCTCAACACCGAGACAATGAAGGCTGAGAAGGAAATCCCTGGGGCAGGCTACCACGGGCAGTTCCCGTATTCCTGGGGTGGCTACACGGACATTGACCTGGCTGTGGACGAGACAGGCCTCTGGGTCATCTACAGCACCAAGGAGGCCAAAGGCGCCATTGTCTTCTCCAAACTGAACCCAGAGAGTCTGGAACTTGGACAAACGTGGGAGACTAACATCCGAAAGCAGTCAGTGGCCAATGCCTTCATCATCTGCGGCCACTTGTACACTGTCAGCAGCTACTCGTTACCCGATGCCACCATCAACTTTGCATATGACACTGGCACAGGGCGCAGCAGGGCCCTGACCATCCCCTTCAAGAACCACTACAAGTACAGCAGCATGGTGGATTATAACCCCCTGGAGAAGAAGCTCTTTGCCTGGGACAACTTCAACATGGTCACCTATGATGTCAGGCTCTCCAAGATGTGAAAAGCCTTTCCCATCAGGAAAGGCAATGGAAGATGATGTGTAGGGATCCTAAGGAGATAGCCAGCTAGCTGAAGCCCACACAGCTTTTCTCTGCTTTCTAAGCTTTCATTCCTAATCCAAAAGAATGTGCATCATCACCACGTCTGTGTGGAAATAGCCACTGGGGGATTTAGATGGTTGCACGATACATATTCTTCTGTCAGGTTTCACAGGGCTGTTGAATCAAAACGGTTCAAGTTTGGTAGTGATCTGAGGCAAAAGCTCTAATGCATAGTAGTCTACAAAGCTTCTTTATAAAAGGCCCTCACTGGCTAAAAGAGGGTATGCTTGGAGAAGGGTTTGTGCAGAACAGCTTACCCTGTGTGGCATCCAGGGTCATTCCCTGCATGTTGCATGGTTCCCATAAGCCATGATACCAAGTGGCACTTCTAGAGGAGGAACCGCTCCTGTGGCCAGCACCGAACATATGCATAGTCGGCTTCTAATGCGTTGTCCAGTGGGTGTTACATAACCTTTGCCATGGGAAATAAAGTGATCTTACATGCCATCCTCCTTGAGTTTTGTGGGATATTTTGCTTAGGAGAAAAGTACAGATTCCAACCATCAGATAATTATTTTGGGTTGGGAGCTGTGATTGCTGGATGCTAATGGTGTGTGCGCATGTGTGTGTGTTTACATGCATACAAGCGTGCACATGCATGCGTGTGTGCCAGTGTGTGCATGCACGTGTGTGACTGAGATGCTTGCACCTGGTTTTGAGGTGTCACCCAGGATGACACAGGGCCAACAGTGGAATCCACCCCTCTCCCACACCCCATCTCCTGGGGCTCTTGGTATTTTCCCAAACTATCTTTTTATCTTTCCCCAGCTCACCCTGTCTTCACCCTGGCTCCTGGTTCTTGTTTGCTGTCATGGGCATGAATTTCATAAACCACAACCTCAGGTGAGCAAATCTCATGCCACTAATTTTTAGTAACTGAACTTCATTGCCCTCTTGAGGTGCCATCGTACCTAATGGTAGAACACTCCGTCTTGCCAATTCAGCTTGGGCTCTATCCCACTAGCAGGTTTTCAGTCATTCAGGTTGTCCCTCTTCTTCCTCCAGCTGACACCTGTGCTCGAGGGAGCCAGGGTACGGGCACTGGAGCTAGGAGGGAGAGGAATCTAGCCAGTTTCTCATCACACCTGCTTTTAGTCACAAGTGCAGGTTCCAGAATTTGCTGCCCACACGCAAATCTCCATATCCAGTTCCAGTCCCAGTGTCCTCCATGTTCTGATGGCCAGCCCCATCAAGTGGCCTGTTTCTAGCTGTTCTGTGTCCCATCAGGAGCTTCCCTGCACTCGCAGAAACACAGGGTGCTCAGGCCCTTTCTCCTAGATTGAACTGTTTCCCTTTTGCTCTTCTGTGGGTGCAGAGCCACTTCTTAGACCTTTGCCACCTACGCAGGTTTACCTGGGAGCAGCAACAAGTCCTTCTGCCTTCTCATGCCCAAATCATGTGGGACACAAAGGCCTGACAGGAACCCTCTAGAATCTAAGCCTCTTTTTCTCCTCTTTTCCCTCACTTCCCCCGGACTTCATGCAGACTGCAGGAATGCGACAGTAGAACCCTTTATATATCTTCTCAAATATTATTCATGGGACCAGACCTCAGCCTTTGGATTTCCAAGAGAGCCAGCTCTTAAAGTCAAAACTTTGACCTTTTTTTAATTAAAAAAAAAAAAAGTTTATATAAGGGCGTCTGGGTGGCTCAGTTGACTAAGCATCCGACTTTGGCTCAGGTCATGATCTCACAGTTCATGAGCTTGAGCCCCACATCAGCCTCTGTGCTGACAAGCCTAGAGCCTACTTCATATTCTGTCTCCTCACTCTCTGCCCCTCCCCCGCTCACTCTCTATCTCTCTCTCAAAAATACATAAATATTAAAATTTTTTAATGTCTATCTTTGAGAGATAGAGAGTGTGTGCACACAGGAATGGGGGTGGGTGCAGAGAGAAAGAGAGACAGAGCATCTGAAGCAGGCTCTGCAATGACAGCAGAGAGCCAGTTGCGGGGCTGGAACTCATGAACCACTGAGATCATGACTTGAGCCAAAGTTGGACGCTTTACCTACTGAGCCACCCAGGTGCCCCCAAACCTTGACTTTAAAGACAATTCCTTCTATCATGAGTTCTAAAGAGTTGTACTTTGGAAAGCAAAACCAAGAATTTAACTTTTCTTCCCCGCTGCGAGTCAATCCTCATTGAGGCTATGCATGACATGCACGAAGAGGAAGGAGTATGAGGTCTCTCCATAGGTGTATTTGTCAGTTCAGGCCACCATAACTAAGGGCCATGGATGGAGGGGCTAAAACAATAGGATTTCTTCTCTCATGGTTCCAGAGGCCAGAAGTCCGAGATCAGCATGTCAGCGGGCCTTGTAGACGCTGCCTTCTCCCTGTATCTCCACATGGCCTTCCTTCTCTATATTTCTGTCCTGATCTCCTCTTTTATAAGAACAACAGTCGAATTGGATTAGGACCCACCCCCAATGACCCAATTTTAATGGAATTACCTCTATAAAGCCCTTATCTCCAAAGGTTGTCACATTCTGAGGTCCTAGTGGTTAGAACTTTGACATATCAATTTGGTGCGGGGCACACAAATCAGTCCATCACAACTAGATATCACCTTGCACTTCACTGACAGCAGACTCTTAAAGACTGGAAAGCCTAGAAGTAGGAATGCATGAACTCATTCACCCTCTGAGCACCTGTAGCTGCTGGGTTTTCTAATAAGAAAAGTGGAAGGTGAGGAGATACCTTTGGGTGAGGAGACAGGTGACACAAAGTCACGTGGGGCTCGAACCCACGAACGGCGAGATCATGATCTAAGCGGAAGTCGGACCTAAGCGAAAGTTGGACGCTTAACCGACTAAGCCACCCAGGCGCCCCTAAAAAATTTTTTTAAAGAAAAAAAAAACCAAAGGCTAATCTCATCTGCAGATACCCTTGTATCACACCCACAAGTTGACACACAAAATTAACCATCAGATAGTCTCAATCTCTTAAGATTGAAGTGCTTCTGGGCTCAATTCATGGTCTCCTTGTTACCTACTCATTCTTCTGGTCTCAGCTAGCATCATGGCTCTAAATGCCACATCTATGCCGATAACCGTACCTGCCCCCTTCCCAATTTATACCTTCAGCCCAAACCTTACTCCTAAACTCCATATTCATTTATTTACTCACACACTTGATCTCTCCACTTCAATGTCTATTAGGCAGGGGCACCTGGCTGGCTCAGTTGGTGAAGCATGCAACTATTGATCTCGAGGCTGTGAGTTCAAGCCCCACACCGGCTGTAGAGATTACTTAAAATCTCTTGAGTGTAGAGATTAAAAACAAAATCTTTAAAAAATTGTCTATTAGGCATATCAAATCAACAAAAATTGAATTTCTAAGTTTTCCTACCCCACTCCTCTCAGACCTGCCAAATCTATTCTTCTAGGAGCTGGTAGAAATTCCATTCCTCAAATTGCTCAGGTCAAAACTCTTAGAGTCATCCTTCACTCCTTGCTCTCAAAACCCCACATCCAATCCATTGGAAACTTTTGTTGGTTTCATCTTCAAATATATAACTGCAGAATCTGACTACATTTCTCACACCAATTGCTAATTGTCCAGATTCCCATCACTTTGTTCCTGGATTGCTACACAGCCTGTGAAGTGATTCTGTCCCTTCCTCCCAGACAGCCTACTCACAAAGCAGCCAGAATGACCCCATTAAAATATAAGCCAGATCATGCCTCCTTCCATGGCCTCCCATTTCAAAGTCAAAGTCAGAGTCCTTGCAAAGTCCCCCATGACCTTTCCCACCACTCTAACTTCACCTTTTACTAATGTCTCTGATTCACTCTACTCCAGCCAGGCTGCCTTGGCCTGAGTGCCCTCCCTGAACACTCCAGGAACACTCTGATCTTTAGGCCCTTGCACTTCCGTCTGCCCCTGTCTACACACCTAACTTCCTCATAGTCTTCAGGTCTTTACTCAACTGGCACCTTCCTAATGAGGCCAAACCAGATCCTCTATTTAAAATTGCAACTTGAGGTGCATGGGTGGCTCAGTCGGTTAAGCGTCTGACTTAGCCTCAGGTCATGATCTCACAGTCTGTGGCTTCAAGCCCCGTGTCAGGCTCTCAGCTGTCAGCACAGATTCTGGAGCCTGCTTCAGATTCTGGGTCTCCCTCTCTCTCTGCCCCTCCCTCCCTCACCTCTCTGTCTCTGTCTCTCAAAATAAAGACATAAATTTTTTTTTTAAATAAAGTAAAATTGCAACTTACCCACTGTTTTCTCTGCTACTTCCAATCTTCCTGACCCTGTCTGATTATTTAAATTTTTTCCTTTCCATTACATTTATCATCTCCTGACATGGTATTGATTTTAAATATTTTTTAAATTTTTTTATTTTATTCTAGAGAGAGAGAGAGAGAGAGAGCAAGCGAAAGAACATGAGGGGAGGGAAAGAGTGTGAGAAAGAATCCCAAGAAGGCTCTGAGCTCAATGTGGAGCCCAATGTGGGGCTCTATCCCATGACCCTGAGATCATGACCTGACCCGAAATCAAGAGTTGGACGCTCAAGTTACTGAGCCACCCAGGTGCCCCAATCGCAGCCATTTTAAAGTCTTGTCATTTGCTAATGACAAGTTAATGTCTTACTCTGAAGCTTTTGGGGGAAAAGTATTCCTGTTTAAGCGCTTCATCTTCAAGGAAATTCAATAAAAAATACTCTGACAGGTTTCTGATAAATAAGATCAATTTGCCTCATGTGGGAGAGATAATAATAAACCTTTAAAAAATTTTTTAAACAGTTTTATTCATTTTTCAGAGACACAGACAGAGCGTGAGCAGGGGAGGGGCAGAGAGAGAAAGGGAGACACAGAATCTGATGCAGGCTCCAGGCTCTGAGCTGTCAGCACAGAGCCTGAAGTGGGGCTCAAACTCTGAGTTGTGAGATCACAACTGAGCCCGTCTGAGGCCTAACTGATGGAGCCACCAAGGTGCCCCAATAATAAATCTTTTGAGTGCACTCCCAAGACCACCTATACAGCCTGAGACCCGTTCCTAATTCTCCTTCCCCACTAGGAAAGTGAGCACATTACACTGATGATGTAATGACATGTGAAGATTTGCCTCAGCTGCAGGACAACCCAGCAGGCTTTGCTGGAGCATTTGTTTTGTGCTGTTATTTCTTAGTAATCTCTACTCTTAACATGGGGTTCAAAGCCACAACCCCAAGATAAAGAGTAGAATGCTCCACTGACTTGAGCTGGCTGGAGGCCCCTACTAGAGCATCTGTAAGAAAGAGAGTGAGTAGTGAAACCACAGAAAATTCAAGGCCCAGGCACTGCCATAATGTTTTGGGAGTTGTCTGGTTAGGGGAGACTTGGGTTTTTCTACAAGCTGTGATCGATAAGGTACAAGCTTATCCAATTCCTAAGAATGTGAAAGAGGTGCATGTCTTTGTAGGGATTTTGGAGTTTGGGGGAGTTTTGATCCTCACCTGGCACAGTGCCCCTGATCCTTATGCTGCCTGGTAAATACAGGGCACGTATGGGACGGGGCATCAGACCAACAAGCCATCTTCGAGAAAGTAGAACTACTGGAGAAACAGATCAAAGCTCTGGGCATCTCCCAAGCAGGGGTGATGCTGAGTTAAATGGGTCTGTGACTCCAGAAGGTATGGGTTGGGGACTGGGGCAGAAAAAACACACAAGGAGGAAGTATCCCTGGCACAGTGGTCTCAGCTCTGAAAGGGGACAGAGCCCAATGTACCTCCATAGAGAACCAGCTCCTGGCAGTGTACATAGCACTCCTCCAGGTAGAGCCTCTCACATAGCAGCCAGTAGGCTGGGCTCAGAGTTGCCTGGCTGGTGATAACTCATGAGCCCTGGCTGTCAACTCTTTGCACTGATGGCTCTGACAGCACATGGGATGGATGATTATGAATAAGCCTATGGGGTATGTAGAAAGAGATACGTTGATAGGAATACATAGAAAGACATCTGGGGGCATCTGCAAGAACCTGAGGTAGTCCTCACTGTTTCCCATGTCTCAGCTTGCAAGGCACTGACACCCCCTGGCAATAGGAAGCTGATGCCCTACCTTGGTAAGAGTTCTATCTACTGACTCCTCAGTAGATGCAGCAGATTGGGTGCACACAAAGAGTAGCCACCACACGGCCCAGTAAGATGGTGTATTGGCAAGGATGTCACATTGCCTGCCCTTGAAGTTCTGCGACATGGTTAATGCAGTAAAAGCACGTCCTGTGTGTTCTAAATAATGCCCAAGGTAACTACCAAAAGATTCTGGGGCCATCCAGCCGAGTTCCCAGCCAATGAGAGATTAACAGTTTGGTTATATTGGCCCCCTCCTTCTGATGGAGGGCTCTCAAGATGTCCTGGTTTGTATGGACACTGCACGTGGCCTACACCAAGCTTTCCCCTGGTGCCATGCACAACAAGCTGCCACCATTAGGGGAGCAGAAAAACCAGCAAGCATGGACAGATACCCTCATCAACCAGACAGCCATTGGGGGTCACATTTCAAAAGTCATGACATGTAAGACTGGGCCATAGAACATGACATTGAATGAGGGTCTGTCTCCTCTATAACACACACACACAAGCAGCAGCATTGGTAGAGAGAAAAATTACTAACAATGGTCGGATAAGGTTCTGTCCCAATTTTTAATATATTTGAATGGTCACCCAGTAGGGCCTTTTGTCCCATATGCCGGACCAAGGACCCCATGGAGGCACACAACACTATAAAGGTATGGAAGCTATTTCCCAACTCTTACCATGTATAAATGTGCTATGCTGCTAAGAACACCAAGCCCCATCACACCTGGGGAAGGAGTTATCTACTGGAATGGGATGTCCCACCAGGATGGATGAGTTACTTGGGACTGCTGAGTGATGGGGAAGTACTCAGTCTCCACTGGAATCTATTCTTAAGATCTGTTGAAGCAGACCATCTCTGATGGAACATGCACCATCAAAAGAAGGGAGAAGAGAGGGGTCCTGGTCTGGTCTAGCTCACCCCAAGTTTGTCTCCGCCCCTCTGGCAGTGCTGCCTCCCCAGACCAGCATGTATGGGAGGTACAACTGGGTCATGTTTCTAGAGATGCCAACCTCCCTCTCTTCAAGGTCAGGTGGGAATGTCCTATGTTTCCTTGATATGATCATTTGGCCACCATCTTTGTTCCCTCCATTGTACTGGAGGGAACACATAGAGAAGCCCTTACTAAATTGACCTAGTAAGTCTTAAATAATAGCCAACAAAGCCTGTCCTTACTAAACACTGAAATTACTACATTATCCAGACAGTACGTTGTGTATTTGTACCTGATGAGTCTGCTAAGGTGTCATTTTATTTTTTTTTAATGTTTATTTATTTTTGAGAGAGAGGGAGGGAGGGAGGGAGGGAGAAAGACAGAGTGTAAGCGGGGGAGGAGCAGAGAGAGGGAGACACAGAATCTGAAGCAGGCTCCAGGCTCTGAGCTCTAAGCACAGAGCCCAACATGGGGCTCAGACTCCTGAACTGCAAGATCGTGACCTGAACTGAATGAAGTTGGATGCTTAAACAACTGAGCTTTGAATGCGGGGTCTAAACAATAGATTTCTCTCCCACTCTGCACTGGGCTGTGAAAAGCAGCCAGGGTAGGTTTCTTCTGTTATAGAGTTTGAAATTTACCGAAATCTCCTGGAAGAACACTTTGAAAATAGTGCCCATAAATGTGAAACACTACCTCCCTGGACCAGCCCAGGAGATTGGATGCAGTGCAGTTAAACCAGTGCAAAAGGCTGTGAGACTGTAGTGTCCCATGCCGAGTTTTGAAAACCCAAATATCTCGTGGTTCTCTGGAGCTCAAATCTTTTTAGATTTAAAGTCAAGGAGTCCTGAACTTCATTCATCCAAATTTAATAACAAACATCAAAGCCTGATTTAAAAAAAAAAAAAACTCAAATACAATTGACTACCATATATGTTCTGCAGAATGGCATAAATTAAAGATGAAATGTGTACATATATCAGAGACCTGGCTTGAAAAACCAGAGATTGCTCTAAGTGCATTAGTGAGGATAAACAACACTCAACTGTGGTTGTGAGAGAAGAAAAACAGAAAAGAAAGAACAAAGATGTGCCAAGATAGTCTTCAAAGACAACTCCAATGACGTGATGGAAACTTTCCTGGAGTGATGTAAAAGCCCACTTAGCCCTTGTTGCCCTCCACTGGAGGAGGAGGAGGGGCTGGGGGTACTGTGGGGCCAGCCATGCTAGAAGGGACTTATTCCAAATCCAGACTGGGGAGCCTCTCCCTGGCCTCATCACTTTTCTTGGTAAATCTCTCTTGTCTGGGAGGAAAGGCACACTGGATGTTATTTAAACACATAGGATTTTTCTTAAAGCAAAGAAAAAACAAACAAGAAACCTCCAGATCCTAGTACCTAAAGAGAACCATTTGACATACTGAGGTACATCCTTCCTGACTCCTTTACCCAGGCTGCGGAACTATCACCTGGCAAGAGGGAGACACACTCTACACTTTAATTGTGAGTCAGCTCTTCCCAGAACACAATAGTCTCTGCTGGCCCCATGGGTCCTCCCCTACCCCCCCAGCCAGCTTTCTGTCATCACAGCTAAGGGCGCTTGCATCCAAGCTATTCTCTGGCCAGTCCAGCCTTAATTTCACTTCGCTTCTCCTTCGTCTAATGTCCCCCTTGCACTCCCCCAAGCCTGCCTTCTCTTGGAGTATATCAGGGTGTTCCCATTCTCCTCCAGGCTGGGCAACCCTGCCCTCAAGAAAGTAGGACTAGCCCTGTCAAGTGCTTGGAGTTTCAACGGTTCCCTGAACACCTACTCTGTTCCAGGAACTTGGAGCTGGAAACTAATGACATGCAGATTCTCGGCCACACCTCCCAATAAGCTTGTCCACTGAAAAGCCTGAGACACAAAGGGATGGACCCAGATCCCGTGGCTAGGAAAAGGCAGGCCTGGAATCTGGATTCAGATCTCCTGACTGCACATTCCTGGCTGCATCTCCCAGTCAGAGCTGATCCCTAATGTTGCTGATGGAGGAGGTAACGGGGAGGGGGGCTAGGAGAGGCGTCAGAAGTGTGGAATCTCTTCCTTCTTCAGTAGATCTTAGAGCCCCAGTGACCGTAGCCCCTGGGAGACCAGGCCTATGGCTCACAGTATAAACCAGTGGTGTAGAATTTGCCATGTACCCTTGTCAGTAAAGGTTTCCAGCACCCCATATGTATGTTAAGAAATTGTACATAGTATTTTTAATCCACCAATATCTTACATCCCCCAAAGCTCTAAGGTTGAGAGACATTGTGAATAATATTGGATGGAAGTCCGTATTTCAAATCAGTAAATTTTTTTTTTGCCACTACATGTCAGTAAGAATCAGCATTCTTATCCTTCTACTGTACCTGACAAAGGACTCAAACCCAAAGGGTCAGCTCTGCCAATTTTCGCTATTTATGCATACTTGCATTATTAGAATGATTTCAACCAAGTCTCCTGGCAGAAATTTTGTTAGGCTGCTTGTCTCTTTAGAGGGTTACATTCCTTGAGACTAGACAACAGAAAGTATAAATCCACTTAACCAACACACATCGATTGCCACATATTGGCATTTGCTGCAAGTGAGTGAGGAAGCACCCGGACTTCCTCCAGCATGTGGCTCCCACCCCTCCCCCAGGAAGGTCTTGGGATGGACCCACGACCACTGGGCATTCAGCAGAGGAGCTGTGTCCCATCCCCCAAACATCAGTTGCAATAAAGCTTTGTTTTCATATACATGGGAGTCCTAATTGCCCTTCATGTACCTTTATATAGCAGGTGTCTTGGGCCAGAGGCCAAGACCAGACCGGATAGAGGACAGGAAAACCCATAGTGGCTATCATAGACTTCTCAGAGTTAGCAAAGGAAAATGTAAGTTGCTTAGTTAAATTTGAATTTTTGAGTAAATGCCGACTGATAAACAACATCAGGGGAAGGAGTCAGGCAATGGAGTCAGAATTCTGACACACCCCACAGGCGCTGGCGGCCACGTGGCAAGCAAAGCCCCTCCGTAGAACCAGACAAGCTGTCAGCACCTAAGGGCTGGCCAGCTCAGTCCCAGGCACCAGGTGCATGATGGCGAAGGACAGAAGGACCTGCCTGCAGGGAGCTTATGGCCTAGCTGGGAATGAGGACAAGCTTCGGGGGTCCACGAAAGACCAATGTGAGTCTGTTTCCCACAGTGGGTGACTGAACAGTTTCTCAGCCACATCACCTGCCCTGGAGTAGAGGCTGAATGCAGCTAAATACATACAAACCAGCATTTGCTGGAGTTTCAGGTGTTTGGCAGGGATCAGCATTTAGGCTCTGTCCTCCCCCAAACCCCCACTGGCCAGAGAGCCCTCAAGTACCTGGGGACTATGGTGACTCTGCACCTGGTCACCTCAGAGCCTAGGTCTCTTCCATAAAATAGGTTACTGTCATTGCCTGTCGTGCTCTTCCAAGCCACGGCCTTGCACTCAGAGGACTCGAGGCATGTAGATTCACTGCACTGGCGAATCTGAAATACAAGCACCAGTAAACACACTGCAAGGGGCAGACGTGGGTCCAGCATGGCCTGCGAGCATGTTTGCTGCCATGTTCTCAGTGGGTTCTCCCAGCAGCCCCACCACCCCATACTCCCCCAGCCGCCACCTGTCATGAGGCAGCCTCCGCCTCAAAATCAAGGGTAGTTGCGCTGACCCCTAGGTGAAAGCTGAGATGAAACAGGTGAAGGAATGGCACAGCCAGGCCCTGTCCCGTACTGCCTCCCCTGTAACAGGTGCAGCGCCCACATCCCCCTGCCCCCCAGGGCTGTTTGGTGTCACTGACACATGGGGAGTGCCCACTTCCTAGAGAACAGGAAAGGGACCCGGACAAAGCTGGGGCCGACCAGACATGCACGTGGCATAGACACTGGGGGCTTGAGAGTGATAACGAAGTTAACGGCAGCCGTCCAGTTACTGCCAGCCACCCTTGGATGGCCTTTTACGTTACCTTATTCGCTGACCACAGTAACTGTGCAAAGTAAGTTCTATGGTGCCCATGGAATGAATGGGGAAACTGAGCAGCAGAAATTCCATAGCTTTCCCAGGGCCACAGAGCTCAAACCTGAGGCTCAGCCTATCTGGCTGCAAAGGCTCCAGGGCTGAGCCAAGGGACCCTCAAGGTCTGCCCCAGCAACACACCATCTCAAAGGAACAGGGTAGTAGTCTCCATTCCTGGCGCTGTCACACTCCCGAGGGGACACTCCGGTTCCTCCAGGGTGAACTGCAGTGACCTGAGCTCACCAAATGGATCTTCCGATTGGAGAATTTGTTCCTGGGAGGATGCCAACCAATTTACCTTGTGATCCCAGGTCAGCTCAATGTGTGACCCGGACCGCACTCAGCTCATGGTCCTGTGAGGAAATACCCTTTTTATAGGCTCTGTACCCACATGTCCACTGCATTACCTCCTCCGGGAGACCAAAACATCATGGCCAGAAGCTCGTGCTTCTTCAAATCTTTTATCCTCTATAGGCAGGCCCTCTCGGGACCTGGACTTCATGGGACTGATTTGCCCCTGGAAGGTGGCAGCTGACCCAAAGTTTCCCTGCAGAAGTGACCTTGATGAGGAATCCCCACAGGTGTGGCTGGAGAAAACAGGTCTTGAGCACAGAGTAGGGAAGGGCAGTCTGCCACATGGGCAGCCCAGGCGCTGGTAAATGTGAAACCTGACGTGTGACCTAATGACTCCGTTTTCAAAAGCTAATTCCTGGGTGCCCCCCTACCAGCAGTCACTGCACCCCCACCCTCCCAGTAGTCACTGCACCCACCCTTCCTGAAACGGAAGTTAATTTCACAGACTCCCACTTTTGAGCCAAGTGATTTGGGGCAAGTGATTTAACCTCCACGAGCCTCGGTTTTCTTACCTGTTAAAGGGAAGTGACATGCTTTCTCCTAGGGCAGTAGTGAAGGTTGAGAAAATGTTTGAAAAAATCCCTCATTTTTACCTGCTCTTTTTCATTTAAAATTATTTATTTATTTATTTATTTATTTAATGGTTTTTTTTAAATTTTATTTCTAGGAGAGAGACAGCACGAGCAGGGGAGGGTCAGAGAGAGAGGGAGTCACAGACTGAAACAGGCTCCAGGCTCTGAGCTGGCAGTCCGCACAGAGCCCGACGTGGGGTTCGAACCCACGAACCGCGAGATCATGACCTAAGCGAAAGTCGGACGCTTAACCCACTAAGCCACCCAGGCACCCCATTTAAAATTATTTAAATAGAGGGGCACCTGGGTGCCCTTCGGCTCAGGTCATGATCTCACAGTTCATGGGTTTGAGCTCTGCATCGGGCTCTGTGCTGACAGCTCGGAGCCTGGAGCCTGCTTCGGATTCTGTGTCTCCCTCTCTCTGACCCTCCCCTGCTCATGCCATCCGTCTCTCTCTCTCAAAAAAATAAAGAAAACATTTAAAAAAATAATAATTTTAAATAAATAAAATTTCAATATATGCATTTAGCCCCAGGATAAATATGAATATATATGTATACATATATTCCCCCTCCTATAATGCCATGAATGTAAGCCTTTTCCTCACAAATAATAATATATAATATATAATAAATAAATAAATAATAATAATGCTTTTTGAAAGCAGGATCTCTTTTTTCCCTCCAAGGGCTGGCAGAGTGCTGAGATCCTGGTGGGAGCTCAACAGTGACTTAAATTGTGACAGAATCTGTGATAGCATCATGTTCCATTTTTCATCAGCCATATGACCACCAAAGTCTCTCTATTGTGAAGGGTTTGCAAAATGTAAACAAATATCTGCGTTGTGTTCAAATATGTCAGAAGCAAGTATTGCCGGTCAACCTCAGAAGGGGCACAGTGACCCTGTGTATTGATTTCTTAAAAGGGTCTGTTCTGTATTGGTTTGCTGCTGTTTTGACACAATGGCTTTGGAGAACAATGTCGAAGCTTTACATAACGACCTTTGGGAAGTCATTCAGATATATCTAAAGTGATTAGCCACAACACAAAGCCAGGCACTACCTCCTACACTAGGCATCCTTTATGAAGGTCTATATTCATCTAAGACATGTTTCTGAATCGGGATTTTTGAACACGAAGTTTACAGTCCAGATAGGTAAGAAGGTGGCCTGGTAATACTAAAGCAGTTTGGCAGTAAGAGGGTCTTTCTTTATACTGACTGAAATAAAACCCTAATAAGAGGAAGCTGGCATTCATGACACCATCTGCCTGGCTTCAAAGTTTATAAACGTAACAACTGTTTTTCCATTCATAAAATACATTCGTGGGTAGAATAAAATGAGAACATGCACTCTGTAGAAACAATAGACAAATTTACAACTACCAACATAATTCTCTTTTTTAAATGTTTATTTATTTTGAGAGATAGAGAGAGAGGCATGGGAATGAGTGGGGGAGGGGCAGAGAGAGAGGGAGACAGAGAATCCCAAGCAGGCTCCAAGCTCTGAGCTATTAGCACAAACCCCAATGCGGGGCTTGAACCCATGAACTGTGAGATCATGACTTGCCTGAGCTGAAGTCAGATGCTTAACTGATCAAGCCATCCAGGCACCCCGAACTACTCTTACTTTAAATTCATGACTGCAAACTTCAGGTAGGTGCTTATCCTAAGCCTAGAAACCTTGCATCTCTCCTCAAACCTTCAACACTTCCTCCCAACTCTCAGCATGCAAAACTGAAGCAAAGATAAGAACTTGCAAAGCAGGTCTGCCTATAATCTTGCCTCCTTTCCCATGACCACAGGCAAACCACCGGCGCCCTATTGAGGAGTCACGCTTGCACTCAGCACCAGATCCCGTCCTCTCTCACCCCCTCCCCAGCCTCTGCTCAGCAGTCCTTCCCTTCAGAACACCAACTTGCCCCTTCCTGTTGGCGCGTTCCCATCAGTGTACAGATACGTTATTTCTCCCATCTTAAAACCCCTCTTGAATGCACTGTTTCCCACCACAATGCAAATAAGCAAAAATTTCTTGGAAAAGAGTTGTATTTGTTGTCTCTGATTCCTTTCCTTCTGTGCTCCATTAAATCCATGTCAGTGGCACTTGACACCATAAATGACTCCCTCCTTCTGGAGATACTTTCTTCCTTGACTTCCAGGACACCACACTTTCTCTGCTCTGACCTCACTGGTGACTTCCTCAGTTCTTTTTGCTTGTTTCTTCTCATCTTCCTAAACTCTTAACAATAGAGCATCGTAGGCCCAGTCCTCAAATTTCTTCGTTTTTTTATGCCCATTTCCCTGTTGATCTCATTTAGTTGCATCACTTAAATACCATGTATAGGATGATGACATCCCTTTTTCTGTCTCTCAGGTTCAGATCTGTCTCCCGGACTCCAGACTAATACATCTACTGCCTACTTGACATCTCTATTTAACTAATAAACATTTAAGCGTAACACATCCAAGACCGAACTCTAATCAACTCCTTCAAACGTGTTCCAACATCTTCCCCATTTCTTTGAATGGCAGCCCCATCCTTTCGGCAGCTTGAGCCTCAAATCTAGTAGTCATCTTTGCCTTATCTCTCTCTCTCTCAAATTCACATTTAATCCATCAGCAGCTCGATTTTCAGCTGTGTTCTTCAAGTTGTACCCAGAATCTAGACACTCCTCATCACCTTCACTGTGACCCCTCGGCCCACAGCTTATCATCATCTTTGGCTGGAGAACTGCAGTGCCTCCTAACTGGTCAGCCTGTTGGATCCTGGTCCCTCTGTCAGTCTGTCCTCAACACACAGCCAGAGTGATCCTTTTAATATGTTATGTTACTCCTCTGCATCAAACTCACCAATGGTTGTCTATTTCACTGGGAATAAAAGCCAAAACCCCTTACAATGGCATTCAAGGCCCAATACAGTCGGCCCCTTCTCTCATCCCCAATTTTTCTGATCTCAACAGTTACTACTCTCCCTTTTTTTGACTATGCTTCAACTATATGGTCTCCTCACTGTTCCTTGAACACCCAGGGACACTCCCTCTTTAAGGCAGGCTTTGCACTTCCCTGTTGCCTCTGCCTGGAAAACTCTTGCCCCAATATCTGCAGTTTGTTTCCTCTCTTCCTCCATGTCTCTGTTCAGTGCTGCAGCATCATGATGCCTTCTTTGAGTATTCCATCTAACATGCAGAAAAGAGGAGCGCCTGGTTGGCTCAGCTACTGACCCTTGGTTTTGACTCAGGTCACGATCTCATGATATTGTGAGTTCGAGCTCTGCATAGGACTCTGTGCCGGCAGCATGGAGCTTCTTGGGGATTCTCTCTCTCTCTTTCTCTCTCCCCCTCCCCCACTCATCTATCTCTGTCTCAAAGAAATACACTTTAAAAAAATAGTTTAAAAACAATAAAATGGAGTAAAGAGCCTGGCTTTTGTCCGCTATATTCACTGCTGAATCTGAACCCCTAGAACAGCACTCAGTGTGTTGTAGGTCTGTGGGAGAGCCTGGAGGACACTCACTTACCAAAGGAACCAGGAAAGTACTGCACAGAAGGGCTCCAGCATCATTGGGGAGCTCTGTCCTCTGTAGGAGGCTGAAAGTTCAATACCAATTATTGGAACTGGCCTCACTTAGAGCAGTGAACAAGCTAGGTAAGAAGACAAGAGGTCAGCAGGTAGTACTCAATGATCAGGAACAGGTGGATAAAATTATCAAAACTAGCAGCAAAATCAGAGTCACAGCTGGCTAGTTTGACTCCCACTGAACCACAGAGGTGGTTCATAGAATGCAGCATTCCCAGGAATGGTCAACAGTCAACAAATATCGCTCAGTTTCTACAAGCAAATCAATATGGTGAATGATAAGGAGGTTGAGGGCAGCCATCTCAATAAAAAGCCACCACTATTATTCAGGTTCTTGACCTGGAGCCCACTAAGGGAGAAATCAGGTGGATGAAGGAGACCTTAATACCATGGCAAATGCATATGGTAATGACAGCCAATAGGGACCTAAGGCCATTTACTCGTTACCATACACTGGGGACAGAATTTCCATGCACTTTGAAGATTTTGGACTCAAGATTCAACCTGATGCTGATATTCAAAGTATCAACATGGTCCTTCTGTTAGAGTTGGGGGCACAGAGAGGCCAGGAATAGAGAGTCCTGGTCCAGGTCTAAATCAGTGAGTCCACTGGGTCCATGACTTGCCCAGTGGTCATTTCCAATATGTTCTGAATATACCATCAGAATGGACAAACTTGCAGGTTGGCAGTATTCTTTTTTTTTTTTCTAGGATAGAGAGAGACAGCGTGAACAGGGGAGGGTCAGAGAGAGAGGGAGACACAGACTCTGAAACAGGCTCCAGGCTCTGAGCTGGCAGTCAGCACAGAGCCCGACGCGGGGCTCGAACCCACAAACAGCGAGATCATGACCTAAGCGAAAGCCGGACGCTTAACCAACTAAGCCACCCAGGCGCTCCAGGTTGGCAGTATTCTAACATAGGCCTTGGTCTGAGTTCCATCGCAGAGGGAACTGCTAAGTCACCTCCTCCCGGACACTAGAGGAAATACCCTGTGGCAGGTGGGAATAGCCCTGATTGATGCTATCCTTAGAAACCTGAAGGGTTCAGGGCCGGTGGTTCCTAAAACATCCACACTTACCTCACTTCTCTAGCCTCTAGAAAACCACACTGAAGATTACAGCAAACTCGACAGAGTCGCAGACCCATCTAATTGCAGCTGCCACGTCCAAAGCCACATGCGTGTTAGAGCAGATCCATGTGGACCTACCCCATCAGTGGTTTCAGGGATCCAAGGGCTGGGACACACTGTTGTATTACCTCCAGATTAAAGGACACAGTATTGCATCTCCTAGTGGGAGCACATGGCTGGTAAGCCTGTCTGGGTTCTGAAGCAGCATATTCCATGCCTAGGAATCCTGCTCCAACCCACACCCTGGGCGACACGAAAATCTGCCAGCTCTGAGCTGGTTCTGGACCGGGAAAGGCCCCTGCAGGTGCAGACAGTGGGGTGGGTGGGCTCCTGGCCACTTGGTCAGCACTAACTAGATGACTTCATGGTATTAAAGGTATTAGTGATGAAAAAGCTGTTGTGTACCAAGCTCCAGGTGGAGGGGTACAATGCAAGGCCATCTGCAATGGAGTTCTATTCAAGGCTCCTGGGAGAAACCAAACCCCTGACCTTGGGATATGAAATGACTAAATGGCCAGAACTGCCCATCTTGAACGGTTTGAGCAGGCCCTGTGGCAATCCATCCTGAGATGGAAATGACAAATCTAGAACCTGAGGGACAAGCAGGGGGCCCAGAGCCCCAAATCTTTCACTAATGTTACACCAGAATCTCTAAGTTCACCCGTATGTGTGATGGTGAAGGATCCCTGATGGTCAGCTTCGAAGGAAAAAATGAAGTGTTCTGTCAGTTCACTATGTGGTACATGCCTAAATTGGATAGCTGCTGCTCTAAGGCAGGGGAGCCCAAACGACAGTAATGAGGGAAAATCATCCCAACAGATGGTTTCAGACAATGCATCTGGTCATTTACTGTGTGGGAAGAGGAGTGGTCCAAAGCAAGCATACATACAATGATATAGGGCTTCACTGTTGGTCAGGAGCTTGGAAATAAAGTGCCTGGAAAGTCACCCAGCACTTAGGTGACTGGAATTGACACATTTTGTATACGGGTTTGCTTATTCTGCCTGCAGGACCTTGGCTGGCATCAGAGAACTCATGCTGTGTTTATTTGACCCTGATAGGATCCTCCATCTCTCTGAACCAGAGAACCTACACTGACAGCAAAAGAGATGTGCAGTGGGCACAGAAACTGGCGTCTGCTGTTTCTATGACATATGGTACCATCTAGAAGCTGCCTGACTGACAGACTGGAATGGCCTTTTGAAGACGCAGTGGTGGTGCCAGCTTGGAGAGAATACCTCATGAAGATGGTGTGGCAGGAAGCTCCGAAGAATCCTTGATGACCCCTGCCTCCTGCCAGTCACAATCTCGTGTCTGCCCCTTGAGTGTGGACTTATTGACTGGCTTCTAATAAACACAATATGGGAGAAGTAACAGGATGTCACTTCCAAGACAAAGTTACAAAAAGACTGTGATTTACCTTGTTTTCTCACTGCCTCTTGGACTGATTGCTTTGAAGCCAGCTGCCATGTGAGGGGGCCCAGGGACAGGCCCAATGATGAGGGGATGGATGCCTACCAATGACCATGAGTGATCTTGGAAGAAGGCTGTCTCCCTCTGAGCCTTCTGAGCTCAGAAATGGGCTGCAGCTTCTGTCTACGGCTTTACGTATTCATGCAAGACCTGTAGCCAGAGAGACCTACCTAAACTGCCCCTGTGTTCCTGACCCACAGAAACTGAGATAATGCTTGTCATTTGAGCCACTAAGCTTTGGGGTAATTTGTTACATGGCATTAGGTAACATGGGGGATTGCCCTTTTAGAAACCAAGGGCAGGGTAGTTGAATAGTTTACCATGGCTCCCAATGGCCCACTTAAGAGAATTTGGGTCTCTCATCCCTGCAACCCTGGGCCCTGTGGGTTGTTTTAACTTTTAGAGAGAGTGTGTATGCTAGCAGGGGTGAAAGAATTTCAATCAGGCTCCGCACTGAGTGTGAAGGCCCGATCCCATGACCTTGGGATCAGGAGCTAAGCTGCAATCAAGTCAGACACTCAGCCAACTGAGCCACCCAGGTGCCCCAGGTTTAGAAGTTCTTACTGTGAGATGAAGAATACATCTACTAGTGACAAAGGGACATACTTATTAAGCTTTATACCTTAGAGGTACTTTGGGGTCATTTTGCTAAGGAATAGCACGTACGAAGTTACCATTTGGCAGACTCTAGTCCTCAGGAATTGGGCAAAGGAGGAATATGTCTGACTCTCAAGGAATCTATGGGGGCAGATAAACGTGGCTGCCTGTGGTAGAAAGACCTGGTGAACAAGGGCTCAGACTCCCTTGGAGATTAGGAGCGGGTTAAGACATCCTGATCAGCAGAGATACGAGTTGATAGAGCAATCTAGAATGAGGAGAGGGGATGAGGTCACTTGTGATAAAAGCCTAGCCCTCTGGCCTGAAGGATACCATAGGAATATCATGTTTCTAGGGCATCTCACAGGATCTTAACACAACCTTTGTTGCAACAGCATCTCAGTTCAAATCCCATTGCCCAATCATCCTTTTTACTCCCTCACAAATGTTCACTCCAAGAAACTCCATACGCATACTTTGCAGTTTCCTATAGAACAAATGAATACACGGTCACCTATTTGGTGCCCTGCCGTCCTTAACCCACTTACACAACCCAAGAACTAGGAGAAATGTGGTTTCAGAATGGCGGAGCCCATCCAGAGCAGAGCTCGGGCCTATGCGGCACCTTCCAATGCAGAGTTCAAACCACTGAACTGGAAAAGATGTCAATGGTCTTCAAATGGTTTCTTTTTGGTAGAGAACCACTTTTTTTTGAGGTGCAGTCTTATGTGGGACCTCAGAGGAACAAGATTCCCTCTGTATCATGTGAAGTGGGCAAGAGAAACCTTGACCTAATGCCATGTTTACAGAAGCTACTTAACTCCAGGGAATTATTCCTGCTTTCTGAATAGCACAGACACCAGATTAAGCTACATAGATTTAGCAAGACCATGACGTTCTCATTTTTTTTGCAACCTACCAGACACAAGGCATTCTATTTATATGTGTCTTCTATTTATACGTATCTTCTTTCATCACCAGAACCCTGTGAGGAAGAATCGTTTCTGTGTTAGAGCTGGAAAAACCGAGAGTTGTGATTTTTCTTAGTAACTTCAAGTCCAGTGCTGCCCAAAAACACTTAGCTCAGTGGTCAAGAGCTCGTGCTGGACACAAGACTGCTGGGACCAACTCCCGAAACTACCGCTTATCTTTGGGCAAGTCATCTGTGCCTCATTCTTCTATTGCCTATGTGAGACTGGAAAGATTACCTACCTTAGGCGGCTGTTGGGAAGAGTCAGCTGATACATTTCAGTTAGAATGGTGCCTGGCGCACAGGCACCTTCTCAATTTGGCTATTTCTATCCAGATACGGCAGGCCTAGGAAGATGCTAGTTTCGGACATGTGGGGCCAGAGTGTTACCCTTTGTTACCACTACTTTTTCCCTGTGGCCTCTGGTCAGGAGACACTTGGGGAAAGCCTTTGTATCAGGTGTGGATGGGCACCCAAGGGCTGGAGTGCAGTCTGACGCTGGTGGCCAGGTTGTCCCATGGGTAACCTTCACACCAGGGAAGAAGTTCCACCTGCATCTCTGCCTCTGCGCTCCTCGGGGTGGGGGTGTGGGGGTGGGGGGGTGGAATCATGACTCTTTGGGATTAAGGACCAAGCAAGGGTGATGCCTTCCACATGTCAGGTGCTACATAAATCCTTCTGGAATCCAAAGTACCCATGGGTGAGAATAGATGAGGAAACTGTTGACCTCTGCCTTTTTTGCTCAGAAACCAGTAAGACCAAAATTTACAAACAATCCCACTTAATAGCTGATGTGTCAGGAGCTGCTGAGAAACGAGGCCAAGTACTGCCTAAATACCTTTAGAAGATCTTAATCATATTTAGCAATACAGAGAGATGGAAGGGGGAAGGGAGAAAGCCTCTAATTGGCAGATGGCCTAAAGCATCCAAAAAAACAGGTCAGGTCATTAGTGGTAGAAATCTGAATGACCTCAAGCCACTGACTGTAGCTCTACCTCCTCCATCAGACTAGGTTGAAGAAACGGACTCTGCAGTCCCAGGCAATTGATACAGAAGTTGATACTTGACCCCTTGCCTAATCTTACCATCGTACCTTTTGCTTAAACTCTCTAGTTCTGGTGAAATTTTCTTCTCCTATATTACCTTATTCCCCTGTTGAAACATGTTTTTAAAGATAATTCTGGGGTGCCTCAGTGGTCCAGTCAGTTGAGTGTCCTGCTCTTGATCTCAGTTCAGGTCTTGATCTCGTTTCATGGGATCGAGCCCCGTGTCGGGCTCTGTGCAGGCACCCTGAATGGAGCCTGCTTGGGATTCTCTCTCTCTCCCTCTGCCTCTTCCCCCGATTTTCCCCACCCCAATAAACTAAAAAAAAAAAAAAAAATTCTGACATTGGAAGATGGAGTACATTAGCAAGTTTTAAGCACATTTTAACCACTTGCTAGATATCAAACTGATTGATGCCCACAACTAGTAGGCTATTAAGTCTAGATAATTTGATTTCTACCGATTTCACTCTGAAAATCTGTCAAATTAGGTGTAGGGAAAGAACCAGAAAACTGAGGGAAAGTATCTGGAAAACTCAAAGAAATTCTGTACTTACCCTGTGTAAAAAAAAAAAAAAAAGATTCTAGCAGGCAACTCAAAGAAATGGCATAGACTTCATCAAAAGATTGCTTGGAGAATCAGTGTACACATAGGGTCCAGGAATTGAGGTATCCATAATTTCTGATCTCCCATGTTGACCAACCCATTGGTCCAGCTTTCTGAAGTTTTTTTTTTTTTTTTTAAAGTAACTTCTATAACCAACATGGGGCTTGAACTCACACCCCAGAGATCAAGAGTCCTGCTCTACTGACCAAGCCAGGAAGGCACCCCAGATCTGAAGGCTTCTACTTAAGAATCCAAGGGACACCAAGGTCATGCTCCCCCATCACAGAAAGGAGCTTCATTTCTGTGGTAGTGGGAACATGACCTGCTGACGCATTGTACCCAAGAAAAGCTGAAAATCATAGCACTCTTGGCCTAAAATCTGTTGCCACTGTCTTCTGAATTATTTCAGGAAAACCATATAGAGGCACTACTTTGAGCATCAAGAGCAGACTCAGCCCTACGCTGAGGGTGTGAATGAAGACCAGCCACACAAGAGGAAAAGGGATCAGCAAATGATTCTCTTTGGTGATGTGCAAATGCCTGGGTGGCCAGTTTAACATGAAGACATCACTGTCCAGTTCTTTTATAGTTCATCTCATGAGGAGAGGATTTTGTGGCTGAAATGTCTTAATCACCTAAAATACAATCAAATTAAGATGCTTTTCACAAATAAGTCAACTGTGGCTTGTTGCAGCTGGAGATTATGGGTAAAAGAGACGGGACAGGAAGTGTGGAAATACTGGAGGTACCGACAAGCTGTGAAATGCGCTGCAATGGCTGCAGAAGAAACCACTGGTGACCCAGGTGGAGGACACACCAGATACACTTAGTCCTGCCGGTCCTCTCAGCTTTAATCTAGGGTATATTCAGATTACGATCCCGTCTTCCAGCAAACAGTATGTTGGAACCTCACTTTGGGTAATTTGTATTGTGCAAATAATTAAATGTAACACTTTTTTAAACCTTGTTCCCTAACCCGCCTGCAAAATGTACTCTTCCATGATAATGCACAGTTTATTACTAAGAACAAAAATGCCCTGTTCCTCCTTACCAGAACAGTTCAAGGGGCAGATAATGTCCAAAAGGTTATGTGACTAAAGCCACTGCTGATGACGGACTGCAACATCTTCTGGATAATCTAGTCACATGTCAGAAAAGCCAGAGGCAAGAACTGTTTGGCCAAACTGTGGAGAATCATTTACATAAACATCTTACTTTCACTGGACATGCTTTTGTTCCCATTTTTTCCACTGTACGATCCTACCCAGCAAAGGGCCCATGGTGTTCATGGTTTCAAGTTCACACAACTAGCTGGGCAGCATGCACCTGGTTGCTTGTAAACACAGAGTGCAAACTATATAGAGTTTGGTCACTCTGAAGTCCTACCATTTAGGAGGACTGAACTGAAGGGTCAGAATATGAAAAACAGAAGTAATCGAGGTGACTTAATAAGAAAGCAACTATGTGAAGTGGTGACTCCAGCCCTTCTGGTACAAGTCTGTGATCCTAGCCTTATCCATCATACCAATTCAACCTATTTTGAGAAAACCCTTACACTGTAAGTTTGGCTTTACAGTACTTGAGCTAAGTGTTTGAGAATTCTAAGTGTTTAAGAATCATAGTATCCACGAGTAAACAAGGCATGCGGGTATCAGTGATTTAATTATTGGTTCTCCGAAAGCTTGTGTTCTGGATAAGGGATTGTAGGCAATTAAAATCCCTTAGCACTTCAGGTTAAAAATGAGTAAATGATAAAACAAATCTCTTACAAGCTACTTGTGTGGGTGATGACGGCTATGAATGTGCTAGGAAAAATATGAAAAATGCAAACATTAAGTACCAATATCTATTTTGGGTCATTCAATTTCTGCCCAGAAGAAAAGTGAAACTATTTTTCCTACGTTCTGCACTTCACATCATTCACAAAGATTTCTCTCCTCTTCTTGGATAGACTTGTTTTCAACAGGGGTATGGCTACCCTGGGAACAGAGGCCATGGCTATTCTTTTTCATGACAACATTTATACTTTGACTGAATAAGCTTTATCATCCTTAAAAAAGCAGAATCAAGTCTTTGGATGAGAATCTCTTCCTAGAGCGTAACGTACTCTTGATCACTATTTTTGGTACACGACAGATCTTCTTGCTTAAAATTTTAGAAATGGATCAGAAGTTCTAAGGTTCATTATTTAGAGAATACTTTATTAGTTTCTGTAATCAAACCCATGTAGATAAGACCTTACACATTTAATACAATGCGTCACCCCTGTACAAGTGGAAAAAATTGTGTTTAACATTTCTAGACCAATATGGCTGTTAATTTCTGTACAATGCCAACCCAACACGGTACGACTGGGGTACTTTTTCCAAAGTTGACAGCACAACTAAGGTTTCCAAAAATCCAAATTATTTATATATATATGTATATGTATGTATATATATATATATTTATTTATGTATTTATATAAAAGGACCAATAGCAGTATGTTATGCATCAATAGCAGCAACAGCTTTTCCAGGTTCTGCGGTCATCTGAACAAAATTATAGAGACATCAGCACACTCCATTAATAAAAAAGGGGGGGAAGGTAAAAAAACAAAACCCCAGAAAACAGCAAAGTTCTGTTACTGTGGTGGTACCTGGCACCATTTTTTTTTATTAGCTTCTCAATCATCATCTGGAAAGAAAACATTCTAGAATAACGTCATTAAAAACAGCTCTGAGAAAGCACGGTCACTGTTATGTATCATAAAGCAGGTACAAGGTATTTTACATTCACAGAGGTATGATACAGTACTGTCCTACATCTATAATACTACAGGATACAATTAAAAAGGCATTATTTGAGACTTGATTCTACTCTTCCAGCAGAGGGCCCAAAGGATAGTACGACACAGCTCTGGTAAAGAAATGCACCTTCTCAGATTCCTGTCATTAAGGGCACAGTTCTAGGTATGCACTGCTCTTGATGAATCAGCTAAAAACCTTAAAAAATAAAAAAAAAAAAAAACCCAAAAACCAACAAACCCCATTGGATTCATACAAAGATGGCAGAGCGGAGGCAAGCCAGACTCAACCTAACTAGTATTTTATCCAGTCTGTCATGTTTGAATGGTAAGAACTCCACAGAAGAAAGGAGACTCCAAATAGCACTTCAAAGCCTCGGGCCACAACCAAAACACAGCCATCATTTCAAACAGAAGCAGTTAACCAAACCCTGCCCACCTGGGTAATTCCTAGGGTGTGGACATCAACAATTCATCATCCGCTCACTCATCCAGGAAGAAGGGGAGATCAGTTACTGTACTTTGATTGTGTTCAACTCAATCACAAGGTTACAAAAATAGCAAGCTGCCATAATAAAAAATAAGGCTCCTCTATCCAGCACCAGTTACCTTCGGTTCTTGACCACCAAGCCCATAAATGCTATATCCATACCCAAAGAACATAAGGGAGCAAAGAGACCACACCTGAAGTCCTAGCTGGAATCACCACTGTTCAGCATCAGCTATTCCTCCACAGGGTTATTTTCCTCTATTTCTGGTGTTTCATCTAACCATAAGAATGTCAATTCTAAATTCTGCGCACTCAACAGGATGTGTGCACAGATCTGTACATAGATTCAGACTGAGAATGTTTGGCCATCAACAGAGTTCGTGTCACATAGCAGGTGGAGTTGGCCAAGCCTCACTTTCCTGGCGCAGCAGCTGTGTGTCAGTGTAAATTGCTCCTATGTCCCCCCGTGGACCTCCAACACCTCTGGACAGAATAATGTCACAGACCATTTTACCCCTTTGGCTGCTGGCATTATCTGACTTAAATTCTCCCTCTTTCCCCTCTCCCCTCCCCCAGCCCCTGCAATAAACCACAGCCTTTAAGATTTTGTTTCTTCCGTTTTGATCGCCTGAGGCTTGATTGGTCCAGTTCTAACAGGTTTGGTGGCTATGGTGGGTGCAGGGGGTGGCTTTTCTTCTACTTTTTCCTGACAGACACCAGGGGGGTCGGCCAGGGTTTCAGGAGGTTTACTGGAATCACTGTCCACTTTCTGGGCTTTGCCTCCTATCTGTTTGCTCTGTTGTTGTTCAGAGAAGAACCGTTGCGTGGACTGAAGAACCTCTGCTCTCTGCTTTGCCTTAAAAAATAAGAAACGACAACTGAAAATGCCGCAGCGCCACCGAAGCCCATCAATCAGTCTCAGTTCACATTCTCGTACCGACCACAAATCAGTCTTCCCCTTGCTGGTCTGGCCCGAAACCAAAGTACCTCAATGATCTTTCAGCTTTTAACAGACAGATTTCTTCCTATCTTTGCAGTCATTCCATGTGATTTTTTTTTTTTAAGCAATTGGAAACAACAGAACCACCTCCCACCACCTTTTCCAAGTTTGCCCTCTTTTAAGATAGTAAGATAGAAATCGCTGTTGCTCTGTATCTTTTCCGGAACAAATCTTATTAATTTCAAATTCTGTTTTAGGGAGGCTGCTTGCAAATTTGAAAACATATATATGTAACACTTAAAACTTCTAGTTATCAATATGTGGTCTACAATAAAATGAAAAGGAAGCACTTATATTGTGGCATTACCAACACCTAGGACCAAATGTCTTGTGGCTGAGTCCTCTTCCCACAGCTCTCTTCTGCAGGGGAAGAGCGTCAGAAATTAGTAACTACAACTTCACTCGATCACTAAGTTCTGATAGCTCCTACCACATTCTGAGCTGGTCAAATAATCTCCTACTTTTACTGCCCTGGAGAATATACTTACGTCAGTCACTCTGTAAATTATACCACTATAACGTGCACAATTAAAACTTAAGTTTCTGTATCTCTTATATAGAACAAAAAAGCCCTTCATGTTCTAGAGGAAACCTGTACTAGTCAAAGATCTAAAGCAATTTCAAGAAATTTTTACCCACCCCTCCCACCCTGTTATAAGCTCTAATGTCATTTCCAACATGGGAATGTATATGAAAAATCAAATGCCAAGCAGACAGAAGCACAAGTGGAAACCATGGCCAAATAGTTTCCAAAGATTTATACACATACAAGTATTTTTAATAGTTATGAACAGATGGAAATCCTAGGCACACAGCCTTAATAAAAGTCGATAATATTTAACAAGAAGTCTTTAAATTGGATTACTCAGGATGAGAAATGAGGGATATTAATGCAGAAAGAAACTAGCCAGTCAACCAAATTTTCTAAGAGACTTGTCATGAACATGTTTCTAATTCAGAGTGAAGCATGGCTACAGACACTGCCCTCTTTGAAAGCAGTAAGCTTTTCTTTACTGACATCACACACACACACACACACACACACACACACACACACACAGTGACAAAATAGGCAAAATTACTCAGCCCTCTAAAGTCAAGTCTATGTAAATACATAAATCAATGGATTCTGCTGGTTGTACAGGCAGACAGGTACAGTCTTTTACGCTAGAAAAACTGTCCCCACACAGACTCCTAAAGGCACTCTTCTGCATCAGAAAACATCACGTTATCAGTGTCTTTGATCGTGAAGGATCCCAAAGTGCTTGTCCCAGTCCTTCATCTACAGCACCATCTTCTGTGGGACGGGCCAACTTAGGTGACGAGCAAAAAAATGGGGATGGAAACAGCTTGAAAAGAAAACTACTTGGATGACTCATGAAGGAAGAAAAATCAAGACAGGTAATGTCTCTTACCCACTCCAGAGTTTTCACATAACCATGATTTATATCTTAAGTTTGGGGAGGGGGGAAAGGAGAAAAAAAGAAAAACAAAGAAAAAATTTAAAAAACGGGGAAGCCTATAATAATCCATATCACTTTGTTGCTCTTCCAAAAAATGTAGCAGCTACACTCAGCTCTCCCTCAAGTATGTATAAGTGATTTATTTTGCCAGAGTTTAAAACATTAACTTGTTTGCTAACTATAGTTGCAAAAAAAGGGGGGGGGGAGGGAAAAAAACCAAAAAAGTGGGGAGAATAGGGATGGGGAAAAAAGAAAAAACAAAAACAAAAACCAGGAACAAATAAAAGCAGTTAGCTTGGTTAAGTCTGCTAAGACAATGAATGCCTGGATATGTGGTTATGGTCCAGAGGCATCTTAAGACATGGTTCAGAGACAGATTCTTGCTCTGGTGGCCGTTAACACTGTACTAACCTTCATGTCTTGTTCAGCCTTCAACGCAGCCTGGGCCTGATTACCTCTGACTCCAGAGAGTGATCCACAAGGGCCCCTGGCTACATGTGGCAAACGAGCATGGCTCATGAGGCCTGTGGTCAGCGGAGGAGGCATCTGACTGGCCAGTGCCATTGGTGGCCTCTGAACAGGCGCTGGGAAGGTGTTAGTATGTGGGGCTCTTACCAATGGAGGGACCAGGTTAGGCTGAGAGAGAATCTGAGTGAAAAAAACAAAACATACAACATTGAACTGTTAAAAAAAAAATTTTTTTTTGCCAACTAGACCGGGTTGGCTTATCTCAGAGTAAATCTGTGCCCATTCTGCCAGTGAAAGGAAGTGCATGGATCTGTGCCATTCTATTGCAGGGCCAAGAAGAACAGGCCATGCCTGGAGAATCTAACAGAAAACTGGCAAAGCATGCTGTGGCACGTCAGTGGACTCTAGCATTTCAGCTACAAATTCTGACGGGGAGGTAGAAAAGCTATAAAATATGATAATCTTTTTAAAAAGATATAACTGCAGAAAAGGCACACACTTATACCAAACATAATCTGAAGATAAATAAAAATGATACCAATTCAACAAATAGTGTTTTCTTAGGAACAAATGCTAGTTTGTGAGATTACTATCAATTTTAGTTAGTCTTTCCATACAATCAGCAATGGGAAGAGAAGCCAACGTTTTTACACATATATTAAAACGTCTTTTGGAAATTTTACCCCAACTACACATAGTTATATTAAAAAACAACAACAACAACAAAACAACAACAAAAAATCTTTTAGCCTAGAAAACTTTAAGCACTGGGACCCTTCTCTGAAAAGTCAACTTTTTCAAAAAAGATAAAAGAAATGGGACCAAAATAAATGATCAGAGCTGTGTGGGGAATCTTTTGACTATTTCTCTTGTCTGCTTCAGAACTCTGTGGATACTACCTGTATCTAGCTAAAAATTGCAGAGAACACAGGTCACAAACTTACTGTTAAATAAGCAACTGTCTCTCATTAAAAATAATGTTTCTAAACTACTTACAATATGGCAAGATTATGAAATCAGAGAATTAGCCAGATTAGCAATCATTTGCAAGGAAATAATACTCATTTCTCACTCATATCTGCCCACCTGGGGTGCAAACTGTGTAGGAAATGGTTGTGTCATTCTCACAGTGGCAGGGGCTGACTGGAACTGCTTCTGATAGACAATGCTGTTCATTTTGCTGGACTGGCTGTTCGGACTTGTGGAAGTAGCCCTTGGAAAAAAGCCATCACTGGTCAGTACAGTAGTGCCAAATAAATAATGCTGTTAGAGTTTTAGAGTCATTGCCCTTGGTAGATTCTTCCTATGTGGTCGCTGATGAAAATTTACAGAGGTGAGTTACCGAATATTGTATTATGGCAGTGGAGACACTGGAAGGGGCAGAGGTGAGAAAGAAAACTAGCTAGATAGGTCCTGTATTTAAAAAAAAAAAAAAAAATCTTAAAATACAGTTTAACAAGTACATTTTTAAGAATTTAGGAGCTTAACATTTTAAATAAAATCGTCAGACTGTCTTGTGCTTACCACAGGTCTGGTGACATAGTAAGTAAGCATCTAACAAATCGTGCTTAGTTATTTCAAAATTCAAATGCCAATTTTACCGGAACGGACTAGATGTTGGTGTGGTGCTTCTACCGCTGATTGGAGGTGTGCCTGGTTTCATATCAATGCCACTTCCAAAGGCTTTCAGTTCCATTTCAGACATCTGAGAAAAAAAAAAAGCACAGAATGAACTTAGCATTTCGGGAATTCCATAAGCTAAATGCTGTGTTTAGTGTTCAATACACGAAGACTTAATACAGGAATAGGCAAAGAAACTTCAGTACACAAATCCTATAATTAAGTTGCAAATACCATGGAATTATCAAGGCCAAATTTATGGATGAAAAGTTTTAGGAGAGTGTATAAACCCAATTCTCTCAAAAAATTCGTGAATTCTTTGTTATTAGGCAAAAACCTTATGAAGCCAACACAATAAAAGCAAATAGATCTTAAAAAGTATACAGGGTTTTGAGGGGCACCTGGGTGACTCAATCAGTTGAGTGACTTGGCTCAGGTCACAATCTCAGTTTGTGGGATTGAGCCTTCTATTGGGGTCTGCACTGACAACAGAGCCTGCTTGAGATTCTCTCCTTTTTCCTGGCCCTCTGCCCTCCCCCACTCATGCTCTCTCGATCTCTCAAAATAGATAGATAGATAGATAGATAGATAGATAGATAGATAGATAGATAGATAGATAGATAGATAAATGTTTTAAAAAAGTATACTGGGGATTGAGACTTCCTGGAAGGTGGTATCAGATTCTGTGTCTCCCTCTCTCTCTGCCCCTCCCCGACTCGTGCTCTGCCTCTTTCTCTCGAAAATAAACAATAAAAGATTTAAAAAAGAATTGATGCATTTTATTTTTATAAACTATACAGATGCATATATCTAAACACGTGGCCTTAAATTCTCAAAGAAACAGTGTCAATTTCTCTTCACTTACTTTTCCTGTGGTTGCGATCATGCTATGCTGTGTTCCAGCAGGGATTAATCCTCTAAAAGGCTGGCTTACTTGTGCAGGACGACTCAGGCTCTGGGCCTGGGCCTGTGGGGTGGTATGCTGTAATGGGGGCTGAAGAGTCTGAGGCAGAGCAATTAAAGGTTGCCCCGTAGATCCAAAATTAGGCAATGAAAGCTGAGATGCTGGTAAAGGTACTGTAACCTAGAAAATAAGCCAACAATAACTGCAGCAATTTACTTATACCTACTGTATACACATCCCAATAACTACATATGTATCCCTTCATAAACTTCTGGGTAACATTTCAAACAGAATACAACAATCTGTTCATGTATTTTCACATATAATCTTTTGCTTAGTGACTATCTCCATTCTTTTACTAAAGGTGCAACAATAAAACAGATTAGTACTTCAGACAATATAACCAAAATCATTATGACTATCTTTGAATTAATCCATGGTACATGTTTCGCAATCACATAATACAATAAAATCATGGGATACAACCCAAGAAATTAGTGTTGTTACCATTTTCCAAATGGACATTTCTATATTGTTTTCAGGTCTGGACAAAATTAGCTTTGACAAGAAAACTAATCTTTCAGTTTTCATACAAACAGTATTTAATTTCAATGTCAATAAGGTCATAAATATATTTATACACTTCCACCCTTCAAAAAGCTACCAAAATTAGTTATATGAAAATGACTAATGGTCTGCCTCTCTCCTTTAGTCCTCCATGAACTTTTAAAGATTAAGTGTAGATTAATATGACATTGCTAAGAGACAGGACATGTCTGTCATCTACACTGTCATACTCTGCCACACTGCTCTCAGTATGACATCTTTAGAGTCTTCTTTCGTCTCTAGCATAAATGGTTAAAGCACCTCTCACAATTATACGTAACTGTATACCCTGAATAATGGTTTTCAGACTTTTATATTCATGGAATCCTTTTTAAAATAAATGATTACATGGAAACTCGTTTAAAACAAAAAGGGAAACAGCGGAACTGACTTTCATGGGGCTGTGGAGAGGGATGCTGTGGGACTGATTGTGGTCCACGTCCAGCAGACCCCATGGAATTCTAGGAAACCTCAGAGAAATTCTGAAAACCACTGGACCGTCTCCCCACCTTGGTTCTATTTAAAAACTGCCAAGCAACAACAAAAGCAGTAAAAGTAATAAAATAATGAAGAAAATTGAGGAAATTTACCATGCCATAGTTTACCTGCTGGAGAGCACTAGGTGACTGGGCAGTGTTATAAAAATTTGTCTGGCCAGGCTGTTGTACTTGTCCAGAATAAAGATTTGAAGCCTGAGTAAGATTTGCTCTAGCCTAGAAGAAATTTTGTAGGAAGACAGCAGTAAGATTGAAAAATTTCCAACTCAGACATCAAGTGCTTCAAAGCCATTTCTAACAATTTCTGTATTAGGTAAAAAGATCTTTTTTTTTCCCCTTAAGTCTTTTAAAATTTTTTCTTTAAAAACAGTTTGCTTAAATAATCTGCTACACAGAAACACAATGACAGTGTAAGAGTGTAGCTGGGCTTACCTGGAGAAGATGTGTATCAATCAGCTGGGAACCTCCTAGTCCTGAAGCCTGACCCAGCTGATGCTCATACAAGATAGGAATAGGTTGTGTATTTGAGGTTTGCTGAAAGGCAAGACCTGACTGTGCCTTTGCCAGTTCCTGGTGTTGCACAGCTGGAAAGTTGTGGATGGCAGTACCAGAAAGGACCACAGATGGTTGTGACAGACTGCTTTGCATAAAAGCTGGCTGAGATCTACATAGGTATTGAAGAGAGAAGACTTGGGTTAGTAAGTGAATTCTATTTTGGAATCTGGGGGTCTTAAGAATGGGTATCCCAAATGACCAAACACTCTAATTAGCACAATTAAGAAAAGAGAGAGAACGCAGATAGTGTCTTAAGCACCTATGCCATTTAGAGTCCCGTACACACCAAAGTTCTAGGAAAAGGCTTGCTTTACCTGAGAAACCAGTAAGATTTTCTCCTGAACAATGAGAAGGATTCTCTTTCCATGTGTTCACTAGCAAGCTCAGAAGCAGATCTGATTTTCTCTTTGGTATGGATACTCTATTCAAATTTACAGCACTAATAGTGGACTTTTATGATTTATATTTCCCTACTTCCCCTCATATATATGTTTCTTGTAAGATATCTCAAGACTTCTATGGGATGAAGCAGAATAGTTATTCAGGATTACCAACAAAGTTTTGGTTTTATTTTTACTGAGGTAAAATGGACATGTAACACTGTATTACTTTCAGGTGTATACATTATGATTCAGTATTTGTATGGATCATGAAATGATCACTACAGTAAGTCTAGTTAACATCTGTCACCATACATATATGTAGTTACAAAAACTTCTTTCTTCTGATAAGAACTTTCCAGATCTACAGTCCCAGCAGCTTTATTTTTCAATGTGTGTGCACAAGCAAGGGAAGGGCAGAGAGAGAGAGGGAGAGAGAATCCCAAGAAGGCTTTGCACTCGGCACAGAGCCCAACTTGGGGCTTAATCCCACAAACCATGAGGTCAAGACCTGGGCTGAAATCAAGACTCAGACACTTAACCAACTAAGCCACTCAGGCAACCCTCTCAACTTTATTTTTTTAATTTTTTAGAAATGTTTATATTTTTTTTTTTTGAGGGAGAGAGAGAGAGAGACAGTGCAAGTGAGGAAGGGGCAGAGAGAGAAGGACAAAGAATCTGAGGCAGGCTCTTGGCTCTGAGCTGACAGTACAGTACCCGATGTGAGGCTTGAACTCATAAACCATGTGATCATGACCTGAGCTGAAGTGTGACGCTTAACCAACTGAGTCACCCAGGACACTCAGCACCCAAATGAGCTGCCCCTCAGCAACTTTAAAATATCCAACACAGTATTATGGCCAAAGGGTGCAAACTGCTACTTATAAAGTAAGTTATGGCGGGGGGAGGGGTAAGTCTAGATGGCTCAGTTGTTCAGGCGTCCCACTTCAGCTCAGGTCTTGTGGTTTGTGAGTTTGACCCCTGCATTGGGCTATGTGTTGATGTCTCAGAACCTGGAGCCTGCTTCCAGTTCTGTGTCTCCCCCTCTCTGTCTGCCTCTCCCCTGCTTGTTCTCTTTCTCTCTCTCTCTCTCTCTCTCAAAAATAAACATTAAAAAAAAAAGAATTTTATAAAAATAAGTCATGAGGATGTAATGTACAGCATGGTAACTATAATTAACAATACTGTATTGCCTATTTGAATGGTTTAAAAAAACAATACTGAAATCTAGCTTGAGATTACCCTCTTACTTCTGGGATGGGGGCCTTCAAACTGTATTTTTAAAAATACTAAGATAAAGAGTAAGCAATTAGATCAAAGTAGTAGATTTAAGACAGTATTATCCATGAATAATATTATATTTTATAAAATTGACATGTGGCAGAAACAAAAGCCATGAGGCAGGAATGCTAGCCTGGAGTCACAACCAATCTTTCGAAGGTCTATGTTTCAGGGCGCCTAGGTGGCTCAGCTGGTTAAATGTTCGACTTTGGCTCAGGTCATGCATGATCTCATGGTTTGTGAGTTTAAGCCCTGTGTCAGGCTCTGTGCTGATAGCTCAGAGCCTGGAGCTTGCTCTGGATTCTGTGTTTCCCTCTCTGACTCTGTCCCTCCCCTGTTTACACGGTCTTTCTCTCAAAAATAAACAATTAAAAAAAAAAAAAAAAGGTCTATGTTTCACATATAAAACGGGAAAAACATAAGCATGCTGTTATAAAAGGCTTTGTCTTGGCAGAAGTTAATTCAGGGATTCCATATAAATAAACACTGCTGATTAGGTTGAGAGCAAGAAGTAGCAGAATGACATAGGGATACAAACAAGTGCTTTCAAAGTCTAAAGCAGTGCCTTCCAATACAGCTGTCATGAGCCACATTGACATACACAGCTTACATATTTCTACTGAACAGCATTGGTCTTAAGAAGAAGATCTATCTTCCAGGATAGGTGTTAAAATGAGGACTACAGGGGCGCCCGGGTGGCTTAGTCGGTTGAGCATCCGACTTTCGCTTGGGTCATGATCTCGCGGCTCGTGGGTTCGAGCCCCGTGTCGGGCTCTGTGCTGCCAGCTCAGAGCCTGGAGCCTGTTTCAGAGTCTGTATCTCCCTCTCTCTCTGACCCTCCCCTGCTCACGCTGTGTCTCTCTCTCTCTCTGCTACAAATAAATAAAACATTTTAAAAAAATAAATAAAAAAAAATAAAATGAGGACTACAAACACAATGTCAGTACACTGCTACTCCACCTTCCACAGATACAGAAGACATCACTCATCACTGAACTCTTTGCACAGCTAGAAAGTAGATGCAAACTTTTCAATGTTTCAAGCGGCTAGTACAAATTAAAAGGAGGTTTCCTTAATCAAAAGGCCAGTTTCTTCTACATTTGTCTCCATTATCACCACTGCTTCTGTTCTTTGATACTAATCTACTCCTCTCTCTTTTATTACATTCCATCCCAAAGCCTGCCCCCTTACACAGTCTAGTCACCTGCCAGGTGTCAGCTCACACCCCACAGCAGGCTTGGGTTTCTAGTTGTTGCAGCGCGATGGCAGAGAATCATTTTAGGTCTGTTAGCAGCTATTTTCTGAGATTTCTAATTGTTCTGGGATTATTGTTACCTTCGTCTTCAGGAAGGTGTGAGGTCTGACTTTGTTCAATAAAGTCTTGACTGAAATTACCAGAGGCTGAGTGTCATGACATAAAATCATTTAACATAATTTTATAACAGGGCCATCCTAACTTCAGGGAGGGGGAAGGAAGGAGCAGCAGGGATACAGCATGACGCATAGCAGTTCCAAAGACATGCACCTGTATGGCTGAAGTGAGGAAGTGAACAGCTCCTGAGTCTGGGAAACAGCAGGTCCAGCCCCGAGGCTCAGCTGGGCCTGGTGCTGCCCTTGCAGCGGTGCGTAAATCGGGATGGGGATCTGCTGAACTGAGGCTGGCTGCAATGCAATGGAAAACAATACGTGAGCCCCATATGCACAAGTTACAACACTTGGGAAAATAAACATTTGGGATATGAAAAGAATACAAGACAATGCCATGCATATCAGCTCCCTTCTCAAACAAAACTAAATATAAACATTTAAATGTTCCTTTTAATACATCATTTATTCTACAGTTAATCACTAAGCTTTGGCAAATTTGGGGAAAGTGTGAAAATTTTGGCCAGTACATAGCAAGGTAATGGTGGACTGTCAACAGAAGATTTTCACTTCAAAGAGCCTATTATCTGTAGCCCAGAGGACCGATTACTTCATTAGCGGCCACAAGGCACAGGATGAGATGCCTGTGGCCCTTACCTGAGAAAGGCCTGGCTGAAATCCTTGTTGCTGCGCCAAGGATGGTGGGGCTAACCGTGCGTGCTGGGTGTTGAATAAATGACTCGTGTCCATATAGAAAGCAGGGATTTGAGCTATAGACCACCAGGAAAAACAAGCAGTAGTAAGTGAATGTCAGAATTTTCCAAACAGTTAACTAAAAGCCAAATTTTGAAGCAGATTTCAAATTAAATGAGTCTACTGAAAATTATTACAGCCAAGGAAGACCTGGAAATGTGGAAAGAGGCAAAACTTCTGGCAGACAGGCATATACAAATTAAAACAACAAACCTCTATACAGTGGACCCTTGAAAAACATTTGTTTGAACCATGCAGATTTTTTTTCGAATAATTCCATACAGTACTGTATTTTCCTCTCCTTATGATTTTCTTGGTAATACTTTTTCTCTACTTTAAGAATACAGTACATGATACATAGAAACATCCAAAACATGTGTTAATGCGCTGTTTATGTTATCAGTAAGCTCTAATCAACAGCAGTGTGGGGCGTCAGCATCCCTAACCCTCACACTGTTCTAGGGGTCAACTGTACCTGTGAAGGTATGGAAAAACAGATACTCTAATACTGTCAATGGTGTATAAACCAGTAAAATTTGACATGATCTACTAAAAGTGAAAATGAACCTACCTGCTTACCAGCAAACCTACTCATTTTATACCTAATTAAGGACTTTAATAAAATAGTTCAAAGGAAGTAATGTTTAGTAACTGTAAGAATTTGGTATAGATTCTTAGCAGATTTCTATGTATTATAGAAACTATTTTGTGATTTGCTGTTTTTATGTAATAGTATGTTCTAGAGAAGTTCCCATATTGTTTTTAATTTGTCACAACTATAAATATTGAAATGAACAAAACCTCTCATACATATATTTCTGATTAATAGAGAAATTTATTTATGTAAGATTCTTAAGTATGAAAACTTTTATTACATTTAAATATGTACGTATACAATATTCTGAGATACTTTTCCAGGATTAGGTACAGTTTCTACACTCTCAAGCAATGAATTAAGAAACTATTAATAATACCTGTGACCCTTATAGAAATCAGTCTTTATATTTTCCCCACAGAAAACACCTTTCTTTGCATAGAAAGGCAAGAAATAGCCTCAGTATTCATTTATTTTTTTTCTCTTTTGCTAATCTTAGGTTTACTCTTCCCCATGAATTTTATTATCAATTTGTCAAGTTTCAGATAACAAACATGTATGACCTGACTGGAAAAACATCAAATGCGTAAGTTATTTTGCAAATTATTAGACACTAAATCTGTCTAATATATATGTAACATATATATAAGAAACTGCTAGGGGCCCCAGAATACTTACCAAGGAGAGATAACACTGAATTACATGAGGAAACAAATTTGCAAAGCCGACAAAAAATATTTAAACTTGAGGGGTGCCTTGGTGGCTGAGTGGTTGAGTCCAACTCTTGATTTCAGCTTAGGTCATGATCTCATGTTTTGTGAGAATCCCACTTGGGATTCTACTCTCTCTCTGTCCCTTCCTACCCTGCCCACCATTCTCTCTCTCAAAATAAACTTAAAAAAAAAACAAACAAAAACAAAAACAAAAACAAAAACAAACACTTAAATTTGAAAAAGAGAAAATATCAGCATTTTTAAAAAGTCTTCATTTTAAATCCCCTATACCCAATCCCAAAACTCTTACCTGCTGCAGACTGAGAAACATAGACTTGTGGACTCTGTTGTTGCTGGGCAATAAGTGAAGGCATGCAGCTTAATTGTGAAAAATGACTTGCAGAAGGTAGGCTGCTTGTTTGTAATTGCTGGGGTTTCACCTTACAAATATTAGGAGGGTCTGATGTGGTTGTAGATTTTGTACTCAAAGAAGAGGTAGTGTATGTACCAGCTCCTATATATGGGAGAGGGGAAAAGATAGCATATTTTCAAGTGCCACTGTTGTTCACTGTAAAATAACTCAAGCACCATCTGGAAACTGGCAAATTCATGTTTATGTTCCCTATGTACTTAAGTAACAATCACCAAATGTAAACAAGACTATAAAATTTGGAGAAATACATATTACAAAAAAATAAAAAGAGAAGTCAGTTTCAAAATACAACTCATTGGGGTGCCTAGGTGGCTCAGTCGGTTAAGTGTCTGACTTCGGCTCGGGTCATGATCTCACGGTTCGTGGGATCGAGCCCTGCATCGGGCTCTGTGCTGACAGCTACCTCAGAGCCTGGAGTCTGTTTCAGATTCTGTGTCTCCCTCTCTTTCTGACCCTCCCCTGCTTATATGGTCTCTCTCAGAAATAAAGAAAAAAAACATTAAAAAAAAAAATACAACTCATGAAATAAGGTGGCCAAGAGCCTACAAGGTTGTTATAGTCTAGCCTCAAACTAATAACGTTTAATCATCACAAAGAAAAGGAGGGTCAAGAGCTTTATTCATTTATGGCTAGGCTAAATGTAACAAGACAAAACGATGAAATGCTGCACCTTAGAAATAATTAAGAATGTAAATACACCTCAAGAGATCACAACAGCTCCTAAAAAGTAACGTAAACAAAAGGTTAGAGTTATTCTCCTTTCCAGCAAAATACCTGGAGGTTAATCTTAAGAACTTCATTAATTTATGAATATTTATGAACATCTACTAAGGTCAAGCACAGACATAAGAATATAGAAGAACAAGGGTGCCTGGGTGGCTCAGTCAGTTGGGTCTCAGACTTCAGCTCAGGTCATGATCTCACAGTTCGTGGGTTCGAGCCCTGCGTTGGGCTCTGTGCTGACAGCCAGCTCAGAGCCTGGAACCTTTTTCAGATTCGGTATCTCCCTCTATCTCTGACCCTCCTCTGTTCATGCTGTCTCTCTCTCTTTCTCAGAAATAAAAAAATAAATAAATAAAGGAATATAGAAGAACAAAGTGCTGTACATTAATAATCACTAATGTAATGTGAGCCTTTAGAGGTCACAATCACTCCTTAAAAGTCACATAAACTTAAGGTTACAGTCAGTCCTCTCTCTCTCTGCTAAATAAGTAGAATTATAAATCTTAAGATCTTGAAGGATCAATTAGTTCTGTAGATCAGTGAGCTTTAATGACTATAATACTGTAGGAATGACAATACTGGTATCTGATCAAAAAGTAAGATGTAATCATTATTATTTTCAGACTTCAAATGATGTTCTAAGAGTGGACAAAGATCAAAGTATCTTTTGTTCTTCCACTGAGTCTCTAGCAGTAGGATAATTGGGCAGGAAGTATAAAAATTTATGTTAGTCGAAGAGAGTGTGGGAGGAGCAGACCTGGAGGAAAGGAGTACACTTGACCCTTGAACAACACTGGTTTTAACTGTGTGGGTCCATCCACTAATGCATAGATTTTTTCCCCAATTAATTACAGTACAGATTGTAAATGTATTTTACATATGTAACACACAAAATATGTGTTAATCGGCTACTTATGATATTAGTAAGGCTTCTGGTCAATAGTAGGCTGTTAGTAGTAGTTCATTTGGGTGGGGAGTGGGAGGAGTCAAAAGTTATATGCAGGAAAAAAGTTATACTGGGTTTTTTTGTGTGTGTGTGTTTTTTTTAACTGCATGGGGGAGGGGAGGGTCAGTGTCCCTAATCCCTTGGTTGTTCAAGCTGGGTCCAAAGAAAGCCGTACGAACCTTTCCAGTCCCTTTATTTCCTAATCTCCCTACTATATTCCCCTCCATGTTGCTTTATAGCCCCAACTCCTATCCACCCAAATGACTGGGGACTATGGTAAGCATAATGAAGATATCTTATAAATTCGTGGCAGAGAATGCTTGAAAGGGTCTTAAAAAGGGAAGAGAAATAGAATACTCTTTGATTTGAATCTCTATGCTTGTCTTAATACATACTTTTGATTCCAGATAACATCAAAATAACTGTAGTATATCCTAAAGACCAATTCTTTTGGTACAGAATGCCAGAATATTGAAAAACAGTAGTGCGATCAACTAAATGAGAACCAAAGAAAGTAAATTCTGTGCTGGTTTATTTTATATCTTTTGGAAAGCAGCTTCTGTTGCTTTAGAAAACATTACAGAAAAGTGGGAAAGCTTGAAATGAAATTTCTGTTTTCAGTAGAAGAAACATGGTAAAGGGTTGTACTTTCCTTGAGTCAAGCATTTTAGAAATGTAATTACTTAAGAATTGTAAAGCCCTCAAACGAGATATAGGATTACATGCTAGTGAAAATTTTATGAAAGAAAAAACACTTTCTAACCTGGGGTGTTCATGGACTCTCATTCTCCTTAAAATCAAATGAAACAAAAAACAAAAACCACTAGGTATCATCTCGTCAAATAACAAACTGGAAATTTTTTATCCCTAACTCTTCACCACAAAATATATGTCTCACAATAGACTTAGGCCAACAGTGATTTCAAAGTAGATACAGATCACAAAAATTTGCAACCTTTGTGACTGTTATTTCTGAATTGGACTATTAGCTATATACAGGATAAAAAAAACTAAAAATCAAAATGAGAATTTTATAGAAAAATTTAGAGGATCAAGTTAAACATCTTTTCACCAATTACTTACTAATACCTATGGTGGGGAGAGGGAGTGTTGCATGAAACATGGGAGAGCATGGGGGCAGTTAGAAGGTCCAGCAAGGAAGCTGTCAAGAGCTAGTTGCCAAATTAACTAAAATTGTGAGGGCTGAGATGGGAGGGTATAAGAAGAGCAGGAAGAGTTTACAAAATAGCTAATAATTAGATCTTGTGCAGTCTTATAGATTTTAAAAATAGTAAGTTTTGGGGATAGTAAATAGGAAAAGATCATAAGAAATTCGAAATAATTAACACATTTCAAGGAAAGGTGTAAAACCTTCTACCTGACAGTGATGTTGTGGGAGTGACTGAAGCGACAGGAATCTGAGGCATTGATGCACTTGAGAATGAACTGTAATTCGCAGTGCTAGGCCCACTGGCACTACTGCTGACTCCACTTGCGATTGGAGGTGCTGTGGAAGTTACTGGAGATCCCTTTTCCCTTACGTTTGGAGAATTCTCCCAGGCCTTACGTGCAGACTCCATCTGCAATAAAATGGACATATTTTTAAAGCAAAAAAAAAAAAAAAAGGCTAATGCAGAATACACATACACACGTGTGCATAGATTTAAATTCCAAATATAATCTTCAAAAAAAAACTGAAAAAAATGAAAAGATTAAGATCCTAAGGCTTTCAAAAAACTTTCACTTTCCCCTTTATATTTGTTCTCTTACTCTATTTGGGAGGCAGTGGGCTGTAATCCTATCACTAAAGAGAGCTTGTCGGTGAAATAGAAAGTCACAGCTCCTGTATCCTGTTCACAGGTGTCCCCACCTCTCCAGGTGAATAAGGAAACAGAAATATCATGCCCCTTAAGACTGACCTAAGGCTCTGACTCCAAATGGAAATGCACTGAAGGCCCACCATAAATACCCATTCTTTCTGTATAAGGCTGTTCTCAAATGGCAGATGACAGGCATTTTGTCTGGCTGTTTTATGTTCAGTGTTTTAAAATGCAAAATAACCAGATAGATTTTAGGCTTGTGTTTGGTAGAAATCTGTCTTGTTTTACATCCAGACCTCAGCAAGCATTTCAGATACTGATTGCTGCTGTTGGAATTTGTGGTATGGGCATTAAGCTTTAGTCTCCTAGTTTTCTAGTTTCTTAAAATGTAAACAGGTTGCATTTTAATCTATCTAGACCAGTGCTGTTGAACGGATATATAATAAGTGCAAGCCATATGTAGAATCTTAAATTTTCTGATAGCCACATTTTGAAAAACTAAAGAGGTAATACTCAGGTTGATAACATCTTTTATTCAACCAAACGTATCTACAATAAAATTAAAACCTATACATCAACACACAAACTGACATGTTTTAATTTTAAAAAATATTAACATTTCAGATCCAGTGTCTGTTTTAACAACAGAACACACCTCAACTTGGACTAGCCCACTGAAGAGCTTACTAACTACATGTGGCTTGTGGATCCTGAACTGGATGACATAGACTAGACTAGATCCTCAACAGGAAGGGAACAGATACACAGATTGTGATGTTTTTAGATCTACTACTCAAAATTAAGTAACAATTTTTAATACCAGAGTTAACAAGTTGTAGGTCTTTGAAATATCAACTTAAAAAATTTCTAACTGGGGCGCCTGCGTGGCTCTGTCAGTTAAGCATCCGACTTAGGCTCAGGTCATGATCTCACAATTCGTGGGTTCGAGCCCCGAGTCGGGCTCTGAGCTGACAGCTAGCTCAGAGCCTGCTTCAGATTCTGTGTCTCCCTCTCTCTCTGACCCTCCCCTGTTCATGCTGTCTCTCTCTCTCAGAAATAAATAAAAAACATTTAAAATTTTTCTAATTTTATTTTAATGCAAGAATGAGAAACATTACATGTCTTTCCTGTGTTCCTGTTAAAACACACATTATACATAATTTAACTTCCCTTCTGAAGTGACCTATACCACCACTATAACACCTAATCACGGCACACTTTCATGTTGGCTTGACTCTTCTCACAATCACCTTACTAGTTTCAAATGTGTTTAATTTTAGGACAAACGGATCTTAGGAGGCAAAAAAATTAGGATTCAAAATGCAATTTGTTTGTACTGAGATTTTATGGCTTAAAGCAGTTTTGTAGAGCACAATGCCTTTTATACTAGTTTAATCATATTGCGAACACAAACTACAGCTAATAAAACTTACATAATACACAGGCCACACACATTTGGCTTCATTTCATTTCTTCAGCAGCAAGGAAATTTATATTCTTTTCTAACCAGTATAGTTATTTTAATTCTACTAATTTTTCCGCTTGACAAATATACTGTCAATAAAATCCATGTAATAGGACTTTTCTATGCTTTATATATTACTCAAAGAGAGATGTCAGAAGTAAAGAAACTAGAGAAAGTTTTAAGCTAATGAAATTTAATTTAGATTCATTTGAATTCTAAATGTATATTTTTTCTCAGAATGTCAAAAACATGGGGCGCCTGGGTGGCTTAGTCGGTTAAGCATCTGACTTTCGCTTAGGTCATGATCTCGCAGTTCGTGGGTTCGGGCCCCGCGTCGGGCTCTGTGCTGACTGCCAGCTCGGAGCCTGGAGCCTGTTTCAGTCTGTGACTCCCTCTCTCTCTGACCCTCCCCTGCTCATGCTGTCTCTCTCTCTCTCTCCTAGAAATTAAAAAACAAAACAAAACAAAACAAAAAAAACATTAGAATGTCAAAAACATTAAGTGAAAAGCAATGTTGAATGCGTTTTGTGAAGAATTAACTGGCCTAAAGAATAATTTATGATGATATATTTGCTTATGTGAAGTTAGACTAGCCTTGAATTGAATACAGTCAAAACTGCACATAAGACATACAAAACACAGACTGCGATAGTCCTTCAAGTGGAAAAACAAAGGCTGAGCAGGAGTGGCAGTAAAGAGAAAGGACTGGGAAAAGATGGGGGCTGACATAAAACAGAATGGTTGTCTCATTACATTTTAGTCTCAAACTTCTAGAAATGAAAACTGGTCAACATGTTTCCCCCTCTCCTGAAAACCATCAAAGATCTGCTGTCAACAAATGCAGCATTAGGAGGTCCTGCTATAGAGGTTAAAAAATTGCCCAAATTATAGAACTAAACAAATAGCACCAATGGGATAAACATATGCACTGTAAAAAATCTTCACATAGGGCGCCTGGGTGGCTCAGTCGGTTAAGAGTCCAACTTTGGCTTAGGTCATGATTTCCCGATTCATGGGTTCGAGCCCAGCATCCGGTTCTGTGCTGACAGCTCAGAGCCTGTTTCAGATTCTGTGTCTCCCTCCCTCTCTTTCTGTCCCGCCACCCCCCGCACCCCCATCCCCCGCCAATTCATGCTCTGTCTGGCTCTGTCTCAAAAATGAAATTAAAAAAAATATATATATTTTTTTAAATAAATAAATAATCTTCACTTAATTTCACATCTGTTCTTTTGTAAACAACTGATCTGGAGTTGAGTGAACAACTGATTTTAAATTCTCTCAAATAACTCAACTATAAAAAAGCCATCAGTGACACAGCTCCAAGTTATACACACTACGGGAGTTAAAAAACAAGCCTAAATTTCTTAATATAAAATAACATATAGGGGCGCCTGGGTGGCTTAGTCGGTTGAGCATCCGACTTTCGCTTAGGTCATGATCTCATGGTTCGTGGGTTCGAGCCCCGCGTCGGGCTACGTGCTGACTGCCAGCTCAGAGCCTGGAGCCTGTTTCAGAGTCTGTGACTCCCTCTGTCTCTGACCCTCCCCTGCTCACGCTGTCTCTCTCTCTCTCCTAGAAATAAAATATTAAAAAAAAAAATTAAAAAAAAAATAACGTATACTCTCTATGATCTCTTTTGCCCTCTTATTCAAAAATTTTCAAATCACTTGTATAAATCAATTACCTTGTCATAAAATATTCTTAATTCTTACAGTGCATTCATTCAATTCACATGATTTACAGGAAAGAGAAAAATTAGCAGTCTTTCCAATCCTGGTACTTAGGATAAAAAAAAAAAATGTAACACCAAGCTAGCTGGTTTGTTCTGTACACAACTGCTGTATCCAAAACCTATGGTCTCTAAGAGGCACTCAGTACAAACATGTAATTTAAGTGCTCTCCTATATTTTTAACACAAAATTCACAACCATAACAGGCCTCACGTTAAAGCAGCTTTACAATTTTAATGTATAATTTGACAAAACTATTTCCTCAGCTTAGTACTGTTGCTTACCACACTAAACAAGTAAAAATACCAAAAGAATATTTTTAACTTATGTCCCCTTGCATGCAACACATCAAGGACCTTTAGAGAAGGATGTTGTACATACCTTGAAGGTGAGGCTGAAAGTGGTGGGAGGAGCTGAAGTGAGACTGGAGCTCTGTTGGATAGTCTCCCTCTTGGGCAGGGGCAGGGTGTTGGGCAGGGGCACCTGAAAAGGGAGGTAACATGTATCATAACTGAAGTTGCTACAAAAGCCCCATTACAGATAACACTAAAGTCCTCTTTAAGGGTGTTTATTTTTCATCAGAGCCAACAGGCATATTTCATTACTCAGAGTTACACTGTGTCTGCAGTAATTGATAATTTTGGACAACTTAGAGAAATACTATCTGCTTTTTTAATGCATATAATTCCAGAAAAAGAATATGTTCCAAATATAAGGTATACACTCGAAGGCAGCTAAAGCTTTTTTTACTTTATTTTGAGGGAGAGGATCCCAAGCAGGCACCACACTGTCAGCACACAGCCTGATGCAGGGCTCTATCCCATGACCAGTAAATCATGGCCTGAGCCAAAATCAAGTGTTGGCTGCTTAACCAACTGAGCCTCCCAGGCGGCCCACCTCATATCTTAATGTGTACACTAATCACCAGGGGATGTTATTAAAATGCAGATTCTGACCAGCTGGAATGAGTAGGGCCTGAAATCTTGCATTTCAAACAACTTCCCAAGTGATGCTGCTTCATAGACCAATCACTGTGCAGCAAAGTTCTGAGAAATATAATTTCCACTAAAATTTTAAGGGGCCAATGGGTCTATCAGAAGCATTTAACATGATAATGTAAATATTAAGAAATTAGTCTCCTTCTGCAGTTTAGCCAACATTCTTATAATTAGATTCAAAACCAAAAGTCAAATCGAGAGGAACTAAGGAATATTGCCACAACCCTGTTATACTAAGCAAACTGGCCTGTTCTAGTTATAAAATGATTATGGCAAATACTGTCAGAAACATGAATATATTAGAAACTTTCTATGCATAACTCTTACCCTAGGTCTCTAGAACTTGAAATTTTATTATGTACTCCTGTATGACTGATTTTGATGGTTTACTTACTTATTCAGATAAAATGACTGAGATGCTTGGAGAGCACTTGAAAAGATAATAGTTTTAAGATATTCACCTGTGACACAATGGAGTAATCAGAAATTGAGAATACCATGGACTATTTAATTGAGGTTACTTTATACATTTTTAAAATAGCTGTGCTAGAAATTATTAAAAAACAAAAAAAACCCAAAACCACACCACCTGCATTTAAATCTTCAAGACATTCAATGATTCAAGATTCAAAATGATGGTCATATTAGGTAATACTATCCAATAAACACCAGCTAAAGATTCAAAGGTAAGTAGATTAAGCCTCACTCAATAAGGGGAATAACCCTTTATGAAGAATAATTTTCTCAAAACACAAAAGCTCAATGCATACAATGAAACTCTCAAACACACCAATGAGTGAAAAAGAACATTTCAAAAGGTCCTAAAATTTTCCCATGTAACACATTTTTTTTTAAAGTTTATTTATTTTAAGAGACCACGTGAGCAGGCGAGGGGCAGGAAGAGAGGAGAGAATCCCAAGCAGGCCCTGCACTGTCAGCACAGAGCCCAACGTGGGGTGTGAACCAGAAACAGTGAGATCATGACCTGAGCCGAAACTAAGAGTTGGATGTTCAGTTGACGGAGTCCCCTAAGAGCCCCTAGGACATGTTTTTAATACTACATTAGTTAAGTTCAGAATCACCACTATACTTGGCACAAATAAGTAGCACTGTGAAATCACTCCAAATTGATGACCACTTGTAATGCTCCCTGACCTAAAAATATCTTCCTGTTTTCAAACATGCTGTGGATACACAGCTAAAAGTCAAATGTAGACTACTTGCTTGCTTAGACACAGGCTGGGTCTCTCTTCTTCAAGTTATCCTGCATGCACCAGTAACTACACTTTAATTAGCTCTGCAGATCACATGGAAACCATGAAAACACTCATATGGATACTTTCAATGACTTTTACGGTTCTGAGACCTTATTCGTATCTCATAAATCATATTTTTAGAGGTGGTTTGGCAGAAAGCATAATATACTTTCTTGAAAAATTGACATCTAAAAAACCTCTATTTTTTAAATGAGAAAAGACAAAGTATAATTCAACTTTATTGGGACTTACTGATTCAATATTTGATAATCAACACACTGGTATCAGCACTTTATTTATAGGTATTTATTTATAGGTATTGACAGGGAATCTTTCTGTCCTTTCCAGATTTCCCATTACTTCTTACAGCAAATTAAATAAATTTAAGACTATCTCCAAAAAGGTCAGGGAAAAAGGATTTGGCATATTGAGTGAAGTTCTACTACATCTGAAAGCTGGAGAAATTACATTAATCAACTCCTGAGGAGCTCTCCTATCACAAAGAGAAAAAGTGCGACTCCTTTTTCACCCTTTTCCTCAGTCCTACAGCCTACCTACTAAAATTGGACTAAATGCTCCCTAATGCACTTCACCTCTCTAAAATTCTATATACATGATGCTAGAAGGAAGACTAGAAAGCACAACAAAAACATTTGTAAGACATAAGATTTTTATTCTCAGATTGAAAGAGTCAAAAGCCCCTTGTGTGAAACCTTTAAATATATCTGGGAAGGAGATTTTTTAAAAGAATGAGTCTTTGCTTATTGTATATTTTAAGAAGAGAGCAGCTGACCAAATTTCCACCATACCTGCCCTCCAGAACAAGGGCCATATGTGTAACTTCTAAAATGCTCTTCCATCGCAGATGGTTACCTAACTTGTCTGGGCTTATAAATTTTCCCTATCGATGAACTAGGCAAAATGATGGACTGTACTGATGTAACATAATCTTGCATTATAACAAGGTTGTTCTGGAAAACTACAGCCAAATTTACATAACTTACTGTCACCTAAAAAGATTTTTTTTAATGTTTATTTTGAGGAGAGAGAGATTGAGAGAGAAAAAGAGAGAGAGAGGGAGGGAGAGAGAGAGAGAGAGAGAGAGAGAGAGAGAGAGACCAACCACAGGCAGGTGAGGGACACAGAAAGAGGGAGACACAGAATCTGAAGCAGGCTCCAGGCTCTGAGCTAGCTGTCAGCATAGAGCCCGATGCGGGGCTCGAACCCATGAACCGTGAGATCATGACGTGAGCCGAAGTCGGACACTTAACGGACTGAGGCCACCCAGGCACCCCAACTTACTATCACTTTTTAACAGAGCATTTAAGGGTTTCTGAAGTACAGTACTTACATATACATTACAGCTCAATCTTCACAACAGGATGTTGCTAAGGTACAGTATTTTTTCAGTTCAAAAGGAAACACAAAGAATCTCTGATAACATTCTAATTTCTCTTTTAATTGAGCTTTCACTGCATTATAAAAGGTTTCATTTAAGAAAGAAAATTACCAACCAAATAAATGACTGAATGAATCTGTAGAATGTGAAAGGGAAGAACAAAAATTCTTACCTAAAACCAGGTTAACAGGATTAGTATTTAGGAAATCAAGCCTAAGATTTGACTATTTTTGCTACTGATTATTACTAGTGCTCCAACATACAAATTTACTATGATTTTTCCCAAAGAAGAATGAAATATTGGTCACACGGTATGTATCAGATCACAATAGCCAGGCTCCTAACCAAACCTGAGCATCTGAGGGTGATTACTCACATTATTAACCAAAGTATCCTCCATCTTTGTATTATTAGTAGCCACAGTGTTAGGCAGAGAAGAAGAAGGTGTAGTATAGTCTGTCACAGACTCCTGTGGAGCAGTAATAGAAAAAAAAAAATGTTGTAAACTAAATTAGTGACTCACTTTCTAATGACAGCCTATGAGTTGTAAAGTTGTTTTGGAGGAAAGCAAGAGAGGAGAGATCTTAAGACACAAGTTACTCAAATCTTAATAAGCAATATTGTGATAAAACAAATGTAGACTCACCACTGGAGGGGTGACGGTTTAACTACTGCTGGAGTCCTGTACATTTTTTTTTAAAAAATGCATTTCTATATTGTATGTCAATTACATTTCAATTAAAACTTAAAAAAAAATTAAATGCATTGTACAGTAGGAGGTTGTCAACAGTACAAACTATTTATTTCTGTGGATTACAAAAAGAACTCCGAGTGGTTCTCATACTTAATCTATGGCTTACTTTCAACTATTGTTTTTTATTCTTTTCAAAGTACAACATAGGTAAATAAATGTCAAGATCTTAGCTGTTGCACTTCGGTTTTAAGATAACCTTGTTTATCATCTTAAATCTGTTCTTTAAATATGGTATAGTTGGATCATAGGAGTTTATAGTTACATGTACTGAATTGTATAGCAATTAAAAAGAACAAAATATTCAGATAATGTTTAAGTTTCCACCTACCTTTCTTCTCAATGAGTATATGTACCAGAGTGAACAAAAAAGGGCAAATAAAAATTTTGCCATTCCCACAAGCATTAGTCCATAGAAGTCACACAGTGTATTTTGTCTTAATGAGTATTTTTAAAGATATGCACCTTTCATTCAATGTGGTCCCTAAATGTTAGTCAAGAATTTCCTCTGGTGTTCATGCAATGAAAGTAATCTCTTCTAACCCTGGAAGAAACTGGCTATCCTGGAGTTACTAAAAATTTAATTTGACCTACTTCCTGATTTCTTTTTTTTTGTTTTTATAGTTTATTTACTTTTTTAGACACAGAGAAATAGAGCATGAGTGGAGGAGGGGCAGAGAGAGGGGGAGACAGAATCTGAAGTAGGCTCCAGGTTCTTAGCTGACCGCAGAGAACCTGATGCGGGGCTCAAACCCACAAACCAGATCATGACCTGAGCCCAAGTCAGACGCTTAACAGACTGAGCCACCCAGGTGACCCTCTACTTCCTGATTTCAAAATCTTACTAGTGGGCAAGGTAAGTCTCCAACTGTAACTCCATTAACAAAATAAAAATATACAACAATCCTTTCAAAGCCCAATGAAAAGCATTTGAAACCTGTGTACATGTTTTTCACCTAACACTACTCAAATAGTTCAGAATTAAGTGTAAATTTCCAGAGAAAAAAATCATTTACTATAAGGAATTTCTTCAGATCACAAATGCATACCATGAAATAAAATAGTCTCTGCAAAATAACCCATATAATTTATAGAATTATATGCCTCAAGCCAAAAAGAAGAAAAAAGAAGAAGGGTATTACTGATGTTTTCCCCACTCGTTCAGACATGGTTGGCATTAACCGAGCCAGTCCCTACTGCATGCTGCCTACCTTCACATTAGTGCCATATTCTGTGGATGAGACCGAAATCATTGTTCCTATTTCAGTAGACATTTCAGAAACTGCTTTGGTTTCCTTTGTTGTTGCAGTATCTGTATTCCTGACTGGAGCCGGGCTTGGCTTCTCTTGTCCTTCTGGCTCCACCTGTTGGGCATCTTTAACTTTTCTATTTTTTAATGATCTTTCTTTTCCAATAGGACCTGGTTTGTGTTCTTTGTTTTCTACTGGACTCAAATCTGGAAGCTAAAAATTCAATGTTTATGACAAAAAGGCATCATGATCAAAGACATTCACTGAAGACTAAATTCAATTTCAAAACTATTAACCCCTCTCCCTTAAATTTTAGTGGCTTTCATATGAATTTTATTTACCTTCTGGGCTTTGATAGGGCCTGCCCGAGGCTGCTTCTGCCGTTGTTCTTTCGGTTCAGGTATCTTGTCAGTGTTTTTTTCTGAAAGCACGGGTACAATTTCATTTTCATTCCCATTTGAAGCTGGAGCACCAAACTGTATTGTGTCAATGCCAATTTCAACTCCACTTTCTTGACCATTCTTTGTTCCCTACGAAGAGAATATTTTTTAAAACTTGCTTATTATCAAAGCAAACGGAGTTCACATATGACTGATGTATGTAGTAGCAAATATTTCATACAATAAAATGAGGTTTGAAGCAATCTATGCATTAACTGACACTGATCATATTTTAAGAGACTTTCCTTTAGCCACTACTGATCTGCATTAAAAAACAACTCATAAAATGAAAACCAGGACAAGACTTAAGTTTTTGAAGTTCTGGCTTTAAGAGTTAGGAGTTTGAATGTGGGCAAATCATAGCCTCAAGTTACTCGCTCATTTCAAACAAATGTAAAAGTAACAGACAATGACTGCACCAGCAATGAATAAACGGATGGGGCAAATGGATAGAAGAAAGATAGGAACACAAGTGTCACATGCTTAAGAAGTTTTCTTTAAAGGAAAATGAAATAATGTCCATGAAAATACCCTGTGTTTGGTAACAGAGTGCCCACAACTTAGGAATCTAATCAAACTGCTAACTTATGTGGCATCTTGGGGCAGGGCCCTGCATCAGACAGATAGCAGGAATCTAGCTTGCAGAATTTGCATTATAGTAAATGGAGAAAATGAACAACTTGAAAGGGATATGCAAAAATCAATATATAGTTAAGCCACTTCAGGTTGGTGGATAAAAAAGGCACTGAGGAAGTCATGCCAAAACTCAATCTTAAAGACCAAATCAGTGGGAAGTGTTTCTAGCAGAGAAAACACCTGGTGTAAAGGTTAAAATTAAAAAAAAAGAAAAGGGGGGGGGGGTCTAGTGGAGGCTAGAACATAGCAGTTGTTAGCAGCAGTGGTAGAAGGCTAGACAAAATAGGGTTTTCTAAGCCAGAGAATGTTTTTAAGTAACAATTAAGTAACTGATTAATCTTTTCTAGAAGAACAAACAAAACTTGGGATATGGTTCAATTCCAGGCCTTGGTCTTATAATCAACTCATTATGTCCTATCAGTTTAGGCATCCCTGACCTTAGTGTATCAACTGCTGTGTAAGGTTACTGTTAACATTTATCAGTATAGCAATATCAACAGTATGAACAGACATGCCATTCAGATTTTAATTTTTATCTGGGTGTGGGGGTGGGGAGGAGAATCTTAAGCAGGCTCCAAGGTCAGTGAGGAGCCTGATGCAGGGCTTGATCCCACGACCCTTGGATTATGACCTGAGCCAAAATCAAGAGTCGGATGCTTAACTGACTGTGCCACACAAGTGACCTCAAATTTACTTTTAATATCTGAATATTCTCTTTCAAATACCGACAAACATAACTGATGTAACTTAGAATAAAAATCTCTATTTGCTTTAGTCACTGCTGAAATTCTATAGTCCAGTGTAAATGTACACTTAATATTAGAAAAGCAAAATAGTTTCAGAAAATCACTGAAAGTTATTGATTTTATGTACAGAAATAATTAAGAACTTATAAATAGTTTAATTAAATGGAAAAACAGATTGACAGTAAATGTTAGTTTTAGGAAGAGTATCATATCCTTTAAAACAAAAAATAGTCATAATAAAACAAAACATATTATATTACCAAGCTTTAGGGGTCTATTTAGTCTCTCATAGCACTGAACCAAACAATCATTAAGAACCCTATTTCAGGGTGCCTGGGTGGCTCAAACTGATGTTAGGCTACGTACTGACAGTGCAGAGCCTGCTTGGGATATTCATTCTCTCTCTCTCTCTCAACTCTCTCAAAATAAATAAACAAATAAATATTTAAAGAAAAAAAAAAAGAACTGTATTTCACTAGAGTCATTCAAGAAGTCCCTTAATTAGTTCCTTAATAGGAACACCTTCTGGGGCGCCTGGATATCTTAGCTGGTTAAGCGTCCCAACTTCAGCTCAGATCAGGATCTCATAGTCTGTGGATTCGAGCCCCACATCAGGTTCCATGCTAACAGTTCAGAGCCTGGAGACTGTTTCGGATTCTTTGTCTCCCTCTCTCTACCCTTACCCCACTTGTGCTCTCTCTCAAAAATAAAGATTAAAAAAAAGTTTTTAAAAATTAACATTTTCTATGACTGAAATGAAATTAAAAGTGAAATACAACTTTTCTAGCTCAAAAGTTTACCATGAGGCAAAATTCCAAAATCATGTGCAATGACCATCCACCAAAAAATTACATTCTATCCAGGAAACATAGAACATAAAAGGGATAAAGAAAGATGTATGTGGAGAAAAAAATGAGATACCACCACAATATCTTCCTCTACCACTTGTCAAAAGGCAGATGTGAGCAGTACTTCAAGTATGCTTTCTACTACAGTACTGCAAACTCATAGAAGGTCTACAAGAAAAACCTTGCAACTAAGAGTGCTGAAAAATCATTCTGATATTTTAATGTCACTTTAAAAACTGTCAGCAGTTTAATAAACTCATTAAATCCAGTGCACCTATCCAAAACACAACACACTTTCTATTCCATCCTTCATTATCAGTATGAAATAGCTTGAACTTTCTATATAAAAAAATGCTACAATGAATCCTACTGCCAATACCAACAGGAAGAAGAAAAATGTTTAAACTGAGGATCTGAAATACTGAATGCAGTGACTCCAAATTATTCTTAAGAGTTCTCTGTAGAAGTTTTAAAACAGATGAGGAGGTCTACTCCAGACCTAAGTCAAAAAGCTTACGTGAAGGTAGGGGCAGCAGGAAGAAGTCTTGAAAAAAAATTCTTTTTAATTATACCCTTATCACATTTCTCTGCTCCCCCCCTTTACTAAAAATTTTTTTTGTAATGCTTATTTTATTCTTGAGATCAGATGAGATCAGGCGCGTTCAGGGTGGTATGGCCATAGACATGTTTATTTTATTTTTGAGAGAGAAAGACAGAGCATAAGTGGGGGAGGGATAGAGAGTGAGACACAGAATCTGAAGTAGGCTCCAGGCTCTGACCTATCAGCACAGAGCCCGATGCAGGCTCAAACTCATGAACGTGAGATCATGACCTAAGCTGAAGTCAAATGCTTAACCAACTGGGCCAGCCAGTTAGATTTAGGTGGTTTGTTACACATCTAACTCACAGTCTGTCTCTCTTTCTCAAAGTGATAAAAACTTATTTTTTCAATGTTAAAAATGTTAACATTTTAAAATGCTAACCTTATTAAGTTTAAAGATGAGAAATAGCCTATACGTGTAGAGATCCAGCAGCAATAATATCACTTGGGAATTTGTCAGAATTGTACCCAGGACTCAGTGTCTGGGTAGCTCAACTGGTTGACCATTTTCTGACTCTTGACTTTGACTCAGGTCACAAGGTCTTGGGATCAAGCCCATGTCAGGGTCCATGATGAGCATGAAGCCTACTTGAGATTCTCTCTCTCTGCCCCTCTCCCCTGCTTGAGAAGGAAGGAGAGGACTGAAAAAGAAAGAGAGAGAGAGAGAGAGAGAAACAGGGAGAGAAGGAGGAAGGAATGTATCCAGTCCTCAACTGACCTAATTAGATGGAAACTTGGGGCGGGAATCTCATCGATCTATTTTAATAAATTGTTTAATAAGTCACAGGTGACTGTGATGGACGCACAAGTCCGAGAAACTATTTAAAGGGAAATCTGGTACAATAACCCCACTAAGGCCATTATGCAGTCTATTCCTACCTCTGATGAAGTAGCTGATCCAAACGATGTTAGGGGCTTATTCCACGCACTGACTGAAGGTGGCTGTGGTGGACTAATGGGACCTACTAAAGAGAAGAAGTCATGGGAAATGAGATCATTAAAATTTAGAGATCAATAATCCCTAATCTATTTTACCTTTTCTTTTAATGGCAGCATGACAATAAAACAATGACTTTCACAATACACTTAGAGATTATTGTAGACCAAAATAAATAGATGTCCCCTCAAACATAGTGTATTTTTTTAATCAACACAAAATTGTGTCCATAAAATATGGGTGTTAAAAAGTATAGCACATTTGTTATTTCAGAAAGGAAGCAAAAAGAAAAAATTACTATTACTGCTTCTTACTAAGAAAACAAGGGTGGCTAGGAGAATATACCAAGTATATAAATGAGATGAAAAACAAACCCCAACATTCTCCTGCCATATCCCACCCGTCACTTCTCTGTTGAACTTACATTTCTTTGAGATGTCATTCAGCACAGCTGGAGGTGCCACCTTGTTATCCCATAATTCAGTTGTAAGTGTGCCATGTGACTGTGAGGTCTGGATGGATTTTCCTGTGGCTATGTAATCTGTGCCATTAGATGTCTGAGCTGAAGGTAGTCTAATTGAAGGTGGTGGCTGTTTTGAAGATTGCGTCGTAGTTTGTAGTGGACTCTGGACTGGTTTGTGAGTCTGGCCCTGAGTCTGGGCTGGTGCAGTGGGGGGTGGAGCAGGGATTGGGACGAGGGCTGGGGCTGAAGCTGGGGCAGGGACTAGGGCTGGGGCTGAGGGTGGGGCTGGAATAGAGGCTGGGGCTGCTGGGGCTGAGGCAGGGGCAACTGGGGCTGAGGTGGCTGGGGCTGGAGTTGAGGCCGAAGCTGGGGCTAGGGGGGAAGCAAGGATGGGAATGGAGGCTGAGGCGAGGATGGGGACAGAGGCTGGTGCTGGAGCTGAGGCTGACGCGAGGATGGGGGTTGGAGCTGGAGCCACAGAAGAGACAGCAGCTGTGGCTGAGGTGGAGGGTGGGACGGGAGCTGAGGCTGAGGTTGGGAGAGGAGCTGAGGCTGCAGTTAGGCCTGGAGCTGGTGCTGAGGCTGGAGGTGGGGCTGAGATTGAGGCTGGGCCTGGAGCCAAGGCTGGAGCTGGAGCTGGAGACTGGGCTTGCTGGGGCCCTGTAGCCTGTTTTTTGGCAAATCTTGGAGGAAGCTTAGAAGTCTGACTTCTTCCTTTCTCATTTGTATTCTTTTTGTTCCAGACCTTAATATATTGGTAAGAAGGATTTTTGTCAATAATATAGCTGAAGAAAGTAACAGTTCATGAATATAATCTCTAACAAGATCTATTAATTTAGCTCCTTAACTTTTCAAAATAGGCATTTGATAGAGCAAAAATATCAAAGCTGCTATGACAAATTATGAAAAGCCAAGAAGTTACAGGGGACAAAGACAAATACGTATTATACATTCTTGATATATACTTTTATAACCTCTCTTCCACAATTCTAAAATTCAAAAAATTAATGAATTTTTCAGTGAATTCCACGGCAGCAAAATCTGACCTGATCCAGGGCACCTGGGTGCCTCAGGTCATGATCTCACAATTCGAGAGACTGAGCTCCACGTCAGGCTCTGTGCTGACAGCTCAGAGCCTGGAACCTGCTTTGGATTCTGTGTCTCCTCCCTGGACCCCCACCGCTGCCGCCCCTGCTCCTCCACTGCTTGTGTGTTCTCTCTCTCTAAAATAAATAAATAAAACTTTAAAAAATATATGTGACCTGATCTAACAAAAAGCTGCTTACCGACTTCACTCAACTCATGTTTGCCACAGAAAAATTAATCTGTGGGTGTTGCTGGGCTATTATGCTATATAGTATACCATTTTAATCTTCCAATATAAATGGATAGATAAATGAATGAATGACTTCTGAAAATGTCTAGTCTCAAGGGTTATATTCGACTGAACTCAGTATTATCATTCACACAAGATTTTTATAGTGTTTCTTATTTTGAGACTTCTCATCTGTTAGAGCTTGTTATTACTATGATCTATGTATTTTATTTATTTGTATCCTGTGTCAGCATTTAGCAAAATTGGTGTCTGGGTTGATTTAAACAGGGTAACTTACCTTGATTCTTCATACTGTGTGTTTAAATGAACTGGTTTTGATTATAATCAATCTCTTACAGGTCAAGAATTTGCAACTTGTGTCATGGCAGTTGTGTTCATCAGATTCCCTAGATAATTTAAAACTAACTAACTCTGCCATGAAGTAAAATGGGACAAATAAGATGACCAGTACTGGAACACAAAACATTCTTGAATTAAAGTAAAGATGGTCTACTCTAAGGCAAATAGTGAGCTACAGTGATTACCTTCTATTTAAAATTCACCTCACTTAGGGTTAAAAACAATTTAAAGTTGTGACAATCAAAGCCATTTAGAACACGTGAATAAATGCAGTCTTGACATTATAGGTAGATAGAAATCTTAAGTATCTGCTAATATATTCTGGGCAAAAATCTAGTAACTAGTAACAAACTGAAACACTAAACCTGTATGATTTGTTCTTCCTTCTTTCGACGCTCCTCATCCTGTAAACGTTTTTGTTGTTTTTTGGAAACCACTTCAGTAAAACCGTCATCATTCAAATTTGACTGGGGGTCTTCAACTACTGTTACTTCAGGATGGTCGTCAATTATAACGACACCTATGGGTATGGAAAAAGATTTAAAATGGTATTTTCTTTTTTTCGGTTGAAAAGAAACAGAAATGTTCAGTCCAATAGTGATGAAAGAAAGGCAGGCAGGCAGGCAGGAAAGGAAAGGCAAAAATCTAGTTCTGATAATTCACAGTATAACCCAATTCCGAAACCATAAGGTAGCCATTTATTACTAATATTTGAAGAGACATAATGGATACATGATTTCATATAAACAAGGGTAAAAAGTTTTTGACTTTCTGAAGTGAATGATATGCATCCTTTTTTCCCCCAGCAAGATTGTGGTGATGTCTTCTAAAACACTCAGTATAACCTCAGTCAAATCACTTAACCTCTACTTCTCCCAGGATCCAAACTGCATTGTGCTATGGAGATCTGCATGGCACTTTACTTGCATCTAACCATTCTAAGGTGGATATTACTATTGTTTCCCTTTTGCAAAAGATGAAATAAATCTTGAGAAACTGATATGTTATAGGTGAGCTGGTGAATAGCTAAGCTGGTCTTATTTATGTAGACCACTGTCTACAATGTGTAGTTGTTAAAAAAATATATGTGAAAGTTCTACATGTATGTAAAGTAGCACAGATGTACATAAGGGATAATAACCTCACAGATTAATAACTTAAGATGTTATTTTCTACTCACTGTGAAACTAACAATTATCTGGGCTATCTTATTAACCTATACATCCCAGTAAGTGTAAGAAATCTAGATCTCTTGGGGCGCCTGGGTGGCTTAGTCGGTTAAGCGTCCGACTTTCACTTAGGTCATGATCTCCGGTTCGTGGGTTCGAGCCCCGCGTCGGGCTCTGTGCTGACTGCCAGCTCAGAGCCTGGAGCCTGTTTCGGAGTCTGTGTCTCCTTCTCTCTCTGACCCTCCCCTGCTCACGCTGTCTCTCTCTCTCTCCTAGAAATAAATAAAACATATTAAAAAGAAAAAAAAAAGAAATCTAGATCTCTTAAGTGTTATTTATTATTTTACACAGAAAGTGCAGGAGTGGGGGAGAGGGACAGAGAAAAAGAGAGGAAGAGAAAAAGGACAGAGAAAAAGAGATTTCATGACCTTGAAATCATGACCTGAGCCAAAATCAAGAGTTGGACACTCAACTGACTGAGCCAGCCAGGGACCCCAAGATCCCTTAAGTTCAATATTTAAAAGAAAACATAAAATAGGTCGGGCAATGCAACTTGTGGTTGCAGGTATGTTTCTAAAATAAATGTAAGAAAAGGAGAAGAGGCTGGAAAGCCTGCGTCTCTCAGTAGGTTACGCATCCAACTTCATCTTAAGTCATGATCTCACAGTTCACGAGTTCCAGCCCCATCTCAGGCTGGCTGCTATAAGCCTGGAATCCACTTTGGATCTTCTGCCACTGCATCCCACTACTCCCCTGCTCATGCTTGCTCTTGTTCTCTCTCTCAAAAATAAACGTTAAAAAAGGGTGAGACAATTCAAGTAAGTTATTTTAATTTTGTAAATAATATATGTTTTAACTTGGGAATGAGAAATAAAAATATATATTTGCTTGGGAATGATACATCTACAACTCAGAATGGAGACAGCCTCTGAGGGAAGGCAAGAGGGTATCATCAGGTAGTGGTTTGTAGGGAATCCACTTAAAAACAATTTTCTTTAAAGGCCTAAAAATTTCCACTTATGTAAACAGTGACAGGAAAACCAGACATAAATACTAAGACTGGCTTCCACTCTTTAATACCTATTGCTGTTCTTGTTTTCCTTTTTAAAAAATTTTACATAATCTCAGGGGCACCTGGGTGGCTTAGTTGGTTAAGCGTGTGGCTGACTCTTGATTTCGACTTAGGTCATGATCTCATGGTTTGTGAGTTCAAGCTGTGTGCGGACAGCTCAGAGACTGGAGTGTGCTTTAGATTCTGTCTTTCCCTTTCTTTCTGCTCCTCTCCTGCACATGCTTGTTCTCTCTCTCAAAAAACAAACAAAAAACAATAATAACTTAAAAAATAATAAAATAATTTAAGTAATCTCTATACCCAACGTTTGGTTCAAACCCACAACACCAAGATCAAGAGTTGCACACTCCACTGACTGAGCCAGACAGGCGCCCCATGTTATTCTGCATTTCTAACAAAAGCTTGATTGGTTCTAATTTATCTATGATACTTTTACTACGTGCGTTTTTTAAGTCCTTTACGAGACTTTTTTTTTTTTTTTTAATGTTTTATTTATTTCTGAGAGAGAGTGGGAGAAACAGTGTGAGCAGGGGAGGGTCAGAGAAAGAGGGAGACACAGAATCTGAAGCAGGCTCCAGGCCCTGAGCGAGCTGTCAGTACAGAGCCAGGCACAGGGCTTGAACCCACAAACCGTGAGATCATGACCTGAGCCGAAGTCAGACGCTCAAATGACTGAGCCACTTGGGCACCCCAGAAGGCTAACTCTAAAATGGAGCAAACGTGTCATTGGATGCCATTAAATTCATATCAGTCTCCCACTTAGACTACAGTGTGTGTCTGTGTGTGTCTGTTAAGTTTTTCTCTATAGCCATGCCATCACCCATTACTTTAATTTTCTTGCCAAAGACCTTTTTTTAAGAACCTGTTGAAGAGCTTATTTGCCCAACTACATGCAACATTTATAGAAATTTGAGCAATACTTTGTTTCCAACACTCTGTTCTTACTTGGTGCTTCGTAACATTTTGGGGTAAAGAGAAATAACTTAAATGTTATTAGGAAAACACGCAATTAAGTCTATTTCTTACCTATGTGAAACCTAAAATGGTATTCTAGAACAGTAATTCTCAAACATTTGCACACATGAGAATCACCAGGAGAGCTTGTTAAAACACAAAGAATGCTTCAAGAGTTTCTGATTCAGTACATCTGAGGTAGATTTTGTACTTCTCACAAATTTCTGGAGACCACACATTGAGAACTATTGGTCTAGAAATAATAATGCCAAGGGCCTAGACCCAAAGAGAGTTTTATAGGTTTAAATGACCATTAAATAGATGAGAGTTCTAGTATTTATTTTTCATACTGGAATAACAGTACCTAACCTAACTTTCCCATTATTACTATCTGGTCTTAGTAGATCTCAATTTTTACAAATACTCCCAGTTTAAGTCGCATCTGAATGAATGGCAAACAGAGTATTTTTACATGTGTAAGTGCCTACTCACAGATGTTCCTTAACTTCCTTACAAATATTTTCTTATTGCTTGTGTTATCCTTCACATGTGATATCCTCTTACTTCATGGCTTTCTCAAAGTATTTAGTAACGCTGCCTTCCATCCTATTTATTTATTCTGTATTTACCGTATCTTAGAAGCCAAATTTATCAAGGTCATAAAGTCACTGAGGTTTTAACATTTCTGTCTTTTAAGATAAAGCATATGTAACAGACATAATTAAGCATCTTTGTTTAGTTTTCTATGTTTTCTTATACCTGTTAGGCAAGGTAGAGTGGTTAGTCTCCCCATTAACCGTTTTTATGAACAGTCAAACCCTATGGACTATCTTTAACAAGTATTCAAGACTGTGCTAAAAGCAGGTGTTATTTTAGTTCATTATATCAGTTAGTGATTCATAATCAGCCTATACCTCAACCCTGTAGGCCCAATTTTTGCTTCTTTAATTATAGTATCTACTTAAATGTAGCAGATGATACACAAATAAAAGGAACCTAAGACATACTTGCATAATTGTTGAGATCAAACTGTGACAGTGCATCTACTTTCTCTTTGGGTTTTTTAGGGCCTGATTTGGGGTCTTCTCTTTTCTTCCCTGTCGAATCTTTGGGGTTCTTCTGTCCTGTACCATTTGGTGTTCCTTCCTGGTGGTGCACGGAGCTGCCGTTCACAGGATCAACAACAGTTGTGCCTGCAGACTGGTCATCAAATGGCCTATAAAACAATGATTTGAGTTACTACCGCCACATAACTGAACAAATGAGAAATGATTGCTGGCAGTTTCTAAGTTTAACCTAAGAAGGAACAGTGGGATAGAAGACTCTAACTCTAAAACCAATAAGCCTTAGTGACTTTCCCTGAGTACAACTTCACTAAAACTGAGCTTCCCAATAAAGGAGATGGACCAGCTCCCAAGAGTTCTTTCTAGGAATTAAATTCTAGAATTCCAACTGTGCCCTGAAGATTCTTACTGGGTCTGTCTATCATGGTATATATAAGCCAATCAACACTGTTTATAGCAGAAAATTTGCAATACAAGCTAGTCCAAAATATTCACTACTATATATCTCCACAAGAGGGCAGCATATGAAAATTTTAAAAAGCACTGATTACACATATTTTTTAAAGTTCAGATTTATACATTAAAATGAATATATTAAAAGCCACTTTTTTAAAAAAAACCACTTTTAATTTAGAAATAGTTCGCAAACCAATGTATTTCTATAGTTTTTCTTCCCTATCAAATTGTATTCTTGGATTCATTTCTTTAAATTTATGAAAATACACCAAAGAAAATAGGTTTACTAACTAATTTTCATCATAGCCATTGGTACCACTTGAGATAAAAGCTTACCAAGTGATTGACACAAAGCGTGACCTCAAATATTAGAATAAAATCATTTCTTCTAAATGAGACATATTCAACATATTGAATTTAACTACAACCAGTAACTGCTATTTCTGCAGATTCAAAGTTGTTACTGTCTACATGGCACAAAAGTCTTGCTAAATGGTTGAGATCCACATTACACAAAAACCAGATCAAGAGTTCCCCTCAGTATTATTACTTACAACTAACAGTTTGGTTATAGTCAGTAACTAAACTGTAATGATATATGTTATCCTAATTCTTTTGATGTTTTAAATGGAGGTTCAAATTCTGTGTTAAGAAGGTACTCAGGAAACATATTCAGTCATATTATCTCCTTAAAATATTTTCTAAGTTATCAGAAAGCAAAAATATTTTCATTGATGGGTACAATAATCTGAAATGCTAAGTATATTGAAACTAACCAATGTAAATGTATATAATATTATCTGAATAAATTTCTTACCAGCTCAGGCTGCAAACCTGGGAATTTGGTCAAAAACCAGGGCACAGCATAATAATAGGAGGTACTATATACCAGATATGTTATGCGGTTCACAAACTTCATGTCTAGAATGTTCACCAATGTTTCTAAGTACTATTATTACTTTCTCCCCATTTTAGTAATGAGGAAGCAGAGTTGTATACAGGAAGTATCAAAACCTATATTTAAAACTATGCAAATAAATGAAATTAATCACTCAATCAAGGTAGGCGTGCTGCCACTATAATTTTTCCTCATATTAAATAAATCGATAATTTACTATAAGCTTTTTAACATTTAATACATCAGACCAAACTCAGCACAGTTTAAGAAAACTGCTTTAACATAAATCCAATTGTATTTATGTTATTTGCAGTCTTGGTGATGGGGTAGGACTTGCTTTCTAGGCCTCTATCCAGCTGGATTATTTATTGTAGGTTTGCAACTTGAGAGGAAAATTTATTCTGAAGGTTCAACATTCACTTCCTAGCAACCGAGCAATAAAGCATATGGTTAAAATGTATTCATTTAAATCCCAGAAGACACCTATAAGCACCCAAGTTTTGCAAAGAAAACCCAAAGAAAGAAAAGAGGGCTGATCATCATCAAGAAGACTTACCAAAAGGAAGACACTGTACAGGTCCTTCTCTAAGTGTGCAGATTCTCCCAAAGCTACAAAGGCCTAAGAGGGCTCTTCTGGAAAATACAACTTAGGAGGCAAAGACTGCTAAGACCCATAAACCTCTCTGGCTCAAGCACCCTTACACTTTGAGAACAGACCAAAAAATGTGGGGGAGAACAATGTCTGGGTCCTCTATCTAGACTGGCTCCTTTGCTCAGTTCAACGTTCAGCTTCTTTAAAGGTACGAAAGTAATTACACTGAAACCAGAGTACTCACCCTCGCTTCCCACTTTTGGATGGTGGGCCACTTCTTCTTTCGTTTCTAGGACCTGAGAAATTCCTTCCCGATTTGGGTGGACCGCTGTTGCCGCGCCGATTCTGGCGATCTACACCAGGTCTCTGGCTAGAAAAACTTCTCTTTGCTATTTCCCTTTTTGGAGGTAAAGCATTCTCTCCAGCCTTTACAACTGCTTGTGCATTCAAATCAGCATTTTTTTTTTCATCTCTCTCACGCCTCTCATTGAAATCACTGCTTTCAGAAGCTGTTTCCCATTCTTCATTTGCCTGATCTGAAGAGTTCTGGTTAGATAAGTCTGGTGTCTTGTTCCCAGATATCTCCCCAGCAGGATTAACTGGTTCTTGAACCATATTATTAACTGCACCATTTGTGGTCACTGCCACCTCATTGGTTTTTGAAGCAGCCTCCCGCTCTCTGAGACGTCTAAATCTAGGCGGCTTATCTTGTCTTGGTGGTCGGGTAGGACGTTGTCTTCGGGGCCTCTCTCTAGCTGGGTCAAATTTTCGCTCAAATTTTGGAGGTCGTTTATCTGATGGTATAGGAAGAAACTGTTCATGCCTTCTTGGTGGCTCTTCATCATCTGGCTTTGGAACTTCTACCTGCCTGGGGTTCCACTGATTGTCCCGATAGACAGGTCTTCGGATGGTGGAAGGGCGTGATGGCCGACCTGCAGGATCCCTTCCGCCGCGTCGGAATGTTCCCCCTCTGCCTCGCCGTGTGGGCTCTCCTTTAGGAAGGAAGCCTGGTTTAGATTTATCATCATCCCTCATGTAAGATTTTTCTAGAGGTCTATTATCTATTCGGATGTGATTTTCAGGCTTGAAAGGCAACTGAGGCTTCATCAGCTTTTTGTTTTCAGACCGCTCCTCTCTTTTGGGAAATTTACCTTTGCTTAAACTATCCTTGTCACTTGCACTTTCATGAATTTCACTGTCTGTGTCAGTCTCTGAACCTCGCTGTCGTCTCCTTTTGGGAACGACTTCAAAATCAGAGCTCTCACTTCGTGTTTCACTTTCTTCTCGCTGTCTGAGAGGTCCTGAGGGCGCATGCTCTGTCCGTGACTTACTGTCTCTGTACTGAGGATAATCTCGAGTGTGCCCTCTCCCACCCCGGCCACGCCCTCCATAAGAACCTCTATAGCTCCGGCCTCTGGAATAGTATTCACCTCGGCCTCGACCTCTATATCCTTGATCTGGAAACCAATCTCTATCTCTAGCTTCTTTCCAATAGGTCCTAGGGGGTAAAGTGGATTCTTTTTTAACTACTGGTCTTGAATCTGGTCGAGGCCTCTCTACAACAAGGTCCTTGCTACCAACTTTCTCAGGTTGTTTTTCTTCTTTGACTGTTGGTGCTGTGACTGTTTGTTGGTTTACAGTTTTAGCCACAGGCTCTTCCTCAACACTACTTATAGGTTCTGAGGGCTTCTCAGCATCTTGAGGTGGCTTTTGAACCAAAGGTAAAGTTTCTGTTGAAAGAAATTTCTCTGGTTCTGGTTGAGGTGGTGGTGGAACTGACTGTGGCTGAGTTGGTGCTGCAGGCAGTGGGACTGAAGGGACAGGATCTTTCTTTTCGGTCTTCTCGGGTTTTACAAGTTTCTCAGGGACCTTTTCACCCTTTTCCCCTTCTTTCTCCTTCCGCTGCTCTCGTTCTTCTTTCATATCTCTAAGTATAGGTTTTTTAATAGGACCCGATCTTCTCACAGGCCTATCACCACCTTCTTCTCTTCTGTTGGAGCTTGGCCGTGGGCCCCAACGAGTTTCTGATTTAGGTTTATACAGCTTTTCAGGTTTTGGTCCTTCAGAAGATCGGATAAAGCCATCCTTCTTTGGTTTTTCCTCAGTCCTTTCTGTTGGTTCCTTTGAATCAATGCATCTGCTGGTTACTTTAGGAATGCTTGCGGATGGCTCATTTCTTTGCTCCTCTAATTTTGGAGTATGGTTAGATCCATGGGAAACACTTCTTTTCCGAGCAGGCTGACTTTCTCCAGCTGAAATGCGCTCTTCTTGAGGAGTGGATACAGGTTTGTGATCAGGAACATCAAAACAAGCAGACTGATTATTTGCGTCAGTATGGCGAGGTCTAATATCTTCCACAGATCTGCTTAAAAACTTCTGTACTTCTGTCTCATTTGACTCTCTAACAAAGTCAGCTTTTGGACGAGCCTCTGACTGACTGTGTTCTACAGGATAAGCAGCAGTAATCTGTTCCTGTTCCAGTGGGGCTTCAGGCCTAAAATAGTGAGAATTCAGAGGCATAGCTATCAAGAGAAAAACTCTTTCCCATAATTGTACAGCAAAATAATCCCTCTAATTATGAAATGTAAATGAGGGGTGCCTGGGTGGCTCAGTCAGTTAAGTGTCCCACTCGTGGATTTGGTTCAGGCCATGATCTCACGGTTCGTGAGATCGGGCCTGAAGTCGGAATCTTGCTAACAACATAGAACGTGCTTGGGATTCTGTCTCTCCCTTTCTGCCTCTCCCTTACTTGTGCATATGCAAGCTCTGTCTCAAATAAATAAACTTAAAAAAAAAAGTAAATGGATCCTAATCATAAAAATCATTTTTAAAAACTCTTAATCTGTTTCCTTAAAAAGTTTAGTGCAAAAAAAAAAAAAGTTTAGTGTAGCATTATTCATAATAGCCAAGAGGTGGAAACAATCTTAAATGTCCACTGACAGACAAATGGATTAAGAAAAATGTGGTATCGGGGTACTTGGATAGCTCAGTCAGTTGAACATCTAACTCTTGATCTCAGCTCAGGTCTTGATCTCAGTGTCATGAGCTCAAGCCCCGCGAAAAGAAAATGTGGTATATACACTTACTTACAAGGGGATTCTGTGCTACCAATTGTATGAGAACATTATGCTAAGTGAAATAAATCAATCACAGGGCAAACATTGAAGGATTCCACTTATGAGTATATAATATAATCAAACTCATCGATTCAGAAAGTAGAATGGTGACTGCCAGGGCCTGAGAGGAAATAAGAAAATTAGTTGCTACTAAGTGGCTATAAAGTTTCAGTTTTCAAGATGCAGAAGTTCTACAAATGCACTGTAACACACTGTACCTATAGTTAATACTGTACAAACACTTAAAATTCCTTTGAGGAGAGATACCACCTTATGCTTTTTTTTCCCCCCCTCAATTAAAAACAAAAGAACTTTATTCCTTAAGAAAAAAGTTTAGGCCATCCTCATGTGAATTATTTGTTTAATTTAATGTTTATTCATTTTTGAGAGAGAAAGAGACAGAGGAGAGACAGAGAGAGAGAGAGAGAGAGAGAGAGAGAGCAGGGGATGGGCAGTGTGGGAGAGGGGCACAGAGGGTCCAGAGCAGTAGAAAGCCCAATGCAGGGCCAAACTCACAAACTGTGACATAATTTGAACTGAAGTTGGGACGCTTAATTGACAGACATCCAGGTGCCCCATGCTGATGTGAATTCCCCCAAGACTAATAATTTCCACTTATAATGAAAGACTATATCAGAGTAGGTCTATCTTCCCTCGATTAAACAGAATTATAAAGCATCACAAAATATACTCTCTTAAAAGGGCAGAAGTTCTAAGTTTATAGTTATAAATGATTATAGATCACCAACTGTCCGTTACTTCAAAGTATCTTTGTGTTTATTTTTTAGGTAGGCTCCATGCCTGGCATGGAGCACAGCGTAAGGCTTGAATTCATGACCGTGAGATCAAAACCTTAGGTGAGATCAAGAGCTACCAACTGAGCTACCCAGGTACCCCCCAAAGTTCCCCCAAAATATCTTTGTAAATTAGTATTTGTGCTTCTCTTGGCATTAGAAAACCTTCATAAGATACTGATAATCAAATGTCTACCATTTCTCATTAGTGGAAAAAGTACATCAACACTTTAACTAGACTACATATCAAGTATTTAAACAACAGTAGAAACTTGCCAATTTTAACATTTGACATTCGGTATTCAATCCGGTGTACAGAACTCGGTGACAAAATGCTCTACTCAATACAGAAATGACAGAAAAAGCAAGCATGTCCAAAAAATGAAATGACATACACTAAACAGAAGAAAATCAGATTTGTGGTTCCATCCTAAACCAGAATGATCTTCAGGGATACTACATAGTTTTCATTTTACAATATACGATTCAGTCTGTTAATAATTTTTACAATTACCTTGCATCCTCAGGTTCTTCTGTTGCCTTGGGAGTAGTGGCCTGTTGAGGCTCAGTATGAGGATAAGGATCTGACCCCCACATCACACGAGGTTCAGAAAGGGAGATTGCATGATCTCTTGCAGATCGTGCTATATGCTCAAATGACTCAGAACTGCTAGGTGATCCTTCCATCTGCTCTCTTCTTATTAACGGCTTGGGAGGAATCATTCCTGTACAAAAGGCCCAAAAAAGATGAGAAAAACAATCACTATACACACAGAATCTGGATTATTAATTACTGTTTGGAACTCTCTATACTTGAGCTACAAAAATACATTTTGCCAAGTTAAAGTGATAAACTCAAGAAATGATGAGTGAAAATTATACAAGTTTTCTGTGAATGAGATTTTTATTGTTGCTATTAAATAGATTTAAGAACTGAGGAAGTGCAACAAAACCACGATAGCAGATAAAAGTCCAGTGTTAGGTGGAGAAAATGGAAAAGCTGGACTAAAGGATATACAAAATTCAAATTCTTAAACACTTAAAAGAATGAAAACAATTAGCAAATAACAGTGTCATTTTAAGAGTCAAAAACTTTTTAAAATAATATTTACAACACTGAAAATAACTTGTGTTTTGGTCTTATCAGACCACTCATAAAGTATCTGTCTTTTACTCCTCCATGTGCAGTTATAGAGATTTTGATTAAAACTCTAAGCACCCTATTTTAAGTTCTTACCACACTGTACCTCTTAAAGGACTTAAGAGTGAAAAGGGAGGAAGATGAAAGCCTTTAATCTTGCATTAACTACAAATGGGCCATGAAACAACATCAATTTCAACTCACCAGGGTGAATGGGTGGAATATCCATGGCAGGTCTCCCTGACATCATCCGGGGGTCCATGTAGGATTGCATCATGAGCCACCTCGGATCAAAGCCCATAGAGGCCAAATGCTGAGGGTGAGGCTGCATGGGCTGGTAAAGAGGTCTGTGTGGTGGGGGAGGGACCGCACTGTTGGATGGCTGTGAAGGGACTGCCTGTGGAAGGACACCTTGCTGTTGCTGCTGCCACTGCTGCTGTTTCATCTGTTCCTGAAAAAGCAGGTCCGCACATCTTAGAGTTTTAGTTCCATGTGATAAATCAATATAATCATATCAGAAAATAGGCTTTTTTGAATCCTTCAGGGAAAAGACTTTAAAAGACTATTAAACAGTGAGAGGTGGTAACACAAAAGAAGAAAAAAGATAAGTTAGGACATACTGCCTTAAACTTAAGAAATTAATCAGTCAGAAGAAAGAAAGGAAGGAAAGAAGGAAGAAATCACTTATTAATTATACTTCAGAAATAGTTTCCTAGAAAGGAAGATGCTGTCTATAATTGACATAGGGGGGAAAAGACACAGAAGTTTACAGTAATACCCATTATCAACAAACTTTTATTAAAAAGGGAAAAAATTTCAGGGAAAATTTGGATACTTTTTGTATTTTAGGTTTCATGTCAAAATACTACTCTGATTACCGAACAATAAACCTTTTCAATCACACATACATGATAAAATGCTTTTGTTATTACCTGCTGTCGCTGGAATCGAGGTGGTAAAGACTTCTGAAACTGTTTAAAATAACCAGATAATACAGCAGGCCGAGGCTGAGACCCTGATTCTGGCTCAGTTTCATGTGCCACTTGTGTGGTCTCTTTTTCACTGCGATTGATGTCTTGTCTAATGAAGACTGGATCATCCTCTGTCCAAAGAAAAGGTGAAAAATAATTACTCTCAACCATGACACTTAACAGACACATGATGTGTGCACTGGAGTAAAATACTAGATTGATATTTTAAAAAGGTTAATGAAGAAGAAAGCATCCGCTCAACACTCCACAAAATTATCTATACTCTAATACTGGTAGGCATCAATGAGGTTAACATCAAATTAACAAAACCTTAGAGTTCCTCAAAGCTAGATTCTTAAGAAAGAGATCATAGTCCAAATGCTTTACCAAGCAAATATTTGTATTTGATATTTTGTGACAATAAAACATTTCAAATACTACCTATTTTCCATTGTTTCAATAAATATCAATGCTGTCCGTATTTACCTGTGGCTCACCAGGATTTGTGTAAAAACACAAACGGCCTAATCTCAAAACACAACAGTTTGTTTTTTGATCAATAGACTATTACCTATAAAGAAAATTAATGAATCAACCTCTGACAGCGTGATCACCAGCTATCTTCAAGCATGTAAATCATTATTCTATGTACAGTATATCATGTATGATACCAAAAAAACCCCTATATACATACTTACTAACTAAACAATTCTGCATTCTAGAGAAAACCAGAGCCATATTTGTTCTAGAGAATGCCATGTCACAATTACAAAGCCAAGCTCACTATGAATTCTATTCTCAAAGGACCAGGGATGAATTTTAAAGGGAAGTTTATTTTGCCAATGTAAAAATCATTCTCTAAAGAATCACAAATCACATTTTTTTGTTGGCATATTCGACATTAAGTGTTGTAAAAGGGAAAATAAAATACTGGAAAAAAAAGAAAGCCAATGTTTACAAACCAAAAGGGTATATCAGGCTGATAAACCTAGCAAAAATTAAATTGTCATCAGAGAATATATATGAATGAAAATAAAAGCACCATTAAATAATGATTAAAAGAAACGTATAAATAACTTGTGTCAATATAGTCCCTACTGACAGTTAAAGCAATTGGATGAATACATGATTCACTGGCAGAACAGGGACTAAAATATGATATCCTTATTTCAAATCTATACTCCTTTCTCATCATCCATTAATGAGATTCCCTAGGTTGTTCTCTTTTAGCATCCATCAATATTAAAGTATGCCAATGATGGGGACCTAGGTGGCTCAGCTGGTTAAGGTCTGACTTCAGCTCAGGTCATGATGTCACAATTCTTGAGTTCATGCCCTGCACTGGGCTCTCTGTTAGCAGAGCCTGCTTCAGATCCTCTCTCTCTCTCTCTCTCTCGCTGCCCCTCTCCCACACGTGTGTGCACACATACACGAACGTGGTCTCTCTCAAAAAGAAACATTTATAAATAAATGTTGATACAAAAAAAAAATCAACTGAACACAAAAGACAGAAAATGACAGAAAAGGATGGGCAAAAATGGATAGAAGGTATATAAAAAGCCAATACTAAAAGGTCAGAAATAAATCCCCTCTAATCAATTTACTTTAAATGGACTGAACTGGACTCCAATCAAAAGACTGAGATTGTCAAAAATGGATAAACACACATGATCTTACTATATGTTATCTGTAAGAAACTCACTTAAGATCCAAAGATACAATGGGATTGAAAATGAAAGAATGAACAAAGATATTCCATTGAAATAGTAACCAAGACAGCAAGGTGGCTATACTAATATCAGACAGGATCGGCTTGGAAACAAAAGTTTTACAAGACAAAGGACATTACATACAAAGGTTCAATGCAGCAAGACATAGTAATTACAAATATTTACACATATTTAATATATATGTGTGTCTAACAATAGACCATCAAAATATATTAATTAAAATACTGAAATAGTTGAGGGGATAAATAGACTGCCATACATTTACATTTGGAAACTCTCAATAATGAACAGAATAACCACAGAAGGTAAGTGAAGAAACCAAGGACAAAACACAATAAACCAACTAGATCTACCAGATATACAGAACACTCGTTCCAATAACACCCAACACCTTCTTCTCAAGTGCATGTAAGACATTTTCCAAGATAGACCCTATGTTAGGCCACAAATCAACTGTTCAAAGATTTAAAATGATAAATCTTATATGAAGTATTTTCTCTGACAAGGAGATGAAGTTAGAAATCAAAAAGAGAAGTCAAACGGAAAATTCACCAATCTGTGGAAATTAGACAACATACTCTTTTTAAGTAGGCTCCACGCCCAATGTGAGGCTCAAACTCATGACCCTGAGACCAAGAAAGAGCTTCATGTTCTACTAACTGAGCCAGCCTAGCTCCCCTAAACACACTCTTAATCAACTAAGACATCAAAAAATAAATGACAATGGGAATTAGAAAACAAAACCACAACATACCAAAACTTACAGGATGCAGCAAAAGTGGTGCAAAGAGGGAATAGTTAAATATATAAATGTTTACATTAAATAATAAAGATCTCCCATCCCAAACCTACTATTACAATGTAAGGAAAGAATAAGAATAAAGTAAACCCAAGGCTACTAGAAGAAAGGAAATAAAGATCAAAACAGGCATCCAAAACAAAGAGAACAGAAAAAGAGAAAATACAGCTAAAAAGTGGGTTCTTTGAAAAGATCAACAAAATTGATAAACCTTTAACAGGATGTCTCAACATACTAAAATCAGAAATAGAAACTGGCACATTACTACCAATTCTACCGAAATAAAAAGGATTATGGGAGTATTATGGACAACTATATACCAAAAATAGGATAGGATAATCAAGATAAAATGAACAAATATCAGAAAACATAAACTTTTCTATTAAGTTTTTAAATCCAAATGTGTGAGTCCTCCATTTTTGTTATTTTTTTTTTTTCCAGAATGGTTTTAGCGATACTGAGCCCCTTTGAGATTTAGGGCTTTCTAAATATAAGATTATGTCATCTGCTCACTTTACCTGCATCCCTAGTTATCACTTTACCTGCATCCCTAGTATACTAATAATGTATGATCTGAAAAGGAAATTACAAAAACAATTCCATTTACAACAGCATCAGAAAGAATTTTAAAAAATGCTTAAGAATGAAGCACGAAGAGGAAAGATTTGCTCAATGAAAACTACCAAATATTGCTGAAAAAAATTAAAGAAGACATAAATGGAAACATGTCCCATGTTCACAGACTGGAAGACTTGACATTGTTAATATTATCAATACTACCCAAAGCAACCTACAAGAGTTATGCAACCCCTCTCAAAATCTCAATGGCATTCTTTAAAGAAATAGAAACACCAATCCTAAAATTCACATGCAATCTCAGGGAACCGAAAATAGCCAAGACAATCATGAGGGGAAAAAAGTAACATAGATGGATTACTCACACACCTGGATCTAAAAGCATACTTGAGGGGCGTGTGGGTGGCTCAGGTGGTTAAGCAACCGATTTCGGCTCAGGTCATGATCTCACGGTTCGTGGGTTTGAGCCCCGCGTTGGGCTCTGTGCTGACAGCCACCTTGGAACCTGGAGCCTGTTTCAGATTCTGTGTCTCTCTCTCTCTGACCCTCCCCTGCTCACACTATCTCTCTCTCTCTCTCAAAAATAAATAAACATTTAAAAAAAATTAAAAGCACACTAGAGTGGTCCGACTTGGTTTTGGGTTTCTTTTTTAAGTTTTTTTAAATTTAATTTATTTATTTTAAGAGAGAGAGAGAGAGTGCAAACACGAGCAGGGGAGAGGGAAACAGAGGGAGGGACAGAGAGAATCCTAACCAGACTCTGTGCGGTCAGCATGACATGGGGCTCAATCCCACAAACAGTAAGATCATGACCTGACCTAAAATCAAGTGTCAGACACTTAACCGACTGGGCGCCCCAAGCGTCTGACTCTTGATTTTAGCTCAGGTCAAGATCCCCGGATCGTGGGTTTGATGGACTCTATGCTGAACATGGAGCCTGCTTAAGATTCTGTCTTTTGTCCCTCTGCCCCCTCTCCTGTTCACATGTTCTCTCTCTTTGAAATAAAATAAAAATAAAAGCATACAGTCATAAAAACAGTATGACACTAGCATAAAATAGAATTGAGACCCCAAAATAAACTGTAACTTACATGATTGAAATGATTTTTTAAAAGGCTGCCAAGACCATTCAACGGGGGGTTAATAGTCTTTTCAACCAATGGTGCTGTGAAAACGGAATATCCACATGCAAATGAATGAAGCAGGACCCTTACCTAACAAAAAGTATAAAACTGAACTCAAAATAGGTTAAACATGTAAACTTAAGACAAAGCTATAAAACCCTTAGAAGAAAACATAGCAAAAGGTTCATATTAGATTTGGCCACAACTTCTTAGATTCACACCAAAGGCAGAAGCAACAGAAAAATATCCAGAGCGAAAAGACAACCTATGTAAAGGGAGATAATATTGGCAGATCATATATCTGACAAGGGATTAACATCTAGAATGTATAGCCAATTCCTAAAACTTAAAAACAATCTGATTCAAAAATTGACAAATGACTTGGACAGTTCTCCAATGACACACAAAAGGCCAACAAACACGTGAAAAGATAATGCTCTGCATCACTAACCACTGTGGAAGTGCACATCAAAACTAAAATGAGATACCACCTCATACTCATTAGAAGGCTATATCAAAAAAAGCCCCAGAAAATAACAGACGTTGGCAAGGACACAGAGAAATTGGAACCCTTGTGCACTGTTGGTGGGGATATAAAATGGTGCAGTTGATGTGAAAAACACATCCTCCAAATATTAAAAATAGAATTCCCAAATAATCCAGCAATTCCACTTGAGTCTATAATCAAAAGAAATGAAAGCAGGGTATCAACAAGATATTTGTATACTCACATTCACAGGCGTATTCAAAACAGGTGAAATATGGGATCAACCAAAGTGCCCGTCAATGAATAAACATATAAGCAAAATGCGTATATATAGGTAATAGATTATAGCCATAAAAAGGAAGTAGACTCTGCAATAAGCTATAATATGGAAGAACCTCGAAGACAATATGCTAGGTAAAATAAGCTCATCACAGAGAGACAAATACCGAATGGTTTTGTGCATCTGAGGCACTGAGAACAGTCGACATTGTAGAGCCAGAAATTACAATAGTGGTTGCCAGAGGCTGAGGAGAGAGATGAACATGGAACTGCTGTTTAATAGTACACAGTTTCAGTTTTACAAGATGGAAAGAGTTCTGGAGATAGATGGGTAGTGGTGATGGCTGCACAAAACTATAAATGTATTTAATACCAATAAATGGTACAGGTAAAAATTCTTAAAATGGTACGTTTTATGTTACAGATATTTACCATAATAAAACAAATTTAGGAAAAAAGGATAATAATATATCCAATAAAATTCTCAACTTCTATTAGAAACAAAAAAAATTCTCGATCATTTTCATCTGAATTATAGACCTGTATTTAAAATACACAGGGGTGCCTGGGTGACTCAATTGGTTAAACATCCGTCTCTTGGTTTCAGACGATGTTTATGAGTTCAAGCCCCATGTCAGGCTCTGCACTGTCAATGCGGAGCCTGCTTGGGATTCTCTCTCTAAAATAAATGAACTTAAAACAACTACACAAACATCTACACCAGAAGTAATGTGAAGCCTCCTACATTTATAGAAGAACAAACGACGATCATACCTTTATTACAGGTGTTTTCACTTTCTGATTTTTCTAACACAGGCTCTAAAGTAGGTTCTCTGTGTTCGATTTTCTCCTCCACTTTCTCCCTTTCTTTCTTCTCCAACTCACATTCCTTTTCCTGTTCCTTGATCTTCTGCAGTTCTATTTCCTTTTCCTGCTGCCGTTCCAGTTCTTTCTCTTTTTCTTGCTTTCTTTCCTTTTCAATTTCTCTCTGTTTTTCCTGCTCTCTCTCCAGTTCTTTCTCCTTTTCCTGTTGCCTCTCCTTTTCTTTCTCCCTCTCCTTTTCTCGCTCCCGCTCCTGTTCTTTCTCCAGTTCTTTCTCGCGCTCTCTTTCTTTTTCTCGCTCCCTTTCTCGAATCTCCTCTGTTGATGGTTGCTTGTCCACTATGCCAAGCTTTTCATCCAGTCGTTTCAATTTCTCTGCACATGCTGCCTTCCTTTGTTCTTCCATTCTTCGCTCTTCCTCTTCGCGCCGTTTCCGAGCACGTTCCACTGCAGCAGAAAGTTCTGACTGCTGTCTTCTTCTCTGCTTCCATATTTCATCCTCATCTGGGACTTGCTGCTTGGGGGGGAAAGGGCCTGGTCTTCCAGGTACTGCCTGTCGGTCTGGAGGAGGATGCTGAAACATTATGATAAATTATCAGGTGAATACGACAAGCTTATTTCCAACCAACACTGGACTTCCAACGTGAAGAGGGAAGGAAAAACTCCATAAAATGTCACAAATGTTCCTGATAAAACATGCATATTAAAATGCAAACAAGTAGCAACATGGGAAAAATATTAAATTCACGTAGTTCCCCAAACTAAGACCAGAATAATTATTTTAGCCATCTAACATTTTACAGAACATGTGCCTATTTATTGTGGCAGACATTATTGTTCACTCAGAAGTTATTGAATTACAAGCTCTCAACATGAATCTCAAAATCTAGACACAAAGGAAATTTGGAATGTGAGCACTTTTCAGAGCACCAACTGTCAGAGATGGAATGCCAAAAGAGGAAAAACAGTCCATAAAGGTGCATAACACTGTCACATGAACCCCCAGAAGATAAAGGTACCATTACAGAGGAAAAAGAGACAACCAGAAACACTAAATGAATAAAATGAGATACCACTATTTCTGACACTTCAAAGAAGGAAAGATTCCTTGAAATCAGCCTGCACAGTTTTCTACCATTAAACTGAAAGATCTAGAAATGTACACCTAGAACCCACAGTGAAATGTGGGAGATCACATGACAGACTGAGTTTTAATGATTTACTTTTCAACTGATGTGTTCTAAAACCACTATAGTCACTGCCAGCAACTATGCAGAAACAAGCAAAAAAAAAAAAAAAAAAAAAGCACCTGAAGGGCTGAAATGTTAAGGAACTAAAAAAAAAAATGCTTTTAAAAATGCTGATTTTAATAGCTAGTAGGGGGAAGAAATCTTAAAAACCATGTAACCAGTCAGAATCCTCACAGACTAGAAAATAATGGTATGATGAAAACAACTGGTCTATATTTAAAAATATGATCCAGACTCTATCATTTATTAACACTGCTGTCTTAGGCAAACCACTTTATCTTTCTGGTGTTTAGTTAATTCATCTCCAGCTCAGAGATAAGCTACAAACACAAGATTATACAAAAGTACCTATAAAGTACCTATTTCACACAGTAAGCTTAACAGAGCAAACATTTTTTTAAAAAAGCAACTTCACTGAAGTAGAATTCACATAAAATGTGAAGCAGATGTTTTAAATGTAGGTTGGAGTAGGGGCAAATGAAACACTTGCGTAATTATTGTCCTGATCAAGACAGTAAGGGATGCGTGGGTGGCTCAGTTGGTTAAATGTCTGACTTCAGCTCAGGTCATGATCTCATGATTCATGTGTTCAAGCCCCACACTGGGCTCTTTGCTGTCAGCTCAGAGCCCACTTCGGATCCTCTGTTCCACCCCCCAGCCCCTCCCCCACTTGCACACACACTCTCTTAAAATTAAACACTTAAAAAAAGGTGGGGGGGGGGCGCCTGGGTGGCTTAGTCGGTTAAGTGTCCGACTTTCGCTTAGGTCATGATCTCGCGGTTCGTGGGTTCGAGCCCCGCGTCGGGCTCTGTGCTGGCTACCAGCTCAGAGCCTGGAGCCTGTTTCAGTCTGTGACTCCCTCTCTCTCGGACCCTCCCTTGCTCACGCTATCTCTCTCTCTCTCCTAGAAATAAATAAAACATTAAAAAAAAAAAAAAAAAAGACAGCATTTCTTCACTACTCTATCGGTACCCCTGACCCCAAACAATCACTGGTCTACTTCTTGCAGTAGAGAAGCAGTTTTACCTCTCCTAAAGTATCATATATATGGATACATCAAGTTATATTTTCTTTTGTGTCTGGCTTCTTGTGCTCAGGGTAATAGTTTTGAGGTGTCTATCATTTATTTGGTCCATTTTATTACTGGACATTATTCTATCATAGGCACATCACTTCATGTGGGACAGACACGTAGAATGCTTCTAGCTTTTTAACTATGAATAAACAGCTATGGACATTCATGCCTAAGTCTTTGTGTAAATGTATGTGTTTTCACTTCTCTTGGATAAATACCAAGGAGTGGAACTACAGAGTCATGTGTTAAATATGTTTCACTTCATACGACACTGTCAAAATGTTTTTCAAGGTGATTACAAGGTTTTACAGCCCCCCGGCAATATATGAGGGTGCTAGCTACTTCATACCCTCACCAACATTTCGTGTCATCAGCCTTTTAAATTTTGGATGCATAATAAAATCTCCCTGGGGTTTTACTTTGCATTTCCCTAGTGATTAAATATTCTGACACTTTGAGGCCTCTGGGTGGGGCTCAGTCCTACTCCTGATTTCAGTTCAGGTCATGATCTCACTACTGTAAGATCAAGCCCCACAATGGGCATGGAGGCTTCTTAAGACAGTCTCTCTCCCTCTTCCTTTACTCTTCTCCTGCTTGCATGCTCTCCAAATAAAACACAAAGGTACTGAACATCTTTTCATGTGGTTATTGGCCATGTGCATATCATGAAGTGAATATTGAAATCATTTTATTAGGCTATTTGTCTTATTATTACTTATAAGAGTTTTATTTTAAATATATCCCAATACATGTTTTTGGTTAAATGGATATTTTGTAGGACATATTTTTTCATTGTCTTAGATTTGTTTTTCAAAGTCTAATTGACAGAGTATTTTTTCTTTCTAATTCATGCCTTCTGTGTCTTATCTAAGATCATCATTTTTGGCCCAAGTTTAAAGACTTTTTCTATATTTTTCTTCTGGATATTTTAGTTTTAGTTCATATGTATATAAAAATACCATAAAGAACATTCAGTGGTTCAAAGGAACATAACTGGTGAAGATGATGGCGACGGTTGTGGTACGTATACCTATCAGAGAAGGATGGTCTGGGAAGGCCTCCAAAGTGGTAACGCCTGTGCAAAGATTTTGATCAGAAGAAGAACCTCTGGAAAACATTCCTCTAGTTAGAAGAATAGCAAATAAAATGTATATTTTATGTGTTTCAATGAACCTTGTGTGGCAAGAACAGAGAGAAAAGTAAATAAGATCAGGAGAGGAGACAGAGACCTTAAGACCACTGGGAGGACCTGAGGAAGGAATCACCACTGATCTAATACATACAGTTTTTGAAGATTAATATCCACTACAGAATCTGGGATGGAGTTAGAAGGTAAGCAGGCCACAGGAGTGGAAAATGAGACCTATTAGGAACCTACTGTAATAGTTCAAATAAAATATTAACAGAGGATAGCAAGTACTCAGTGTAGGAATATATTCCAAAGGTAGGGATGCTAAAATTTGCTGATAGATTAGGCAGGATGTCTGGTAAAAAAGAAAGATGATTTGTGAGTGACTTCTAGGTTTCAACTTCAGCTAATGGGTAAATGATAATGCCATTACCTAAGATGCGAAACCCAGGGAAGAAGCAGGGCGGCACCTGTGTGTGTATGGGGATTGGGGGGAAGAAGTGTTGGTATGATTTGGACATATCTATCAGAAATCCAAGTAGAGATGTTGAATTGATCACTAAATACATGATTCCTGAAGTTAGGGTAGAGCTAAGGGCTATAGATACATGTATCTGAGTACGACCAGGAAATAGTTAAGAACCCCCAGGGAAAGGATATAGTTAAAGAATGAGAACACAGCCCTTAACCCTCCAAAAACCAAAGGTACTAAAGGCCCAGAAGAAATACAGATTGAAGAAAGGGAACAAAATAATGTGATCTCAAAAGTTTAAAAAAAAAAAAAAGTCTTTCAAGAAGGATAGAGAGGTTAACTGTCAAGGGCTACTGAGATTAAGTAAAATGAAGACTAGACGAATGGATTTGGCAGGATGGAAATTATTACTGACCTTCAAAACAACAGGTTCAAAGGTATAGTGATAGATGAAAAGCTTAACTGTAAAGGGTTAATGAGAGAAAAACTAAAGATATTAAGTGTAAATAGCTAAGACAATTTTGCCATGAAGGAAAACAGAGAAATAGGGTAGAAAACTACAGGGGGCTGGAGGGCAGTGAGAGTCAAAGGAAGGTTCATTTTTGTAACAGTTTTTTTAAGATGGGAGATAATATTACCGATAAGTGATAGAAGATGAGCTCAAGGGAACAAGTAGAAGAGCTTTGCTTAGTAGTGAGGACAGAAGTCAGAACAGGATGGACACTGAAAAAGGAAAAATGGTTGCTTCTCATTTTCTTAGTGAAATTAGGAGCATGCTTATTAGCTGAGAATGAAGAGCAGAGGAAAAAAGAGGAAGATACATGAGAGATGACAAGGTAAAATCTGTAATTGTTTCATTAAACTTATAAATTAGAAACATACACTGAAATCTTACCATTAAAATAAGTAAAATCAAGTAATACATACAGACCATTAAGAAGCATTTAAGATTTACCTGCTGTGCAAGCAATTTTGGAGGTGGTGGCAGGTGTGAACATGGTCCACGTTCCTATTATAAAGGACAAGTACAAAATAATCAGATAAAGGAGATCTACTGGAAATATTTCTGAACACAAACTCAATTTTTTTTATTAGGACTATAAGACTGCAAAAAGTAAACCATTTTCATCCTTTTCTCTTTTTCAATAAAAGTACATTGCTCACTGCAAAATAAATTTACAGTCTATAAAATCACTCTGACATTTTATATTAGAATCTATGAACTTTGCAGAAAGTAGAATTTTAATGTATAAATTCTGAAATTCTACCACAGGTTATGTGATTGTGTAGTATGCCTCTAATTTTAAAACTCTATGTTAGCCCTATTCTTTTTCTGAATTTTTTTTCTAATGGCAAACTAAATGTATGTGATGTACCTAAAGAAAAGAAACATCTAAAGCATATTGGAACTAACTATGATACAGACTATTCACTTGCTAATATATACCTCAGTGTCACAAACACACACAAAAGATAAAGACATCAAGATATGGTATATGATATTCCTCTATTCTTTCAATTATCACTGCCCATGTTAAGCCAGTAAATTAAAAAATCACATAAAACATATATAAGAAAACAAAAAACTTGAAAAATATTTTTTCAGATTTCACAAATTTAGTCCTCAATGGCTAAGAATAAATTCACCAGGGATGGGATAAGTGGGGAAGGGGCATTAAAGAAGACACCTGTTAGGTGTGTAACACCTGTTAGGATGATCACAGGGTGTTATACACGGGGGATCAATTACTGGAATATACTCCTGAAATCATTGTTGCACTATACTAACTTGGATGTAAATTAAAATTTTAATTAATTTTTTTAAAAGGAATAAAATTCAAATTTCCTTGTATAGCATACACTTAACAACTGTTACACAGCTCTTGTACTCCTCTCCTATCACAAACTACTGTGGACTTCTAGAATGTGCCAAGCTTTCTCATGCTTCTCTGCTCTGAACATGTCCCCATTGCCTGAAATGTCTCTCTTCCCTTTGTTTACTGGGTAAGTGCCACTTCAAGTACCAAGTCTTCTGCAAAATCTTTTCCAGAGAATTCAGTAAGAACTCATTTTGTACACTGTCACACTACTTATCACACTGTTCTGAAACTGACATCTGACGTCTTTTCTTTTTGTTTTAGAGTCTGTTAATTACCTAGTTCTACCTCCTTGAAGAAACCAGTTCCTCCATAGGTTGTATATGAATTCAACAAATACATGCTGAGTACACTATGAGTTAAGTGACTCTCTGGTTGATAGCCCTTTCATATTCCCAGCTTACACTGCAGTTTTTGCTACATCTTAAAGTAGGATTTAGTGTGTAACTGTTTACCCACGTCTTTCTTTTCTTTAACAACATTCTTCAAAATGGTTCACACTAAATATAATTCTCTACTCCTTATGTGTTATATCCCATTTCACATAAATAGTGACTAGGATTTACAAAGTATTCAGTAAGGCATAGAGCATTTAGCATTGTTAGTTTGGAAAACCAGTTTTTGCTTCCACTTTGATAGGGCCAAACTGTTATAAGGAAAAAAAGTGAAACTTTAGTTTCTACTTGATAATTTTAGCTACTGTATTGACCATTCCCTGCTAATATGCAAAAAAAAAAAAAATTTATGGTTTAGATCTAAACTCTTCAAGACAAAATACAGTTTCATTTTCCTAATTCTTCTTCCAACTTTATGATTACAAGAGTAACTCAACCAGAATATATGCAGTGGCGAGGACCCTGAGTCCAACAAACCTGATTAAAGGACGGTCCCTTCCCATAAGGACCTTTTGATACTGATGGCTGAGCAGGTATCTGAGAAGATGATTTAGTGTTGCAAGCTTCATCTGCTTCTTTTCGGTTTTCAGTGTTTTCAGAGGCTTTTGAACCTTGATCCTCACTGAGAAATCAAAATACAGGTGAAATAAAAAGTAAGTGGACAGACTATACCATAAGTAAAAGCATTTTGTCTATATAAAAAAGACTGTTTCCTATGGTTTTAATGTGGGACAGGGGGAGTATATCAAAGAATGAGATCGTATTGTGACCTGGTGGTGCTAACTCATTCAATCAGTAAATATATACCATATATCCATAATGTGTTGGGAACTGGGTTTGGCCAGTTTATCTCCACAAGGTATAAAGTGCAGTAGAGTAGCTATCAACATGGACATACAACTGGAGATACAATCTGGCAAAGGAATTATACTCCCACCATTTTCTATCACTCTATCATTTTCTACACCACCCAAAAAGTCTCATCTAAATGCAACTGAACAGGGGCACCTGGGTGGCTCAGTGAGTTAAGCATCTGACTTCAGCTCAGGTCATGATCTCACATTTCGTGAGCTAGAGCCTCCTGTCAGGCTCTGTGTTGAAACAGCCCGAAGCCTAGTTTGAATTCTGTGTCTCTATGTATCTCTCTCTGTGTCCCTCAAAAATAAACATTTTTAAAACAGTAAAAAATAAATGTTAACCATATAATATAATTAATACTGTATTCTAATGTATTCTGATTTAATGAAAGAGGGAAGTCAAACTATGGTATTTTCTAAAATCACAAGTCCCAGGTAGCTCACAACTATCATGAAACATTAGTGTATTATAATGCCATGGCTAACAAAAACAAGAAACAAAACTATACCAACATGTGCATGCAAGCTCCTTATATTTTAAGAATCTGATTTTTATTTTAATAACCCATATATTTTTTTAACTGTGATGTTCCTATGTTAGAGAAGAGATTAAAAACTTGCATTGTCTAAACTTAAATGCTGTGTGAAGTTTAAAAAAAAAAAATCAAAGACTTGGTTAAAACAGCTATAGTAACCCAAGTTATTTTTCTCCAATTTTGGAAATATGAATCAGTACTAGCAAGTAACAAGTTGGAAATGGTCCATGATACTGTCTTTCAAAATATCTCCGATTAGGTGGCCAGAAGCTAAATGTCTTTTTTTGTAAATACGTATTTTATCTAGAAACAAGAAACAATCAAACTTTAATTTCTTCATTAGCTGTGCTTTAAAATACAAAAAATTGGCTTGTTATTCACCTTCCCACTCAGCATGTTCTTGGAGTAGAATGTAGGAAATTTACACAAAAAGAACAAATGCCTATTAATGAAGCCTCTCTGCTTAAATGGATGTTATATCAATGAATTCATACTGTTACCTGAGGAAGGTATAACAGCTTACCTGCTGTTTTCTTTAGGACTACTACTTCCTTGCTCATCGTCATCGCTGAAATTCAGCTGTTCTGTATAGTCTACTTCCATCTGAGCACCTATTAAATTAAAGAAAACTCAGATTGACTGTTTAAAAACATCTAAAAACTAAAAATGCTTAATTATTTTGCCTCTTACCTGCCCAACCTTCATCAGCTTCAGCATCTAGGTTATCAAATTTATCAAGCTCCTTTAGTTCTGATGCACTAAGGATGGAGGGCCGTTCAGGCTCAGAGGCCCATGAAGGAGGTGGGCCCCTTCCTCGAAGGCCTCTAATGAACAAAAGGTGATGAGGGGAAGGGATACAAAGTTTTAATGATTTTAAATTAGGTAAATATGAAAAGATTGGAATTTAGGTTCATTTCAATTCAACATTAATGTTTTCTATTCCATGATATACAAAGTATTTTGCACTTGGCATGTGTTCGAAGAAATTTTAATATTAATTAAAAATTTAGGAAAATATTTGATATCATTCTTTTCCAAGTATTTAATAGCAGGAAGTGGGGTTTTTTTAATCACCAAAAATATTTTAAATAAAAAAAACATCGTAAAGAATAATATGGCTAAGACTCATACTAATATCAAAATAAAGAATTTTAAGAAAAATCATTAAGGAAAATGTTCATCTTACATTTAGCCCAAAAAAAAAAAAAGACTCACTTATAAAAGTGAGTCAATTATTTGTTCCTGGAAATTGTACTCTGAGATCAAAATAATGAATCAATCATCACAACCTACTCAAACTCCAGAAAATCTTAACGAGCATATGTGTGCTGGCAACTCTAATCATTTAATAGTCTTACTTGTTTGTTTCAGATAAAGAAGGTGGAAACCTCATAGGTCCATGAAGAGGAGGATATGTCATCCGTGGATACTGCTGAAACATCTGAATGAAGAAAACAAAACTGATAAATTTTATAACCAAGTGACATGTATATATAAAAAAGAGATCACTTTACCTAAACCAGAGATAATAATTTATAGAAAGAAAGGTTAAAATAATCTATACTATGAATAATGAGTTTGTTATCAGCTGGTATATATATTACCATTCACCTTCCACAAGCCATTTGTAAGACTGCTACTTCCACCAAGACTTTGCAAATAAAGGTAATTAACTAGGACACATCCTACGAAGAACTTGTTATTCTATTAGCAAAATTACATAAACAATTAAATAGATTGATATGAAAAACCTAAAAAGAAAACATGCATGCACCCCAGGGAACTGCAAAGCTTTAACCAAGTGGAAATATTTCACAGTAATGTGGAGTAGATAAATTCAAGGCAGATTTACTGGTAAAGAGAAACTCAGTCCAGATAAAAGTATGGTCCACAACCCAAGAGAGGGAGGGAGGAGGCAGGTAGGGAGCTCCTTGAGAGAATTTCTATGGGTAGGACATAGGTGGATTCTGATTCAAGTTACTATATAGATAGTTATCTCCAACTGAGGCCCAAAGATGATGCTTTCTATGGGAACTTGGATATGAAAGCTAAGTTTAGGAAAAGTTATAAGCTAGATTATGAAGACACATCATAAGGGATTTATCCTATGATTTAGAAGGGAAGAGATGATGTCAAGAGGTGCTTATATTCAGGTCAAAATATTTATAAGAAAGAAGAGAAAAAGAAAGAGACATAAAGAGAGAGGCAGGCAGATACACTATATTACATTAATACATGATTTATATCCTGAAATAGATTAGCTTTTCTTTAAAAATAAATGTTAGGTGAAATAACTTTGTGATTGAGGAAAGGCTATTTAGATCATGCTATCTAAAGAAGAAACGTCTAAGTCAGGTTAGAGCACAGTTAATTAAAAGCACAGCAGCTAAAGCTCAGATGGGAAGCTTTTTGTCTAGGGAACACTCTAGAGAATTTTCTTACATCATCTTGTACTGAAGTCAGCAAAAACACTGCTGGAGGCAAATGTTCACACATAAAGTTTTATTAGATCCCTCTTCTGCTAATATGTCAGGCACAGATAATAATTTCATGTGGTATTATATGTTTAATTTTGGGGAATCTGCCACAAAACTAACTGTATAAACAACCTTAAATTCTCAATATATAGAAATGTTTTGCTTTAATGTTTATTTTTGACAGAGATGGAGAATAAGAAGTAACCAAAGATAACAAGATTCCTAACAAAAATATCAACCAATTCCAAAGAACAGATCTTATCTAGATCATAATTATAAGATAATCAAGGAAATTGGAACACTGATTCGATATTTTTAAAAACTTTCTTTTTAGGTATGATAATGCATTGTGGATTTTTCTCTGGGTCTTTATGTTTTAAAATCCAACCTAGGGGGTGCTTGGGTGGCTCAGCTGGTTAAGCGTCCGACTTCAGCTCAGGTCATGATCTCACAGTTCGTGGGTTTGAGGCCTGCGTCAGGCTCTGTGCTGACAACTAGCTCAGAGCCTGGAGCCTGATTCAGATTCTGTGTCTCCCTCTCTCTCTGACCCTCCCCTGCTCATGCAGTCTCTCTCTCTCAGAAATAAATTAAAAATTAAAAAAAAAACCAAAAACAAAAAAAAACATTTAAAATACATATACATGAAATGAAGTATCTAGGATCTGCTTCAGTAATCTGAGGTGGTGGGAAACAGGTAAAAACAAGATTGACCACAAGGTGATAAATACTGAAGACGGACAGTAGGTATAGAATAAGGGAGAAGTTCACTGTACTATTATTTTCGTTTTTATATATGTTCAAAACATTGTACAATAAAAAGTTAAAAATATAAAGGTATGTTTATATAAAAACTTAGAACAAACTCCTTAGGCAGTCTAATAAATCTTATGAACCTCTTGTCAGAGAAATGGTTTAAAAGTATTATCTACAGGGGTGCCTGGGTGGCTCAGTCGGTTAAGCGTCCGACTTTGGCTAAGGTCAGATCTTACGGTTCATGGGTTCGAGCCCCGCATCAGGCTCTGTGCTGACAGCTCAGAGCCTGGAGCCTGTTTCGGATTCTGTGTCTCCCTCTCTCTCTCTGCCCCTCACCCACTCATGCTCTGTCTCTCTGTGTCTCAAAAAAATAAATAAACTATTAAAAAAAAAAAAAGTATTATCTAAAATACAGAGCACTACTAAATAAATAAATAAAAACACAAAGCACTAGGAAAGATAACAATTATGCTAAAATTTTGTTACTACAATGTTTAAAAAAACAAATTTGAGATATGGTAATGTATGTGCTTCATTAAATAATAGGTCAGTCTACCCATGGGTCTTATAACTTTTTTTTTTTTTTTTAAGTTTATTTCTTTACTTTGAGTGGAGAGGGAAAGGGGCAGCGAATGAGGGAGAAAGAGAATCCAAAACACGTTCCACATAGTTACGGCAGAGCTAGATGCGGGGACCAATGTCACTAACCATGAGATCATGTCCTGAACGAAGCCAGATGCTTAACTGACTGAGCCACCCAGGTGCCCCTACTAACTACTCTAAAGTATTGCTAAGTATAATTATTTTGCTATATCCAAAACAATATGTGATATGAAAATACCTATGATCCCTATAAATGATAAAAACTAGGGTACTCCTGATACTTCTGTGATTTGCTTCCTGCATTCCTAATCAAGAGAATGCTAAATTCTAGTTAGATGTTAATGCAAATAAAGACCACTTTATTTTCCCCACTTCAGTTCTCTCCTTGGAACCCAGACCTTATTTAACGTCTTGCTGCTTCAACAATACTTACATAAGGAGGCATCATAGCTCTGTACTGGGAAGCCAGAGCAGGCTGCTGTCCATTCAGTTTAGCCTGTGGAGGACCACAAGCTATTCTCTTTTCCACCACTTTGAGGATGTCACTTTGTTCTGATGTTCCAGCTGTGCTTTCATCCTGGCCAGAGGGCTTTTCATCTTGGTCAGATGTTAAAGGTGAGCCAGCAGACTTCCCACCATCTCTCCAACAAGCAACATCTGGCATGGAGAGAGAAAAGACATTAGAAGAAACAAACACCACCTTAGAATTCAAGGCCAAAGTTAAAAGAAAAAAAAAGGGGAATTAAAAAAAACTAAAAATGGGAACACCGTGAAATCAAAATAGGCACATTTCTAAATTGAATAAAGTAACACACACTAAAGGAGCAGTGAAAATCGAGTCGAGGCCCTACTGCTTTCCAGGTGTTTAGGTAATCAAGAACAGTTGCTTGCAAAGCAGAGCAAATGTACCTCAGAGGGTGCCATCAAAAGCAATACTGGGGATGGGGAAGAAAATATTAGAACTTCTCTATCAAGCTTCACGGATATGTCATATAGAGATTAAAGTCACTGTTGGATCCTGTCCTGAAGAAAGAAGGGTGGGAGTTCTATAGCTACAGTGACACTCAAATTTGTTTTGGGTCTACTATGGCTAGTTACATGTACCCAAGGAGCAAACTGAGTGACTACAGTGTTTGGTAGTTAGCCTCCAAGATGCCCAAAATGCATTTTTATCTCCTGCTATTCAGACCCTGTATAGGCCCCTCTGACAATGAACTAGGACTGGTCTGTGTCACTTACAGAATAAAGCAAAGGTAATGATGTGTCTCTTATGAGATTAAGTTATAAAAAAACTGGGCTTCCATCCTAGGTGGTAACAGTCACATCTGTCTTTACTTTATCCGGGGAAGCATTGCTGTGAGCATCCCACATAGAAAAGAGAGCCTGGGCCAGTAGCTCCGTCAAGTCAACATTAGATGACAGCTTCACTACAACTTTCCTGAGACAGGCCCTGAGCTAGAACTCCTAGCTAAGCAGCTCCCAGATTCCTGGCCTTCACATTCTATGTGAAGTAAGTCCAGTTCAGTCTCTTGTTTCAAGCTGCCAGACTATTTAGCAACAGATAAATGGTGAAAATTGACTGAACAAGAAAAGAGTAACACAAACACATCTATTTCTAATATAAATGCATCAATTACATAACAGCAATTAAAAATAAAAATGATTTACCCAGACCAGACACGAAATAAGCTGTTAAGAAATATGAACTGTATCAGGTTATCAGAAACACAGATTTATAACAATCACTGAAAAGAGAAACCTTCCCATGTATACAGGATTAATTGAGATATTTGGCAATGACAAGAAACTAATACAATTCATTTAAAAATCTCAAGGACTTTATATACCTATTTTTAGTTTTTGCTTTATAATGTACAGAATACAACTATCTCTCACTATCCAAATTTATTTGGTTCTCTGGTTTGAGTTCAGAAAGTAAGGGATCCTTGAATGTTAGTTAACAGAGTTAAGCAAATTAAGGATATAATTTACAGATAAATATTTGCATACTGGGGAGGTTGGCTCACAATTTTTACTATTGTAAAAATGACCATTATTAATGTGCAAAGAACTCACCCAGGCATCTTGTTAAAATGAAGATTTTTTATTTAGTGGGTTGGGTGTGAGGCCCAAGATGTGTATTTCTAGACTTAAGTTCTTAAGTTCTACCAATGCTGTGCATGTGAAAACCACACCGGAAGACAGCAGTTACTGTCTTTCAAAACAGCCAAGTCACACATAACAATAATATTAGACAGGAGATTAGATCATAAAATAAAACACAAATATAATCTCATTCACCATTTTTATTAAATAGCAAGTATTCTTACTTGGGGGACGTAAACTGGGCCCAGGTCCATAGTTGTCCTCATTCGTTTCTTTTTCTTTTTTTTCCTGGTCCCCAGCTGCCTGCAGGCTGGGAAACTCTTGCTGAAAATGACTATTCACCTGGATTCCTACAGATTTTTTTAAAACATTAAATGAAACTCATACTCAAAATAATGAATAAACCCTCCCAGGATAGAGGTCTCTGCATTTCTCTGATAAATTATTCCATTTTTCAGTGGTGACTGTTTATATCCATGAAACATTAAACTTCTAGAATTAGAACCTCCTGGAAAGTTAATGAACAGCCACGAGGAGATAAAAACCTAAGAAAAGATCCTGCCAGACACTGTTCAGGACTCACTCATTAAAGACGATGAGGTGAGTGAGGGGAGTGTCACTCTTGTTTCTCTTTCATCAGGACTCCTTACATTGTCAAAAAGTCAAATTCCTTGGCTAATAACTCTAAGAATCAGTTCAAATACTACTGAAATAGAATATATAAATAAACATCGCAAGTATTCACTGTGAGGCTAAAATGCCTTCACTGAATTTACAACTGATATACTGGTTACAACCTTCCTCATCACCCCTTCACCAATCCATCTACCTGCCTGCCTGCATGCATATTTATACACTTCTATAAATTAAAAAATCTAGTTGTGTTAGTCTGAGGGCCTGGCTTTCCCATACAATGTTTTATAGATGTTTCCTGTTGTGCAAGAGGGAAACTTACATTTTGGTGGGGAGTCCATCATTCCTTAAAAAGGGGGGAGGGTATTACTGCTACTGTGCTTTATGGATGATACTATCTCTTCTCTACCATAGAATCAGGAGCAGCAGGTTTGAAATAGAAGAGGTATGGGGCACACGTGGTGATGAATATGGTTTATAGCAATCTATACAATCTCTGGGTCCTTTGATGCCTAACAAGCTGAAAGGTAGTAGGGTAAAGATAAAACAATGTGGAACAGACGGTATCTTAAAGACTGCCCTTTAAATTCCTATCATTGGCTCAAATACGGGTTTTGGCACTGAAACTTGGCACCCCAAGAATTGAAAAAAAGATGCTTTTTAGGTCCGGAGTATATCCTTCAACAATGTTCTCCGCCCCTGCCAAAACATAATAATCTACCCCTTATCTCCTGCATGGCTGCTCAGTAACTATCAAGCCTAGCCAGTTTCCCCAGCTAATGTCCACTTACCGTCTCCTTGCCCACCTTGCTTGTTACTGGCCCAAGATTTGGGAGCAGGTGCTACTTCTGGGGGAGCTGCAACCCCAGGTTTTGGCTGTGCTGGTGGAACTTCTGGTGTTCTTAAAAAAAAACATGAATCCATTAGTTTAGACACTATATGTTCAAATAAAATAAATATTGTATTTAAGATAATTTTACATACAGATTATTTTGGCTACATATTTACTCATAGATGCATTTCCCACAAATGCTCTTCCTCTGGAACATTCCTTTAAATAAAGTATAGCTATTTTCATCCCCTTCCATTTCTACCCTTTAATAACCCAAGAAGAAAGTAGCTGAATTGTTTTTCATTTTGTAAAAAAAGGAAACACTCATTATTGAGCATAGATACCAAAAGTCTGTTTTGAAAAAGTATACATTTATATATAATTAAAAATAACAGTAGAGGCATACATACTGTCTGGACTGGTGGACTTGGCCAAGGCTAAGTCTAAGCAAACTCTCCATCTGGCAGCCAAAAGGTTCACCTCTGTACTTATTACTGTTATTGAGAGGTAGCAGCAATCTGCCTGATATATCCCCTTGAGTAAAAGGTATTTTTAAAGAATCTACAGTTTCATTCAATCTTTATAATGAGTTAATGCTTAAAATAAAAAAGATAGCAGTTAAGAAACATAAGAGATGCAATATATTTCTGGCATACTCAGGCCTATAACTGACTTGCTACTACAAAATAATCCTACAACTAAGAAACAGAGAACAATGTCTTTGACGAATTTTATCCAAGTAAAGTCAAATTTACTATATCAAATTCCCCAAAGAGGAGCACAAATATCTGATAATGGATACAGACCAAAGGCACCAAGTACCCAATTGCTTGTATTATTTTTCTAGATTACCACTACTTCACCTGGTCATTCAACAAACTTAAGAGCCCTGCATAATCCCTGAAACACTGAATGCTAAATATGTATTGAATGAATAAGCTCATAGCCTTCTTGATAATTCTTTATCCATTCAAATAACATTACTTAAGCACTTAAAAATGTGTATCAGGTATAGTTTCAGTGAACCAGGCAAACAGAATTCTTAGCATCATGGAAATTATTTAACAGAATCAACTCCTAATTATATTAGAAAGAGAATGCCAGATATGGTGGGGGTTTGAGGGAGTCTGATATGGTACATAAGAAAAGTTGTGATTAGCAATTCTGTCATCTGTTCTACATTGACAATGTAAATACTGCCACTAAACTTTCTCACAAAAACAAATTCATCACGGGAGGCTGGGTGGCTCAGTTGGTTAAGCATCATATTCTTGATCTCGGCTCAGGTCATGATCTCATTGTGATAGAGCCCTGCATCGGCCTCTGGACTGACAGCTCAAAGCCTGCTTGGGATTCTCTCTCCCCCGCTTTCTCTGCCCCTCCCTCACTTGTGCACACACACTCTCTCTCTTGCTCTCAAAATAAATAAACTTTAAAAAATGAATTAAAACTTTCTTTAAAAAACAAATTCATCACGAGTGGACAATGTAAAATTGACTTTGGATGGCATGAGATATCTAATACATGTAGTACAACGTCTAGCTCATAGAACAAACTCAAATAGAAGCTCTCTACAGGGTGCCTGGCTGGCTGAGTTGGTGGAGCATCCGACTCTTGATCTCAGGGTTTGTGGGTATGAGACCCACACTAGGTGTGGAGATCACTCAGAAATAAAATCTTTAAAAGAAGAAAAGAAGTTCCCTAAAGAAAGGGGAATAGTTTCATTTTTTAGTTGACTTTGACTCACTTTTCTTCTTCATGCTGCTCTTGTTTTGATGCCCATCCTGTGCCATCTTTAGGTACAATGTTCACATTAGGGTCATTGCCTTTGTTTTCTGCTTTGAGACTTGGGAGGTTAGCAGGTGGAGGCATACGCCGTGAAATACCAACTTTTCCAAGACTCTGTAATCCATGTCGAGCTGCAACTAAAGAGCAATAACATCAACTTTCTTACAACATCTATTTAATTGCTCAGTTTATTCTTAAAACTGTATTGAAAAACAATACGAATTAATGGAATCTTGAACTATTATTTCCTAATTGTTAAAATAAGAATTTTATTCATTCACTCACTCACTCATTCATTCATTCATTCTCAAGTTAGTTAACATACCATGTAGTCTTGGCTTCAGGAGTAGAATCCAATGGTTCATCCCTTATATATACCACCCAGTGCTCATCCCAAAAGTGCCCTCAATGCCCATCACCCATTTTCCCCACCCTCATCAACCCTGAGTTAATTCTCTGTATTTGAGTCACTTATGGTTTGGGGGCGCCTGGGTGGCTCATTCGGTTAACCACAGCATCTTCCTTCGGCTCAGGTCATGACCTTGCAGTTTTTGAGTTCAAGCCCTGCATCGGACTATCTGCTCTCAGACCAGAGCCTGCTTTGAATCCTCTGTAGCGCCCCACCCTCCCACCGCCTGCCCCCTCCCACTTGCACTCTGTCTCTTTCAAAATGAATAAATAAACTTTAAAAACAAAACATAACCTTTAAGGAGTGTCTTATGGTTTGCCTCTCTGTTTATTATCTTATTTTTCCTTCCCCTTCCCTATGATCATCTGTTAAGTTCCTCAAATTCCACATATAAGTGAAATCATATGCTATCAGTCTTTCTCTGACTGACTTTAAGAATTTTAAAGCTAAGCCACACACCAGGAACATAGTTCACTGTAGAAATTATATTAAACTATCAAGTCACTGAAAAGATTAAACATTCTAACAACCCTATATACTATGAAAAGGAAAACATGGTGAAAACGGGCTTTGTAATCTTTTCGGGGAATGTATTTTAAACCCAAAATTGAGCACATATTTAGAATTAATATGCTAACTTCACGTTCATAATGAATACTATTAATGTACCATAAATGGTCCAGTTTTCACCTTTCACTGCAAATACTGGGTTCAATGTATCAAGAAACAAACAAAACACCCCAGGACTTTATTTCATAACTAAAAAGCGGTGGTAAATAACCACTAATTCTATGCCTACCAATCTCACTGAACAAGTTCCTCCTTTGGAACCACACAATTCTACTTATTGTCTACTGACAACAAACAAGAAAATAATAAACATTATTTTAAAACATTTATAAATTTTCAACTGTAAGATTATTTAACTTATCCCCTGAAATATGAGCACATACACAAAAAGCCCAATATACAGAAGGTTGCATAAACATGGATTTGTCCTGGCTCCTAATAGGAATAACAACAGAGTACCATCACAGTAATAAAATAAAACCATGATAATCATAAAAATATACCACTTAATTTTACTCACCTGTGGTTTTTTGAGTTTCTAAAGATTTACCCTTGTAAGTATTAAATAAACTGAGTGTTGCATACTTTTTCCCATCCTTTGCTTTTGTGCTCTGGCCTGACTTCTCCGACATTTCGGTGGAAACTCATCGAGTCCAAAACCTCCTGCCACACCCCTTCAAACCTTTAAGACACACATAAGGATGAAAAGTGAGGAAAATTTTAGAATTTATTAGCTAGCTTATTTTAAGAAACTCTCAGTAAATTCTAATGTTCCCAGAAATTCTGAAAAATAAAAACACTGAGAAATGAAACCAATCTTCAATAACTCATATCTAATAATTTCAGGACACCTGGCTGGCTCAGTTGGTTAGTCACCCCACTCAGTTTTGGCTCAGGTCATAATCTCATGATTCAGGAGTTCAAGTCTCGCACTGGGCTCTGCACTAATAGTATGGAGCCTGCTTGGGATTCTCTCTCTTTCACTCTCTCTGCCCCTCCTGCGTGCTTGCTCTCTCTCAAAATAAATAAATAGTAATAATAATAATTTCATACACTTGTTCAATACTGTCAAATTTCAAGAACCAATACACAACAATATCAATCTAAATAAACTGTCCTGCATTCAGTAACAGTTAGTGGCTTATAACCACTTAACTATATCACAGAGAATAAGAGTTTTAATCCAGAGGCGCCTGGCTAGTTCAGTTGATAGCGCATGCCAGTCGATCACAGGATGAGTTTGAGCCTCATGTTGGATGTGGAGCCTACTTAAAAAAAAGAATTATTTTAATCCATACTGAAATGAATAGTTCAAATACAGTAAATCTATGGAAATTGTCTTTCTATTTAATAAACAAATACTCTTCAATTTAATAGGCTTGAGATGACAGGCATCAGTTTATACATATGGAATGTAAATATGATAGAATTACCATCATTCCTCTATAAATTGCACGCCTGTTTTCAAGCAGTATGTATCTAACAAAACTACAATAATTTAATAATTTATTATAAAAGAAACATTCTATTTTCTCTGCATTCTGCAAAAGGTAGAACATTTCCTCATAAACCAATGATACATAAAAGCAATATTCTATTTCATGGCTACAGATTAAATGTTCAATAAATGGTGTGAAAGTTGTCAAAACATGTCTCTGTATATAAAAGAAGTTATTAGAAGAAAATAATACTTTTATGAACACTCACATACAAATACAAAGAATTTCATCTTTGGAGCTAATATATCCTAATCTTGTGTGTGCCTTAACTAAAAACTAGTCTATTAATCAAACAGGAAAAATACACAAATTAGCTCTTAATACTATCTTCCTTCTACCTAATGAAGTACACACATATCACCCTTAGGGTTTTGGTTTTTATTTAAACTTTTTTTGAGTGGTTAGGGTGGAAGTAGGGCATAATATGGCCAATTCTACCCCAAAACCCCACACCCCATCAATAGCTAAAAACACTGAGAAGTGAAGTACCGAGAATAGATGCGTTATCCACGCTGACAACAGAAAGGCTTGAAGGCATGAACCACAAGATCATAACCTGAGCTGAAGTCAGATGCTTAACCTGCTGGGCAACCCAGCTGTGCCAGGAAAGAGCCATCTTAATCAGAGGAACAGGACATGCTATTATTTCCAAAGGGCTGGGAATAGTGTCTGTTCTCACCAGCTAGACTTAAAACAAAAACAAAAGCAAAAACAAAAGCAAAACTCTTAAATCACTGGGTATTAGGTAGAATATTAATAAACACCTCATCTCAGCAGTGGGTTAAAAAAAAAAAGGACCCAAAGTAAACACTGATCTGGTCTTGCCTAAGAAGTCTTAAAGCAATATTCAAAAAGGATCAAACTGTTCCTCAGTAGCTGAGTTTCAAACAAATTTAAAGAATATTTATAAAAAAGAAAAAAAATCCAATACTCAAGAAAGTAAAATCCATAGTCACATGCAAATAAAAATTACACAAACAAGCAGGAAAATATGAACCACATTAAAGAGAAGAATCAATCAACTGAAACCAACCCAAGTGACCCAGTGGATATTAAACTATTGTTAAACCAGTCTTTGTAAATTTTAACTGCATTCTACATATTCAAAAAAGAAGGTTGACTACAAATAGAGACATGAACAATATTTAAAATCAAAATTTATAGAAATGAAAAACACAGTGGCCAACAGACACATGAAATGATGCTCAAAGTCACTCATCATCAGGGAAATACAAATTTAAAACCACAATGAGATACCAACTCACACTCATCAGAATGGCTAACATTAACAACTCAGGCAACAGCAAACATGAGGATGTGGAGAAAGAGGATCTCTTTTGCACTGCTGGTGGGAATGGAAACTGGTGCAGCCACTCTGAAAAACAGTATGGAGGTTCCTCAAAAAATTAAAAATAGAATTACCCTACAACCCAGAAATTGCACTATTAGGTATTTATCCAAGGGATACAGGTATGCTGTTTCAAAAGGACACATGCACCCCAATGTTTACAGCAGCACTATCAACAATAGCCAAAGTATGAAAAGAGCCCAAATGCCCAATGACAGATGAATGGATAAAGAAGATGTGGTGTGTATGTATGTACGTGTACACACACACACACACACTGGAGTATTACTTGGCGATCAAAAAGAATGAAATCTTGCCATTTGCAACTATGTGGATGGAACTAGAGGGTATTATGCTAAGCAAAATTACAGAAAGATAAATATCATATGACCTCAGTCATATGAGGATGTTAAGATAAAAAAGAGTAACATAACATTTTGCAAGGGAAGCAAATATATGAAAACAGGTAGAGGGACAAAAACATGAGACTCTTAAATATGAAGAACAGAGGGTTACTGGAGGGGTTTGCAGAGGGGGGATGGGCTAAATGGGTAAGGGGCACTAAGGAATCTACTCTTGAAATCATTGTTGCACTATATGCTAACTAACTTGGGTGTACACTTAAATAAATTAAAAAATGTTTTAAAAAGAAATGAAAAACACACTGGATGGGATTAACAGCATTTTAGGCATTTTGATTTAAAAAAAAAAAAAGTGAAGTTGAAGTCATCAGTAGAAGACACTGGGAAAAAAAGAACTTAAAACAGTATTGGTATGCCTTAAGATGACTTCAAGCAGCCTAATCTTTGTGTAATAGCAGCCACTTTAAGGAGGGGTGAGAGACAGAAAAAATAATGATCAAATGTTACAAAGCTGATGAAAACTACAAACCCAGATCCAAAAGACCCAACAAATCCAAGAATAAAAGATATGGGAAGGGGCGCCTGGGTGGCTTAGTCGGTTAAGCGTCCAACTTTCGCTTGGGTCATGATCTCACGGTTTGTGGGTTCAAGCTCCGCGTCAGGCTCTGTGCTGACTGCCAGCTCAGAGCCTGGAGCCTGTTTCAGTCTGTGACTCCCTCTCTCTCTGACCCGCCCCTGCTCACGCTGTCTCTCTCTCTCTCTCTCCTAGAAATAAAACATTAAAATATATATATATATATGGGAAAACCACACCAAAGCACATCTTAAACAAATTGTTCAAAACTAACAATAAAGAGGGGAGCCTGGCTGGCTCAGCTGGTAGAGTGTGCAGCTCTTGATTTCAGGGTTGTGAGTTTGAGCCCCATGTTGGGTGCAGATTACTTAAAAATAAAAAATCTTTTATTTTTAAAATAAAGAAATAAAATAAAATCTTTTATTTTTAAAAATAAAAAAATCCGGGGCGCCTGGGTGGCTTAGTTGGTTAAGTGTCCGACTTTCGCTTAGGTCATGATCTCGCGGCACGCGGGTTCGGGCCCCGCGTCGGGCTCTGTGCTGACTGCCAGCTCAGAGCCTGGAGCCTGTTTCAGTCTGTGACTCCCTCTCTCTCTCTGACCCTGCCCTGCTCACGCTGTCTCTCTCTCTCTCTCCTAGAAATAAATAAAACATTAAAAAAAATTTATAAAAAAAATAAAAAAATAAAAAATAAAATCCGTAACAGTAAAGAGAAAATCTTTTTTCCCCAAATTTTATTTATTTTTGAGAGAATATGTGTGCACAAGTGCAGTGGGAGATAGAGAGGGGGAAGGAGAGAGAGAGAGGAGACAGAGAAAGCAGGCTCCAGGCTCTAAGATGTCAGCACAAAGCCCAAAACAGGGCTCGAACACATGAACCATAAGATCATGACCTGACCAGAAATCAAGAGTCAGACTCTTAACTGACTGAGCCACCCAGGTGCCGCCCAAGGAGAAAATTCTAAAAGCAACATGAGAAACAAACAAAAATAACAACAGTAGGGGCGCCTGGGTGGCTCAGTTGATTAAGCGTCTGACTTCAGCTCTGTTTATGATCTCATAGTTTGTGAGTTCAAGCCCCACACTGCACTCTGTGCAATCAGTGCAGAGCCCCTTTAAGATCCACTATCTCCCAGGGCACCTGGGTGGCTTAGTCGGTTGAGATTCAGACTTTCGCTTAGGTCAGGATCTCGTGGTTCGTGGGTTTGAGCCCCGCGTCGAGCTCTGTGCTGACTGCTGGCTTGGAGCCTGGAGCCTGCCTGTTCAGAGTCTGTGACTCCCTCTCTCTCTGACCCTCCCCTGCTCACGCTCTCTCTCTCTCTCCTAGAAATAAATAAAACGTTAAAAAAAAAAAAAAAAAAAAGATCCACTATCTCCCTCTCTGTCTGCACCTTCCCTGCTGGCACTCTCCCTCTCTCAAAAATAAATACATATTGGGGTGCCTGGGTGGCTCAGCTGATTAAGCGTCCAACTTCAGCTCAAGTCATGATCTCGCAGTTCATGGGTTCAAGCCCTGAACTGGGCTCTGTGCTGACAGCTCACAGCTGCTTCAGATTCTGTGTCTCCCTCTCTCTCTCTGCCCCTCCCCACCCTCATGTTGTCTGTCTGTCTCTCTCTCTCTCAAAAATAAATAAACATTAACAATTTTTTTAAATAAACATTAAAAACAACTTTAATGAATACTTAAAAAACAAACAAACAAACAAACAGGAGAACCCTAGTTGGAAATCATGCAAGTAAGAAAATGTTGCAGCCACATGCCTAAAGTATTGAAAGGAAAAAATTCTCATGAACTTAGAATTCTCTACTCAATAAAAATATCTTTCAAAACTGAAGACCAAAAAAAGGGCTAGGCACTTTCTCAGACACAAGAAATCTGAAAGAACTCATCACTAGCAAGACCTATACTACAAGAAATATTAAAGTCCTTCAAATAGAAAAAAATGACAACAGATAAACATCTAGAGTTATAGGAAAGAATGAACTGCACCAGAAAGAGAACTAAAGGAATAATATGAGATTTTTAAAAATCATTTAAATATCTTTATCCCAGGAATGCAAAGTTGGTTTAACAATCAAAAATCAATCAATGCATTTCACCATAGATAAGCATAGGCAAGCACATGATTATCTCAATTTTAAAAAGCACCTGACAGAAACAATACCTATTCCTGATAAAAACTGTAAGTAAATTAGGGCTCAGCTTGATAAAGGGTATCTATGAAAACCAACAAAAAAATTAAGTCTATTAGTAAAATCCAAAAACCTATAGCAACACCATACTTAATGGCAAAAGACTGAATGTTTGCCCCTGTTCTCCCAAAGATCAGGAACAAGGCAAGAATATCAATTCTCCTTCTGTCCAACACTGTACTAGAAGTTCTAGTACAATAAGAAAAAGAAACAAAAGGAATTCAGAATGGAAGGGATGAAACAAAACTCTTCACTTTGCTGAGCTGGTCATATTTGTAGAAACTAACAGGTTCTAGAAAAGGCTATTAGAACTAAAAAGAGAGTCTACCAAAGTTGCACACAAGATCAATATATAAAAATTTGCTGTAGGGCCGCCTGGTTGTCTTACAGGTTCAGGTTTGTGCAATAAAGTCCCAACTTGGGTTCTGTGCTGACAGTTGGTAGCCTGGTTGGGATTCTTTCTTTCCCTCTCTCGCTGCCCCTCCCTCACACGCACTGTCTCCCTCAAAAAATAAACATTAAAAACACTTAAAAAAGGGGCGCCTGGGTGGCTTAGTCGGTTATGCGTCCGACTTTCGCTTAGGTCATGATCTCGCGGTTCGTGGGTTCGAGCCCCGCGTCGGGCTCTGTGCCGACTGCCAGCTCAGAGCCTGGAGCCTGTTTCAGTCTGTGACTCCCTCTCTCTCTGACCCTCCCCTGCTCACGCTGTCTCTCTCTCTCTCCTAGAAATAAATAAAAATATTAAAAAAAAAAATGGGGCGCCTGGGTGGCTTAGTCGGTTAAGCGTCCGACTTTCGCTTGGGTCATGATCTCGCGGTTCGTGGGTTCGAGCCCCGCGTCGGGCTCTGTGCTGACTGCCAGCCAGAGCCTGGAGCCTGTTTCAGTCTGTGACTCCCTCTCTCTCTGACCCTCCCCTGCTCACGCTGTCTCTCTCTCTCCTAGAAATAAATAAAACATTAAAAAAAATTTTTTTTTAAAAGAAAAACTGCCAGTACTGTCCTAAAAAAAGACTGATCATTGAAACAGCATAGAATGCAAAAATATAAATATACACAGGCATCTGATTTTTTACAAACGCAAAGAATATTCAGTGGATAAAGGACAATCTTCTCAACAAACGGTGCTGGAGCAATCAGGTATACATAATATAAAAAAATGAATTCTGATCCATCCCTCCTACCATATACAAACAACTCAAAATAGACCATAGTAAAGGGTACAAACCTAAAGTTAGAAGACGTGTGCATTCTGAAGGTCTAATGCACAGCATTATGGTTATAGTCAAAATGCTGTATTATATATACATCAAAGTTGGTAAGAGAGAAGAATTTAAAGGTTCTCACTACACACACACACACACACACACACACACACATACGTGATGTGAAGAGACCATCAACCAATGTTACAATAATAATTATTCAGCAGTATATAAATGCATGAAATCACATCAACACGTATACCTCAAACCTACACATTATATGTTAATCGTATCTCAATATTTTAAAAAAGGAGCATAGACAAAATGTAAAACCTAAAATGATAAAACTTCTAGAGAAAACAAAGGAGAATATCTTTGCAACTCTGGGTGAAAGAATTATTTGACAGCACACTAGAATCTGCTCTCAGGGGTTTTTGTGGTGATTGAAAGGATAGGTAAATATGATCATTTCAGACAATAACATATGTTATGAATGAAACCAAACAGGATAATGAGAAAGTAAAAAAGAGTGTAACTACTTTAGTTGATCACCAAAGGCCTCTCTTAGGAAAAGACTTCTGTTTTGAATCTAATGGGGAAGAAGCCTGCTTCAAGGATGAAGAAAAAAGTGAAATACAAAGGCTCTAAGGTCCTGACATGCTTATCATGTTCAAAAACATAAAAGCTGATGAAGTAGAAACTAGTAAGAGAGAGTTGAAAGGGAAAGAGAAGGTTGGATGAGAAAGCCTATTAGGATTTTAAATGTTATCCTTAAAGCAACATGAAACCATTTAATTTTGAACAGAAGACACGTCTCTGATTTTAAAAATATCCTGACTACAATTTGGAGAATGGACTATGGGGAGCCAAAGGTAGAATGTGGAAACATCACAGACTGCAAAAGCCTAGGCACAAGATGTAGCTGTGGTTAAAAATTGGAGACACAGGGGGCCAGGGAAGATGAATCAAATAAAATCTTGGTCTTGAGCTTGAAAAGCTGGACGTTAAGCAAGGTAAGGAAGCCTAGATTTAGGGAAGATGAGGGAAAAGGAGAGGCAAGAGTTCTGTCTTAGCTATGTTTAGTTTGGGATCTTTATAAAAACTAGCAGAGATTTATACAGAAAGATGCTCAAGATATAAAGTAAACAAGTATACATGGAGTGCCTGGGTGGTTCAGTTGGTTAAAAGTGTCTGACTCTTGATTTCATCTCAGGTCACGATCTCACAGTCTTGAGATCAAGGCTCACACTGGGTTCGTTGCCGTCTGTGAATTCTTCCTCTCAAAAATATATAAATAGTTGCAAAGAGTATATACACGATTTTTCAAACAAAGTATATATGTTAAGTATAAAAAATACAATCCACGTGCCAAGTCTGAAAGTCTACAAAACCATACCACAAATTATCAGCAGGAGCTACACTCCTGATTATAAAGAATTCTGATTCTCTGTTGCACATATTGCAATGTCTAAATATAAACAGTAAGTGCACTTTGCTTTTTAACAGAAAACAAAGAAAAATAGCAGATGTTTTAAGGACAATGACTTGAAATGAAAAAAAAGTTTCAAGACCAGAAAATGAAAAAATGTGAATGGTTTATTCTTAAGTAAAAAGAGTTTAAAAATCTATCCTCACTGGCAAAACACAGATCTAAAATATGCAATGATATTAACAAAGACTATAGGTAAACAAAGAGTAGTAGTTGAAGTGTGGGTTCATTTCACTTCTTACCTGTCTTGTGGTTTATGCAACAAATAAAAAAAGATAAAGTAATGAACACACGCACACAACTCCTGTGTGAAATGAACATTCAATGAGCAGAACATACCAACCATCAAAGGGACTAAAGCATAGTACATCCACAACAGCTTCCAAGAGATAACATACCTTGTATGTGCTTGTCCTTTGATACTAAAACTTTACATAATGAAACCAATGTCCTCATAAATACAACTTTTTTCTTTTCTTTTTTTTTTTTTTTTTAAATGTTTTATTTATTTCTAGAGAGAGAGACAGCGTGAGCAGGGGAGGGTCAGAGAGAGAGGGAGTCACAGACTGAAACAGGCTCCAGGCTCTGAGCTGGCAGTCAGCACAGAGCCCGACGGGGCTCGAACCCACGAACCGCGAGATCATGACCTAAGCGAAAGTCGGACGCTTAACCGACTAAGCCACCCAGGCGCCCCCTCATAAATACAACTTAGCAAAGCAATCCTCTACAATTTGCACAGAAACAACAAGTCTGAAATTGCCGCCTTACTGCTACGGTGACAATATTCAACAAGATACAATTGTTTTGAGAACACATAAACTGCCAAACCGTGTCTCAGATGTTAGGATATATAATGAAAAAATTGATCATGTCCCTGTCTTCATGAAACTTTTAACAATAAATAAGTAAATAAAAATAGGAGAATGAAAAAACTATCTGGATAAAGGGATAGCAAAGAGTGGGTAGAGACTGGATATAATAGTAAAGGTCCAACAGATCTCTCTGAAAACATGATATGAGCTAAGAAAAGTCAATCAGTGGTTCTCAACACAGGCTGTAGACTTCCCCAGGAAGGTTTTAAAAGACACTATAGTCCACATGCCAAACAAATTAAATCAGAATTTCTCAGGCTGGGGCTAGCAATAGTATTTTTTGAAAAGCTCCTCAGGCACCTAGAGTTTAAAGTACAGGCATACCTCCCTTTATTATTGTGCTTTGTAGAGACTGTTTTTTTTGTCTGTCTGTCTGTCTGTCTGTTTGTTTTTACAAATTGAAAGTTTGTGGCAACCCTGAGTGGAACAAGTTTTTCAGCAGTATTTTTCCCCACAGTGTTTGCTCACTTCATGTCTGTATCACATTCTTGTAATTCTCATAATATTTCAAACTTTTCCATTATTATTATATTTGTTATGGTGATCTGTGATCAGTGATCCTTGATGTTACTAGTGCCACTGTTTTGGGACACCATGAACTAAGACAGTGAACTTAACTGATAAATGGTGTGTGTGTGTGTGGGTTCTGACTGTCCACCAGCTATTCCTTCCTCTTCCTCTCTTCCCTAAGACATGATAATATTGAAATTATATCAATAAACAATCCTACAATGGCCTGCAAGTATTCAAGTGAAAGGAAAAAGTCTCATGTCTCCCACTTTAATTTTTTTTTTTTTAATGTTTTATTTATTTCTAGGAGAGAGAGAGAGACAGCGCGAGCAGGGGAGGGTCAGAGAGAGAGGGTGTCACAGACGGAAACAGGCTCCAGGCTCTGAGCCGGCAGTCAGCACAGAGCCCGACGCGGGGCTCGAACCCACGAACCGCGAGATCATGACCTAAGCGAAAGTCGGACGCTTAACCGACTAAGCCACCCAGGCGCCCCACATGTCTCCCACTTTAAATCAAAAGCTAGAAAATGATTAAGTTTAGTAAGAAAGCAATATTGAAAGCCAGGATAGGCTAAAAGCTAGGCCTCTTGCACCAAAGTTAGCCAAGGTGTGAATTTAAAGGAGAAGTTATTAAGGGAAATTAAAAGTACTACTCCAGTGAATATAGGAATGAAAGTGAAACACCCTTAATGCTGACAGGGATAAAGTTTTTGTGATCTGGATCAAACAGCCACATTTCCTTAGGCCAAAGCCCAATCCAAGAGTGAGGCCCTAATGCTCTTCAATTCTATAAAGGCTGAGAGGTGAGGTGCCTGGGTGGCTTCATCCATTAAGCCTTTGACCTCAGCTCAGGTCATGATCTCATGGTTCATGGGTTCAAGGCCTGCATCGGGTTCTATGCTGATAGCTCAGAGTCTGAAGCCTGTTTCAAATTCTGTGTCTCTGTCTCTCCCTGCCCTCTCCCACCCATGCTCTCTCTCAGTCTCAAAAATAAAAATAAACCATAAAAAAAATAAATAAAATAAAGGCTGAGAGGTGAGGAAGCTGAAGAAAACTCTGAAGCCAGCAGAGATTGTTTCATGAGGTTAAAGGAGAGACGCCAACTTCATAACATACAAGTGCAAGATGGAGCAAGTGCTGATGTAGAAGCTTCAACAAATAATCCAGAAGCCCTACCTAAGTCAATTAATGAAAGCAGCTACACTAACAGATTTTCAATGCAGATGAAACAGTCTTCTATTGGAAGAAGATGCGTCTAGGACTTTTATAGCCAGAAAGAAGTCAATATCTGGCTTCAAAGCTTCAAAGGACAAGTTAACTAACTCTTTTGTCAGGGGCTAATGCAGCTGGTAACTTTAAATTAAAGCCAATGCTCATTTACCATTCTGAAAATCCTAGGGTGCTAAAGCATCATGTTACGTCTACTCTATCTGTGCTAGAAATGGAAAAACAAAGCCTAGATGACAGCACATCTGTTTATGACATGGTTTACTGAATATTATTTTTAAAGATTTTAAGTAATCTCTATACCCAATGTGGGACTCAAACTCACAACCGTGAGATTAAGAGTCACATGCTCCACTGACATACATCCTATTAGGGAAGCTATTCTGGAAAAAAAGATTCCTTCCAAAATATTACTGTCTCACTGACAACGTACCTGGTCACCCAAGGGCTCTAACAGAGACGTACAACAAGATGTTTTTATACCTGCTGCCATAACAACCATTCTGCAGCCCATGAATCAAGGAGTCCCTTCACCTTTCAAGTCTTATTATTTAAGAAATACATTTTGTAAGGCTATCGCAACCATAGATTCCTTTGATGTATCTAGGCAAAATAAACTGAGAACCTTCTAGAAAGGATCACTACTGTAGATGATATTAAAAATATTCATGATAAGGGGTGCCTAGGTGGCTCAGTTGGTTGAGCGCCTGACTCTTGGTTTTGGCTCCGGTCCTGATTTCACAGTTCAGGGGTTTGACCCCCGTGTTGAGCTTTGCACTGACAGCTCAAAGCCTACTTGGGATTCTCTCTCTCTAGCCCTCCCCTGTGTTCTCTCTCTCAGAATAAATAAGTAAGCTTAAAAAAATATTTGTGATTAATGAGGTCACATAAAATATCAACACTAAAAGCAGTTTGGAAGAAGCTGATTTCAACCCCTGTGGAATGACCCGGAGGAGCTGAAGACTTCAGTGGCGGAAGTAACAGATGTGGTGGAACTGAATGAGAAGGAGAGCCCGAAGATGGGACTGAATGGCTACAATCTTAGCATCAAGTTTAAATGGATGAGGAGTTGCTTCCTAGGGATGAGCAAAGAAAGTGTTTGTTTCTTGAGATAGATTCTACTCCTGGTGAAGACGCTGAAATGACAACAAAGGACTGAGCATATGACATAAACTTAGTTGATGAAGCAATGGCAGGGTTTGAGAAGACTAATTTTTTTTTAGTTTATTTATTTATTTTGAGAGACAGAGAACATATTCAAGGGAAGGGCAGAGAGAGAGAGAATCACAAGCAGGCTCTGCACTGCCAGAGTGGAGCCCAACACAGGGCTTGATCTCACTAACCCTGAGATCATGACCTATGCTGAAATCAAGAATTGGACGCTTAACCAAATGAGCAACCCAGGCACCCCAACACTACTCTAATTTTGAAAAAAGTTCTACTGTAGGTAAAATGATATTTATTGCAGATTTAATATCTGCAATTTACAGAAAAATGGTTCATGAAAGGAAGATTCCATTGATGTGGCAAACATCACTATTGTCTTAAGAAACTGAAACAGCCACCCCAACCTTCAGCTACCATCACTCTGATCCACATCAAGGCAAGATCCTCCATCAGCAAAAAGATTATGACTCACTGGAAAGCTAAGATGATGGTTAACATTTTTTATCAATTAAGTAATTTTTAATTAAGGTATATACACTGTTTTTAAAAAACATACTGCTATTGCACACTTAATAGACTACAATATAGTATAAACATAATTTTCACACGCACTGGGAAACCAAAAAAAATTCTCATTTGACTTGCTTTATTGCAGTATTTACTTTATTACACTGGTCTGGAATTGAACCCACGATATCCCCAAGGTATGCAAGTATAGCCACAGCTGAGAACCACTGCAGGGAATAAAAATCAATTTTGATCTGGGATAAGTGGGTTCATGTCTGAGGGGGAGAGGAAGGAGAAGTGAGAGTAGGCAGAAATCAGGTTTTGCAGAGCCTGGGAGGCTAGGATAGGACTACTGCCCAGTTTAATCTAAATGTCATAAAGACCCACTGGAGGAAAATAAATAAAAAATCTCAACTCCTGCGTAAACACAGGGCTGCATTCAGCAGATCCGCATCTTAGGTAACAAAATGGTACAATTTACACAATTAGTAATTTAAAAACTCTTGAAACAATAAGTTCAACAGGTGCATTTCTTTGCTATTTGCCTGTTCTGATTTCAAAAAACATACTGTTACAGTTACAGAAGAAAGAAACTACAGCGTCTACAAAGAAACTATACAGTCTTTTTAATTTTAAAAAACTTTTGGTTATTTGGATGCTATTAATATTTAACATTATTGTCCTGCTTACGATGTCCCTATAAATGTGAATCATTAAAGTCAGAGTGTCAGTCTACATGTGACCCTTGCATAGGGCCATGCTAATCTTCTCGGTATCGTTCCAATTGTAGTAGATGTACTACTGCTCAAGCGAGCAATGAGGGTCAGTCTACAAAAACAAAGCCTCCTGAATAACAGCAATGCCCCCTTTTAAAGAAAAAGAAAGTAATCATATTTTGTTCAGTTTATTTATTCTGAGAGAGAAGGGGAGAGAGAGCACACACGCATGGAGAAGGGGCAGAGAGCAAGTGAGGAGAGAAAGAGTCCCAAGCAGGCTCTGCACTGAAAGTGCAGGGCTCAAACTCATAAATCATATCATGACCTGAGCCGGTATCAAGAGTCAGATACTTAATCAACTGAGCCACCCAGGCACCCCAGTAATCATATTTCTAAATTCAAGTTTCTAGGACTCTGAGCAATGATAGTTGGAAACTAGCATTTTTCACCAAAATCAGATATACCAAAATGTGTGCATTTACGTTTTCCAGATTTGAACAATGAATATACCACCTTGTAAACATTTTTTATTTTTGCAAAAACATGTTAAAAGAAGAAGTGAAGAAGGAAAAAAGCTAGTGTTTTAAAAGCAAACAGACTAAGAGGGGCACCTGGCTGTTTTAGTCGGTAAAGCATGCAATGTTTTAAATTATTTTTATTTTATTTATTTATGAGAGAGAGAGAGAGAGCAAGCATACTCAAGTGAAGGAGGGGTAGAGAGACTGGGAGACAGAGAATCCCAAGCAGACTCCACATGATCAGCGCATAGCCCTACAGGGCTTGAAACTTGGAGCTATGAGATCATTATCTGAGCCAAAATCAAGAATTGGATGTTTAATCAATTGAGCCATCCAGGTCCCATTTTTTAATTTGAGAGAGAGAGGGAGAGGGGAAGGGGGAGGGGGAAGGGGGAGAGAGGGAGGGGGAGAGGGGGGAGGGGGAGAGGGAGGGAGTGAGAGAGAGGAGAAGAAGAGAATCCCAAGAAGTCTCCACACACAGCATGAGCTTTACACAGGAACTCAGGGCTGGATCCCACCATCCTAAGATCATGACCTAAGAGCTGAGAAAGGCACTCAACTGACTGCACCACCCATGCACCCCAAACGTGTGCAGCTCTTGATCTTGGGGTGATGAGTTCAAGCCTCATGCTGAGTGTGGAGCCTACAAATTATGTATATAATAAAAGCAAACAGATTGTTTCTAAAAGATCTAAGGGAAATTTGGAAGGCAGAAGAAGTCTATCACAAGATAAACATCAACCTTTCAAAATGAAAGAATGACAATACTGGTAACAAAAAGATGGTTTTTATGAAGAATAAGCATCATAGGTTGAAAATTATTGAAAAAAATCTGTGAAGGGTTTCCAACATCAAAGCAAGATGAGCTATGATCTCTAAAATTCCTTCAGTCTCAAAAATTGTAAGATTCTAAGGTTACTCACCATTACAAAAGGATTTAGAAGTATTCAGTATGAAAACATTATTTTTAGTGGTATTTAAAATATAGCATATTTGAGTCACGCCCGGGTGGCTAAGTCGGTTAAGGGTCCAACTTCGGCCTAGGTCATGATCTGGTGGTTCGTGAGTTTGAGCCCTGCACCATGTTCTCTTCTGTCAGCACAGAGCCTGCTTCAGATCTTCCATCCCCTTCTCTCTCTGCCCTGCCCCCCATCTCAAAATAATGATTTAAAAAATCTAGCATATCTGTAAAAACCCATACCATCACAAATTTCCAATTTGCTAAATTCAATTAAATTAAGGCACCTTTCTGGCCACCGCTTCTAAGTATCCAAGCTCTGTCTACCTCTGTTTCTTCATAAATCTTATGGTGAGAATTTAGTTCCTCTGGAAAATGAAGTACAATGTCCCACTGATTTAAACAGTCAACATTAAAAAGAATCTGTAGCCACTTCCAAGTAAGCATACTATATACACACCATGTGTTTTATTTAAAAAACAAAGAATCTGGGGTGCCTGTGTGGCTGAGTCAGTTAAGCATCCGACTTCAGCTCAGGTCATGATCTCACGGTTCGTGGGTTTGAGCCTCGTGTCGGGCTCTGTGCCGACAGCTAGCTCAGAGCCTTGAGCCTGTTTCGGATTCTGTGTCTCCCCTCTCTGCCCCCCCCCGTTCATGCTGTCTCTCTCTCAGAAATAAATAAAACATAAAAATATAAAAAATAGTCTCTACTAAGTAATAAGAAATTGTCAAGTATCATATACAAATATAAAAAGTAAACAGATTCTGTGTAAAGCATTTTCTTTGGTTCCTATGACTGACAGCTCTGTCTCTTTTTCCTATTTCCCTACATAAATGTTAATAAGCTTTTGCCACCTCTCTTTAGCAGCTCTATGTGCTTTCCCCCTTGGCCATCTCGTCTATTGTTTGCTGCCTTGGTAAGGAGATTCACCAAATCTTCCCTTCAAACTACAATCTTTAGGTGGAGCCCAGCTGGCTCACCTGGCAGAGCATGGCAACTCTTGATCTTGGGCTTCTAAGTTTGGTCACCACATTGGGTGCAGAGATTAAAGATTACAAAACAAAGTACAATCTGTACACACACATTTTTATCTGTAGAACAAATGTCTTAAGCTTCTTGACAGAACTACAACTCAAAATGTTTGATTCCTCTGTTCACTGATATAAATATTTACCCACACCTATTATATTATTAGGCACTACTAGGAACAAATGAAAAAGGCATTCATCAACTGAATGGAGATAACATGAAATGTAGGAGGATTGGAAAAGAACTGGGAAGAAAGACCGACAATTAAGCAAACGAGGCACTGACAATCAGTGATGACACCCCAGAAGAAGCAGGCAACTGGGGATCTAGACTAGTCTTCCCAAGGCTGGGCAGTTTGAAGGCTCTCATTAACGTCCAGCAGCACCTGCAGGAGTGGGGCGTAAAGGCAAGCACACAACAAACAGCTGGAAGGAAAAGGAACCCGAGCAGTACCAGACACGTGTGAAGAAAAGCAAGTGAAAGGAAGACACTGCCAGGAAAATAGAGTAACATTTCACGGAAGACTAAGCCAGAGAGAGAAGTAGGAGAAGGTGGAAGAGGATAAGTAGGACAGTAGAAGGAATTGCCAATTTTAATGGTTGATAAAAGCCCCCCAAATAGTAATTATTAAATGCTTACTGAATCAAGCTTACAATGGATTGCATTGTTCATTTAATAAAAAACAAGGACAAAATATACTACCTGAGTGATAAATTGAAAGCATTAGAGCCTGTGATTTGAATTTAAGGCTTCAGGTGATGACAGGATTTGGAACAGCAAATAATCAGGGAACAGAAATGAAGGAATACAGGAATTTTTCATATTGTTTTTACAACTTTTCTGTAAGATTAAAGATTATTCCAAAAGAAAAAGAGCAAACAAAAAAAGCTCATCTGTTGTCACAACACATTCTTCTCCATAACCACTTTCCCTGACCTACAGATTTAAAACCCTGAGTAATCAGGGCACCCTAGGTGGCTCAGTTGGTTAAGCATCCGACTCCAGCTCAGGTCATGATCTCAAGGTTCGTGAATTCAAGCCCCAAGATGAGCTCTATGCCAACAACAGCTTGGAGCTTAGAGCCTGCTTCTGATTCCTCCCTCTCTCTCTACTCCCCCCACCCCCCCCCCCAACGCTCTATCAGTCTCCCTCTCAAAAAGAATAAACATTTTTTAAAAACCCTGAATAATCTTTCACATTTACACCTTCCATTTCTAACATGAAGAGGGATGTAAGTTCTAGATGTTCTAATGTAGTAATTTCTCTTGAAACCTTTAAGAAAAACTGAGCTCTAGAGATGTAAAAACACCAGATTGAGAATAAGAGCTCAGAGCTCAAGTCACGAAAATTTACCAATGAAAAAACAACTTTACACAAGTAGAAATACCCAAAACTCATAGCTGGGGGGGAGAGAGAGCCAAGATTAAATCCAGGCTTGATGCCAAAGCCAATGCCCAAGATAACCTCACCATATGAAAATCAGAATCCAATTTTTCATTATAAAAGAGATAAACATCAAACCTCTAAAATGTAATAATAAATGTTATTTTAGGCTAAGAGATTCTAAAGTTTCAAGTTTTTGTTTTCAAACTTACTCCATTACAGTACAGAATAAAATATCAAGGATAAAAATTAGTAACAGAATACAGTTATAACTCTATCAACAAAAGTATTCCATCTGTTGTAAAAATGTCATTTTGAAGTCTAATGATATCTAAAATGTCTAAGAATCAATGCACTAAAGATTGTAAATAAAGAGGGAACACTGTACAGAATTGTGTCCCTTCTCAAAATTCTTACACTGAAGCCCTAACTCCCAACTTGACAGATGTTATCTGGAGATAGGGTCTGGGGGAGATAATCAGGTTTAGCTGAAGTGATGAGGGTGGGGCCTCATAACAGAATTAAGCTCTTCCAGGAGGAGACAGCACAGCACTCTCCCAGCCTCGGGAAGATGCTGGGAAAGCAGCTGTGTGCAGGTCAGGAAGGGAGACCTCACCATGGTATTTTCTCATGGCAGCTGGAGCTGACAAAGACAGGGAAATATATTAACTTCAGAAAACACATTTTGTCTATAAAATTTTACACTAAATTTTCCATTTAAAATGGAAAGGTCTTGCTCTGGGTAAGAGGATAAACTGATCAACCTCTAAGTTCATTTCCACATCCAATTGTTATAATCACTTAGTAATCCTAAAGTGAGAGAGACAGCAAATATTTTTAAGATCACATTTGCTGCTAAAATAGAAATGCTAAGAATACTACCATATGTTGAATGCCTCTACTACAAATAGCATACAGCAAAAGCATTAAAAATTGTCATTTTAAAAAACAAAGTGTAATATAAATAAATCTGTTGGGAGTTCTAATCAGAATGGTAGAAGGGCTCAGGCTGTTTTTAGAAACTGAAACATGTGAATTAAGTTTCTAGGGCAGAAAACCCTAAGAATCAGAAAAGATATGTAGTTATCAAATCTTCTATACCATAAATTATTGTTCTAGCAAAGTAATAAATCTGTGCATCTACCATTTTCTCAATGATGTGAGTCCCAGATCACTATTCTTGACAACTTATAATATTCTTAAACTGCTCATATCACACAACTACTTCTCTTAAAACTGCTTTGGTTAAAAAATAAAACTGATTCAGTTTATTTTTTTAATGTGTTTATTTCTGAGATTGAGAGACAGCGTGAGCAGGAGAGGGTCAGAGAGAAAGGGAGACACAGAATTTGAAGCAGGCTCCAGGCTCTAAGCTAGCTGTCAGCCCAGAGCCCGACGCAAGGCTCGAACTCACGACCTGTGAGATCATGACCTGAGCCAACGTCGGATGCTCAACCTACTGAGCCACCCAGGTGCCCCAAAACTGATTTGGTTTAAATCCCAGCTCTAACATTTGGTAGCTAGATGTTTTTATAGCATAACTGTGGCATACACATATTATTGCACAAGCATTTCCCTAGCCATTAAATATAATTCTGAATTTTATGTCCTTGTCTGTGGATTATATCCTCTATAGTCTATTGTGAGATTTAATTAACAAAGTGTGTATAAAGCTCTTAAAATGGTGTCTGGCACTTAATAAAAGCTTAATAAATAGGTAACAATGTTTTCAAAACTTACACATTACAAGTAAAAAACCAAAGGATAAGAGTTTCCTAATTAACTTTTTTGCAAGTAAGCATGTTGGATGTTACAGGAGAAAGAGAAGCATTCCCTTCAAGATGTTCATTTGACATCATGAACTATCCTAAACTTCAACTAAATGGCTGCCATAAGGGTTGAAATTTCAAGTTTAATTTGTAAGTGTAGAGAACTGTTAACATCCCTCCCTGCCAAGCACTGGCTCTATTCTTCTACCATTAAAACGTATATCTTGAGACATGTAAGCCTACCCATCTCTCTTTTTCCTACTTCCTAACTTTCATTCTTTGCATGTTTCCAATGTGTCATAAATATAACTATACAATAAAAAAAAAATTCTGGTCAGGAAACCAAGCAATCAGCACATGTAGGCTATTAAGGACTTTCTTGTTCCTCTTTTTCTCTCTCTTCTTCCCTTCCTTCCTTCCTTCATCTCTTCCTTTCTTTAAAATCTCTACACTCATTGTGGGGCTCCAATTCACAGCCTCATGTATCAAGAGTCACATGCTCTTCCAACTGAGGCAGCTAGGTACACCTATTCCTAACTTTTTAATCCCTTCTCAACAGTTCTTTCTTCAGTAGGAGAGAGAGATACTTTCTCTGCTTCCACTATGTCCAAAGACTGCCTGGTTCTACAGTTGGGAGATATTTCATCTTTCTACATTCTGTATATTAATTCTGATGCAAGCTATATGGCTCCACCCATATTAGAACTCACAGAATTGTACAAAGACCCAATCTTTATCTGAATTTCAAAAACTCATACTGCAATATAACCAACCTCCAGTCTGTCATTAAGCCTCATTTCAATAACACCACTTTCCTTTAAAAATAAAATTTCTCTGGGCACCTGGGTGTCTCAGTCGGTTAAGCGTCCGACTTCTGCTCAGGCCATGATTTCACAGTTTGTGAGTTCAAGACCCATATCAAGCTCTGTGCTATAAACTCAGAGCCTGGAGCCTTCTTTGGATTCTGTCTCTCTCTTTCTCTCTCTCTGCCCTTCCCTACTCATGCTTGCACAAGCTCTCTCTCTCTCTCTCTCTCGCTCTCTCAAAATATATTAATAAACAGACATTAATTTTTTTTTAATTTCTGTTCCATTTTCCTAGCCTTCAGAAGTTAATTTTATACCTCCCACATTGTACTTCTTCAGTTAAAATCTACACATATAGTCTGTTTCCCAGTTGCTAGAAATATTTAATACGCTACATCTTTAGAATACATTGGATAAAATAGATGAGTATTTGCCCAACTACTTAACCCATCTTAAGAAGTTCTAAGCTTTTTGTTCCTTGGTGATCATTTCTCCAGTCTCCTGACTGTTATTTGTTTTGTTCTAAGTGTTTCCTTGAATATACCTCCCTAGGACCCTTTCATAGCATCCACTGGCCTCCACAGGACCTTTGTGCAAATAGAAAAACATACGCTTTTGGGTAGAAGCAGGTACTCCTCTGGGTGAGGCGGTGATGCACTGGGAAAGAGGGGAGAAGTGAAAGCACAATTACCCCTGAGAGGCCTACCCAGAGCACAGGACTCTACCAGCAGAGCAAGCAGCAGATTTCAGTCCTTCTTGCCTCCTTCAGCACAGCACATTTGTGCAGAGCACAAACAGCACAACCACATAAAACAGCCCTCCACTTTTAGATCATTCACTAGGAAAGAGGGAAGAAGGAAAATCAATTATTAACTTCTCTAGCCACCCATTCTCCAACTACATATGCACCCATCTCTTACTTCGCAAACTCAAGATTTGTTTTGGAGAGGATCTTCCAACATCATAGGGAACCTATCCTCCCTTTACCTTTTTTAACTTTCTGTTTTTCACAGTTCTCTTTTTTTGTTTAAGTATGGTGAATCCCTACGTAATATGAAAGAATATTAAATTCAAAAGACACATGGAAATACATTTAATGTGATCTTTGCAACAATCCTCTGAAACAGGCAAAATGGATATCTTCTTTATTTCACAGATGAATATACAGGTTTCCCCTGCTATCAGAAAGCAAAGTATTCCTCTGAAACCTTTTGTAAGCTGAAATGGCTCCAGCAAAGAAACAATTACCATTAACTCATATGGAAAAATTTTGTACCATTCCCAGACCCAACAAATAACCTCTTAGCCTTTTCTGGTACCTTAGGACACACCTGCTAACAAATTCACAAAAAAATCAAGATAAAGCACAGATGCTCATAAACACAGTTCAAAGCCATGATGTCTTCTAGATGGTGAGTGTAGTTCCCAAAGAAGGGGCCTGGTGGCACCACTCTCACCTGCCTCTAAATGGCTACTGTCACTTTTTGCTTTTTTTAAAGGGAAAATCCTCTTCAGAATTCTTTCAAGGTGTCTGGGTGGCTCAGTCAGTTAAGCGTCCAGCCTCAGCTCAGGTTATGATCTCACCGCTCATGAGTTTGAGCCTCGTGTCAGGTTCTGTGTTGACAGCTCAGAGTCTGGAGCCTGCTTCTGATTCTGTCTCTCCCTCTCTCTCTCCCTGCCCCTCCCCCATTCATGCTCTGTCTCTCTCAAAAGTAAATAAACACTTTTTAAAAATTTAAGAATTATTTTAGTTAGCAAAAGCAGGTACTTGTATATGTCTTTCATAGAAGCAAAGTGAGATAGCACAAACTTCCAAAAAGCAGGGAATACCCGTACCTAAAATTTAAAGAAGTCCTGTCACTTGCCCCTAAAGTTAACAGGAAAGAACAAACCCTAGGTGACAAAAGGACTAACACTAAGTTTTTTAACTCACAGTACAGAGCTCATATTGAGTATTCAAGTCACCTAAAAATCAAGAAGTCTCACTACTTATCCCTCCCTGCTGGTTAAGGAGGGTGAAAGCACCTTTCACCCTCTTTACTTGATCTAAATTCTTTTAGGGTCACCGAAGATCTGTCAGCCAAATCCAAAGGCCACTTCTCATATTCTTCTGAACTCTGCTCCATTTGGCTATAATAATCCCATTTTTTAGATTATTCTCTTCTACCCTGATTTCTGTGGTGACCTCCTCACTTATTCTTGCTTCCCTTCTCTTCCCACAGATTGTCTTAGATATCTTGCTACATTTCTGTCTAAGCAAATACCTCCACTTTGCAGTTTATCACAGAAATGGTTGCCCCAAGTGCGTAGTTAAGGCTCTAATTTAGATCTCTTTTTCTGTAATGCTGCCATTCCTTGAGCTGAATTTATTCCATTCTAGACTTTCATCACTTCTCACCTCCCATTAATTCTAACTGTTGCCTGAATCTACCCAGTACTTCTTTTTTTAAGATTTTATTTTTTTTTAAATATTTTTATTTATTTCTAGGAGAGAGAGAGACAGCGTGAGCAGGAGAGGGTCAGAGAGAGAGGGAGACACAGACTCTGAAATAGGCTCCAGGCTCCGAGCTGGCAGTCAGCACAGAGCCCGACGCTTGGCTTGAACCCATGAACCGCGAGATCATGACCCAAGCGAAAGTCAGACGCTTAACCGACTAAGCCACCCAGGCGCCCCTCAAGATTTTACTTTATTTTTTTTTTTAATGTTTTATTTATTTCTAGGAGAGAGAGAGACAGCGTGAGCAGGGGAGGGTCAGAGAGAGAGGGAGATACAGACTCTGAAACAGGCTCCAGGTTCCGAGCTGGCAGTCAGCACAGAGCCCGACGCGGGGCTCGAACCCACGAACCGCGAGATCATGACCTGAGTGAAAGTCGGACGCTCAACCGACTAAGTCACCCGGGCGCCCCTCAAGATTTTATTTTTAAGTAATCTCTACACCCAACATGGGTGTCAAACTCACAACCCTGAGATCAAGAACTGCAAGCTCTACCAACTGAGCCAGGCAGGTGCCCTCAGCATTCATTTCTTACAGCACTTATGTCCTAAAGAGTGGAATACAAGACTACTAATGGCTTATTAAATGACTTTAAGTGGTCCATGGAGGAATATTTAAAATTATGTTTATTTGGGGGCACCCAGTGGCTCAGTCAGTTAAACATGACTCTCGATTTCAGCTCAGGTCATGATCTCACAGTTCATGAGATTGATCCCTGAACCGGGCTCTGTGCTGAGCATAGGGCCTGCTTGGGGTTCTCTCTCCACCCCTGCCCTCCTCCCCACTTGTTCTCGCTCTCAAAATAAACAAACATTAGAAGTAAATAAAAATAAACATTATTTTTTATAATACTAAACATTAAAAAACAAAACAAAAAAACATTAAAAAAAACAAAAAAATATTAAAAATGTTTATTTTGAAACACGTTGAAGGAAAAAAAGCAACACCAAGTAATCATGTATATTCTCCTTTTAAATTTACTTATGTACGGGTGCCTGAGTGGCTCAGTTGGATGTACGTCCAATTTCAGCTCAGGTAATGATCTCAGCTTGTGTGTTTCAGCCCCCTAGGGATCCTGTCTCCCCTCTCTCAGCCCCTCCCCTGCTCACTCTCTCTTTTACTCTCAAAATAAGTCAACTTAAAAAAATAAATTCACTTATTTAAAATATAGTAAGTTGAATTAAAGAAAATATTAAAACAGTTTGAAGACTTTAAAAGTCATAAACGTCTTAAGGTTGGGAAATTCTTGCCACTGGAAAATCCATGTCATATGGAAGTTTCGCAGTTAGGCTCTGGGTCAATAATTCGAATCCCGTTTACTAGTTAAATAACTTCGAACAAATTACTTAAGCCCCAGTTTACTAGTGTAACAGGGACAAAATAATCTACCCTCTAGGCTTACTGTACAGATTGAAAAAGATAATCTACAAAATGATCTTAGCCCGGCACCTGGCACAGAAAGTACTCAATATCAATAACTGCAATTATTCTTGATCTCTCTTGGCCATCATGCCTTTACTTGTAATCGAGGCACTTGATCTGCATTATAGACAATGCTCATATATGGATTTTCTGCCCCCAAATTTCCCCTATCTGCTTGTATGTCTTTATTTTTATTTTCTGGTGTAAATCCAAAGATCACATGTCAACTTTTAACATTAATCCTTAAAACTGTGAACATCTTGGCAGTAGGAACCAAAAGCCATATTCCTCTGACTCACTATGCCTTACAAAAAGAATCTTTAATGTTTGTTGAATAAATCTAAATTTTAGAAAGGGAAATCTGATGCAAACAAATCTCATAACACATGGTATATAAACATAAATATCTGAAAGCATCTCATACTATTTTAATGGGGAGGTGGGCGGGAGGGAATGACAGTATTATTTTGCTCTACTAAGATATCTGTCAGTTGAATCTTAGTTGTGGGTCTATTCTTCTATTTCCTAATCTCATTCACTCAGTAATAAATTCTAGGTACATGCCAACCACTGTACAAAGTGTTGAAGATACAAAGTAAAGGAAAACAGATATTGGAACACAGAATATTTCTTATTTTTACCTGAAAAAGAAAATTACTACATAATATGCTATGTAAATACCCCAAGTGTTTTTTTTACTTGATGTGCCTCACAAATGCTAAGTAAATCCCATCCTCCTTTAATGCAGAGCACCGAGGGGTGAGAACATCACATCACATTGACAGTAATAACTGTATTGCTATCTGGTGTTCAGACTACGTATACTAACCATATAAAAGTTTTTGTCTGCCAACTAACAACTGTTGTAATAGCCTTTATTTGATCTGATTTGCCAGCAAACATATACACACACAGGCCCTAAAACATGACTGGTAATCTGTTAGTCTAGAGCAAAACCACGACAAATGTTAACTGGTGAAAAGATCAGTTTATATTTAACCTTTCTGGGGACTGGGGAAAAAAACACACTATAGAAAATATACTGAAGTTACCCTCTCTTGAGAATATTTTTACCCACAAACATGTTCTGACTGACGTAACAAAGGCTTTATTGAGAAATTTAAAATGTTATGACTCAGAAAACTCACATTAATTCTCAAGCTTCTAAGCAACAGTTAACATAGATGGAGATAAACTATCATTGTGTTACCCTATTCATAAGCTGATAAATCTCACTTTACTGAAAGTATATTAGTCATAACTCAGTGAGACACAACTTCTGGGATCTCCTTCACTGTAAGAATAGGATTCTGTATCACTGTATGTAACATTTATCAATAATCAATCCTTGTCTTACATAAATATGGCATAAACAGCATCTGAAACAGAAATTACTCAACTGGCTTACAAACTTAAGCGGGAGGGGGTGGCAAGAGGAAACCACTTGGAGAGAGGGATGTACATAATATAATCTTCAAAGACATTTTACCAGTAAGGGTGGTGGGGTGGCATAAGGGTAGGGGCGGGAATGAGTCAGAACTCCTGTAATTTCAGCTGTGCTCAACATACTAAACCCAGGGTTACTGACTGTAGAGCATGAAGAAATCTTTAAGAACAAAAACTAGTAAGTAAGTGTAAAAAGAAGGAAAAACTATTTAAATTCCCAAAGAATACAGATACTTCATTCTAAAAACATACAGATTACTTACTGCTTATACCAATATTCTGCTAATCCACATTACTTGGCCTTTTATTATGTCCTGAGCACAGTAACAAGTCCTTTACACACATGATCTTTGTTAATCCTACAGCAAACCCTGGAGGGAAGTACTATTATCATCACCACCTCCATTTTACAGATGAGGAAATATTCTATCAACAGTATAGGCCAGATCTCAAAATTTTAAAATTATGTCATAATGTATAGTCAAGGGTTTTAACCAACTGGCCTTTATTAGAAAAGGGAAGAATAATTACCTTATATCCCATCCCCAAAGTAGTTACAACTCTTTTTTCCACATTGCAACACTTTCAGCATTATATGCAACAATGTTTCTATACTGAAATCAAGTGAAAGAAAAAACTAGGTTAGCAATGCTACATCTTCAATTACCACAGTTCCTAAAAGGACAAGGAATAGGGAGGCAGTTTAACGGCCTACTGCATGCCCTTTGGATTTAGGCAGTCCGGGTCTGGATCTCTACTGCACCACCATAACTGCTGTGTGACCTTGGTCATGTTAGTATCTCTGATTTTATTTCCTCATCTGTAAAATGGGGGTGATAAGAACACCACCTCCCTTGAGCACTGGCTGTAAGATTAGGAAAGATACTGTATGCAAAGAGCTCATTTCTATGCTCAGTACACAGTAAAAGGTCAACTGATGGTAGAAGGAAAACAGCCACACATATAAGCTCACCAAACCAAAATAGAAAAGTAAAAAGCCTGCATTCTGACAAGCGTTTTGCAGAAAATAAAATTACGATTGGACTACATGCCAAAGAGAAAATTCAAATTCAGTCTATTCCTAATTTTTTGTTAGGGGATCAACATTTGAGGTGGGCCAGAAACGATGCTGCAGTCCATCTGTAACACACACCTAAAAATGGCTCCAGAGTGGCATCTTAATCACCAACAGAGGAGGTTAAATCTACTTTTTAACAAATGCTAGAGTTAGGCTTGGAGGGCACTTAAGTATCCCGCTACTGTTTTTATCTGCAGGAGGAAGCTATCAAGCACTTAACCAAGAATCCTGATCCTTCTGGTGCATTCCAAAAGAAAACCCTCCAGCACAGCCGCCTACCGCACAATTCCAAGTACCCTAGCGGGGTATGCATCTATGAACTTCGGCTGAAGACCAGCCGGTGCAGAAATCCGGGCGGCTTTAGGATCCTGCAAACGTCAGGCGTGTTGGAAATCCCAAACAAATCTCAAAACAAATATGCATCCCTTTAAAGGAACCAGACGCATTCCTCTCGGGCAAAGGGGCAATTTAGCAGCGTTCCCATTGGTACCCATGCCCTTTTCTTCAAGTCCTAAAGTGGGGCCTTTACCGTAACACCAATAATATTAACGCTATCGCAAAGAGAGCGCTGCAGTGTGGGAGTCGCTACGCAGGTTAGGGGATGGCGAGGCCTAGGGTACGAAATGACTACCAAATCTTCCTCGGGAGTTGGGGTAGCATGTCCCCAGCGGAAGTGGGGCTGGTCTAGATTCCCCCCAAGAGTCTCCACCGAGCCGGGTCTTGAATCCAGTCCCTCTCACACACACACTGCTCGCTGCAAATTCCACCATCACTACACACAGAAAAGAAGTAGGCAGTAAGGGCCCCAGATGAGCCCTCGAGTTGTTTGGGGGACTCATCGCCCACATTAGGTAAAAACACCTATCCCAAGGAGAGAACCCCCTTCCATTTCAGCCGGCGATCTGAGGGATCCCCCCGCGGGGCCTGAGCTGGGACTGTGTGGGAGAAACCGACGGCTCCGGAACTCCCGCTGCAGACCACATGGGGCGGGTCTGACTCCGGTTTCCCGCTCCCCGACCAGGAGGCCAAGACTTCCCCCAGACACCGACGTGATGGGAACCAAAAAGAGGGGGATGGCCGGACCCAAGGCCGTCTCCCAGCGGCTCCCCAGTCCCTGCCCGCCGGGGCCTCGGTGCGCTCCCACCCCGTAGGCAGCCCCCCGCCAGCCTACCCCGATGGGGCCCGCTTTGATCACCGCTCCTACGCCCTCGCTCTCCTTACCGGCCAGGGCGAGTGTCAAGCGGAGTGTCTGCGCACTTCGAGAGTCTCCGCCGAGCTCTGATCGAGGGATGGGGAAGGGAAGGCGAGGGGGAGAGGGCGGCTGCGAGGACCACCCGACTGGGAAGGCCGAAGCTGTGGATGGACAAACCGCGAAAGCACTTTCGCTGCTTCCCGAAAGGTAAAGAGCGAGCGAGAAAAAGAAGCAAGATGGCGGCTAGCCAGCCCCTACGTACGACGTCATGGCGCAGCGTGCGTAAGGCACCTCTCCGCAAGCCCGCCCTCCGGCGCAGAGACAGCCGGATCACGTGGGGCCTCCGTGGCGGCCCAACCCCGGCGGAAGGCGACGGCGCATCCTGCCGGAAGAAGGGAGTTTTCCGCAATCGGAGTTCCCGCCGCAGGGTAAAGATTTGCTCTACAAGAACTGTGCAAGAGGCCACGGTTGTACATTGCTTATAGGCCTCAGGGAAGAGACCACTCTTAAAAGTGGTGGCTGGGTGTGTGAATTGGTTCAACAGTTTGGCCCTACGCATCGACATTACGTTATGCATAGTCTTTAACCGATTAATACTTAATGATCAGGGAAATGCTTATGCTGTAATATGTTTATGCCGTTAACTATGCTATAGACACACACAGCTGCATATTCATAGAAAAGACTAAAAACTGTAGTCTGGATGTTAACGGTAATGTTAACAGTTTTCGTAGGCTGTTCAGATTTTTAATATTTTACGCATGCCTTTCTATAATTTCCATCTTTTATCATGACAAATCAGATTTAATGGGTAATGAAAATGTTGTGAGCCAGAATATTGTTATGAGATGCAAATGATAAATGTGTGCACACATATAGTGTATATAGTGTGTGTAACTATCGATGGTATTGTGTTTATTTAAGTTTCATAAAGCATTACATATTTTATTAGGTTTTAGAATAAAACAAAAACATGTTTTGCTAACTAAGTGCTATGTAGTATGGGTAAGTTTCTTAATATCTCTTAGATTCAGTTTTCTCATGTGTAAAATGAGGTAATACCTACTTTTTCTATGTCACCTGTACTTAAAACACATAAAATGTTTCAAAAATTAAAAAAAATTCTCCCACAAAAAAAATTAAAATACCTACTTCTCAAGTTTGTGTCATTTGCTCACCAGATGTGTTGAGCACCCCTCTGTGGTAGGTACTGGGACATAAAGGAATAGAACAATTAAGACATAAAACCCTGGGATCCCTGGGTGGCTCAGTGGGTTAAGCAACCTATTTTTGATCTCAGGCTAGTGAGTTCAAGCCCTGTGTTGGGCTCCTTGCTGTATGCGAAGCCTACTTTAAAAAAAAAAAATGACCTTGACCCTAAGGCAACAGTCTAATGATACAGATCAAATAATAGTAGTGATACAGATCAAATAATAGGTTTGGATTTGTGCAATGAAGGAAACAAACAGGATATCAAGATAAAGAATAACCAGGAAGAAGGGCAGGGGGGAATTTATTTTAGAAAGTGTGGTCCCCACTTACTTCTCTGAGAAGGGGCCATTGAAACTGGGACCTGAATGATAACAAGAAGTGGTAATGCATAGAGTAGGTGCAAAAGTGCTCTGGACCAAGTAAACTGCAATTGCAATGCCCTGATCTGGGAAAACAGCTTGGAATGTTCTAGAAATTAGGAGAGGAGGAGGTCTGGAACTTAGTTAACGGTGACACAAGATGAGACTAGAAGGAGAGCTGAAAGCCCGATTCAGAGGAAACTGGATTAGGGAAGGAGGGAGGGGGAAGGAAGGAAGGAAGGGAAAAAGATTGGGAAAAATTACATTTCGGACATATAAAATTTGAGATGTTCCTGTAATGTCCAACTGTGGATCAAATATGTAATTGACACATATGTCTAGAGAGCTCAGGGGGGAAGACAGCATTGGAGAAATTTGAGCCTCACAGACATGGATTTCATACGTGTACACGTGTATTTCATAGACGTGTGTTTAAAGTGGTAGAAGAAAGTTAGATCCCCTAGGGAGAAAGTAGGGAAAGAAGGAAAAATGGCCATCCTTAAGGAACAGCAATGTAAAGGTCAGGTGGAGGTGGAGAACTTAGAAAAGAACACTGAAGGTAAGTCAGAGAACTGGAAAACCTGAAATGATGATGTCACAGAAGCCAAGGGAGGAGAGGATTACAAGATGGTGTGAGCACTCACTTATGTTAAATGCTGCCAAGAGGTCAAGTCATATGAGAAGTAGCCAGAAGTGTTCATTGTGTTTGGCAACATGGAGGTTACTGGTACCTTTTACAAGAAGTTTTGGTAGAGTAATGAGGTCAGAAAGTCATATGATAGTGAGCTGAAAAGGAGATAGATGCTTAGAGAGTGGAGACTATGGATAAACAATTATTTCGGGAACTTGGACTTTGCCACAACAGAAAAGCAAGGTAGTAGCTGGAGGGAATGTGGAGTAAAAAGAGACATTAAAAAGAAATGTTTTGTAGTTTATTTATCCATTCTGAGACAGAGAGAATGAGCGGGGGAAGGGCAGTGAGAGAGGGAGAGAAAGAATCCCAAGCAGGCTCTTCACCGTTAGTGTGGAGCCCAATGTGGGCTCAAAATCCCAAAATGTTAGATCATGACCTGAGCCAAAACCAGGAGTCAAACACTTAACCAACTGAGCAACCCAGACACCCCCAAGATACTTTTTTTTTTAATTTTTTTAATACATATTTTTGAAAGCACAAGTGGGGTAGAGAGAGAGACAGACAGACAGAATCTGAAGCAGGCTCTAGGCTCTGAGCTGTTAGCACAGAGACCAAAGCAAGGCTTATGAACCATGAGATCATGACCTGAGCTAAAGTTGGACGCTTAACCAACTGAGCCACCCAACCTCCCTGAGAGACATTTTTTTGGGAAGATTTTTTTATTTTTAAGTAATCTCTACATCCAGTGTGGTACTCGAACTCACAACCCTAAGATCAAGAATTGCACACACTACTGACTGAGCCAGCCAGGCGCCCCAAGAGAGACATTTTTAAATATTGGAGGCAGTAGATCATGTTTATATTATGGGAATAATCCAAAGGAGGTAGGTAGCAATTATGTAGTAAAAGGAACACTAAGGAAGGGAGGTCCATAAAAAGGTGTGAAGGGGTCAGTTCAGAGAACTGATAAGAGAGTTTACCTTTGAGGGGAAAGCAGCTGGAGGCAATATTGTTGATTGGATGTCGGAAACAAGAGGGAAATCCCATCATGGCTGCTGTTTTCTCAGTGAAGGGAGAACAAGGAAATCTGCTGAGGAGGGCTTGTCATGTAGGAGTTTGAGACAACATTCAAAAGTGAGAGTGAAGGATTAAGCCTAGTGTGAGAAACAGTAGGACCGTCATTCTTTGCAGAGATCATTTTGTTGTTTGTGATTATGGATATATTCAAGGGCGCCTGAATGGCTTAGTCAGTTAAGCCTGACTCTGGATCAGGTCATGAACTTGCAGTTGGTGAGATCAAGGAAAGAAGCAGCTTGAATCAATAGCATGCCAGGATGTCCCTACTGTGTAGATCAATGTAGAAAGTTGCAACTATTGGAAATTAAGCATTTCCATCTTTGGGACAAAATCATCCTGCCATAGAGATGGATGAATCAAGAACAATCTATACACATAACCCTACTTGTTCTGAAACTGTGCCCATCAAGCAGCCTTTCTCCCTCCCTGCTAAAAGCTCAGAGCTAGAATCTGCTTTAAATTCTGTGTCTCCCTCTCTCTCTGCCCCTCCCCGACTCATGTTGTCTCCTTTTCTCTCAAAAACAAACATTAAGAAAAAATTTTAAATATGCCATTCAGCTTATTTATATGATTTCTGCAGCAGTGTTCAGCTCTTTGGGATGGCTACCTACAAGATAGACTCACAGTGCTGGGATTCAGTAGACAAGTACAACATAGGGAGGTGATAATACTGAGTTTGAACATATAGTGGGTGTATGATAACTGGAAACTTGTGTCCACTTTATGATTTATACATGGTATATTTTAAATTCAAAAATTCCCTGCCACTTCTTCTGGTCTGAGCTATCTTCCCCACCAATACGGTCAAGGAATTGTCACTGTAGCAATGTTAGACTAAGTAAAATAATAAACAGAGGTAAATCACAAGCATACCTGCCCCGCCATTGATATTAGTCCCTCTCCCTAACAATTTTTCTCCTTCACCTCCCCCATGGTCCTCTGTTAAGTTTCTCCTGTTCCACTTATGAGTGAAAACATATGGTATCTGTCCTTCTCTGCCTGATTTATTTCACTTAGCATAATAACTTTGAGTTCCATCCATGTTGCTACAAGTGGCCAGATTTCATTCTTTCTCATTGCCATGTAGTATTCCATTGTATATATAACCCACATCTTCTTTTTTAATTTTTTTAATTTAATTTTTATTTTTATTATCTTTTTTTTTACAAATAGTTTATTGTCAAGTTGGTTTCCATATAACACCCAGTGCTCATCCCCACAAGTGCCCTCCTCCATGCCCATCTCTCCACTCACCCCTCACACCCATCAGTTCTCAGTTTGTTCTCAGCATTCAAGAGTTTCTCATGGTTTGCTTCTCTCCCTCTCCCCCACTATTTCCCCCCTTCTTCTCCCTCATGGTCCTCCGTTAAGTTCCTCCTAATCTGCCCATATGTGCAAACATGATATTATTCCTTCTCTGCCTGACTTATTTCCCTCAGCATAACACCCTCAAAGTCCATCCATGTTGCTACACATGGCCAGATTTCATTGTTTCTCATTGCCATGTAGTATTCCATGGTATAGATAAACTACATCTTCTTGATCCATTAGTCCGTTGATGGACACTTAGGCTCTTTCCATGTTTTGGCTATTGTTGAGAGTGCTGCAATGAACATTGGGGTACATGTCCTCCTATGCATCAGCACTCCTATATCCCTTGTATAGCCCACATCTTCTTGATCCATTCATCGGTTGATGGACATTTAGACTCTTTCCATGATTTGGCTATTGTTGACAGTGCTGCTATGAACATTGGGGTACATGTGCCCCATATGCATCAGCACTCCTGTATCCCTTGGGTAAATTCCTAGCAGTGCTATTGCTGGGTCATAGGGGAGTTCTATTGTTAATTTTTGAAGAATCTCCACACTGGTTTCCAGAGTGGCTGCACCAGTTTACATCCTCACCAACAGTGTAGGAGGGCGCTCGTTTCTCCACATCCTTGCCAGCATCTATAGTCTCCTGATTTGTTCATTTTAGCCACTCTGACCGGCATGAGGTGATATCTAGTGTGGTTTTGATTTGTATTTCCTTGATGATGAGTGACACTGAGCATCGTTTCATGTGTCTATTGACCATCAGGATGTCCTCTTTGGAGAAGTGTCTGTTCATGTCTTCTGCCCATTTCTTCACTGGATTATTTGTTTTTCAGGTGTGGAGTTTGGTAAGTTCGTTATAGATTTTGGATATAGCCCTTTATCTGATATGTCATTTGCAACTATCTTTCCCCATTCCATTGGTTGCTATTAGTTTTATTGATTGTTTCCTTTGCTGTGCAGAAGCTTAAAAAAATTTTTTTAATGTACTTTGTTTTGAATTATTCACATCTTTCTTGATACCCCTTTGGCATAGGTAAATTTGTCATAATGGAAATGTTCCCATGACAGATTGAATGAAAATTTTTTATTAGAGATCAGTTTTGCTTTGTAAAAAATAATTTTGGGGTTACATGATCAAATTGCCAACTGATGGTATGCAACCAGGCAAACTGTTTCTTACTGAAAACAAATTGTCCAAACAATGCAACTTATCTCATTTGTGATTACCTGAGTCTTATTTGCTAATGTTTTTTATTGAGTTTCTACCCTTCTCATTCAGACTGATTTTATAAACCTAGAGGCACTGAAGATTTATGAGATGTTCGGTAAAAAAAAAAAAAAAGAATCAATGACCATATCATGCTTTCTTAGTAGTAGTGTTTCTTAAAGGTTTGTGTGCACATGACAGTTTTGGTTTCTTTTTACCAATGGTCCACCAAACATTAATATCCTGATGTAATGAAAGCCATAATAATGTAATCTCATTTTCTTAACTTCAACAGATATTGAACTTTGTTAGTAAAGAAAAATATTCCCAGTGCCTCAAAATTACCTTTTGTCAACTTGTAAGAGGTTATATGCTAAATATATAAAATATTGCATATATTGTCATATATAAAATATTGCATTATATGTAAAGTGGAATAAATATTTTTGTTTTTATCAGTCTATTTCTTTTTGAGAGGGTGGGGCTGAGGGAGAGAGAATCTTAAGTCATGAAGCCTGACACAGGGCTTGATCTCACGACCCTTGAACCAAGATCTGAGCTGAAATCAAGAGTCAGACGCTCGGGGCGCCTGGGTGGCTTAGTCAGTTAAGCGTCCGACTTTCGTTTAGGTCATGATCTCGCGGTTCATGGGTTCAAGCCCCACGTCGGGCTCTGTGCTGACTGCCAGCTCAGAGCCTGGAGCCTGTTTCCGTCTGTGACTCCCTCTCTCTCTGACCCTCCCCTGCTCACGCTGTCTCTCTCTCTCCTAGAAATAAATAAAAATATTTTAAAAAATATTAAAAAAAAAAAAGAGTCAGACGCTCAACTGACTGAACCAACCAAGTGCCCCCATCTAATTTTTAAAAAATTTTTAATTAAAAAAAATTTTTTTAATAATCTCTACACCCAACCTGGGGCTTGAACTCATGACCCCAAAATGAAGAGTTGCTCACTCTTCTAACTGGGCCAGCCGGGCACCCCTATCAGTGTATTACTAATTGGCTCAGCAAACCCTTCTTATAATGGAATAAAAGTACGATCTGGTTAAAAGTGTTATTCATTTATCACAAATCCTTTGTTAATGAAATTGGAACTGAGACATACTGTTCACCTGAAATCTCCCCAGATTTTTCTTAGCTAAGAGAAGAAATTAAATTCTTGAAGCAGTGGTCCCAAGTCAAGATGGTATAGTGTTGTTAATGAACAGAGACTATTTGGGAGCCCAGGGAAGAAGGGAGGGAAAGTGTAAGGAGAACAGACTTGCCGGGCTCACAGTTTTGCCTGAGGCTGGAATTTCACCCAAGTCAGGAAGTGAGTAATGATAAAGGGCAAGAATCTAGAGACCAAAGGAAAAGAGGGTGCATCTAGGGAATGCAGAGCAGAGAAGGTTAAAAAGGAAACTAGCCAAGGGGCAACTGAAGATCCAGCATAGGGGATGTCTTAACTTGTTAGGCCAGAAAATAGAAACTCAACATCTTGCTGATAATTACCTCTAAATTTTTTTTTAATTACCTCTAAAATTGTAACACTGGCTGTTGCCTGTAGCATTTCTCAAAGTATAAGCCACTTTTTCCCCCTGCCCAACCAATTGTATATACAATGTATACATGAGGGGCGCCTGGATGGTTCAGTCTGTTAAGTGTCCAATTTGGCTCAGATCATGGTCTCACAGTTTAACTCAGTTTGTGAGTTAAAGCCTGGCATCGGTTTCTGTACTGACAGCTCAGAGCGTGGAGCCTGCTTTAAACTGTGTGCCCCTCTCTCTCTACCCCTCCCCCACTCACACTCTATCTCTCTCTCAAATATAAGTAAAATTTAAACAATTATAATGTATAAACGAAACCACACAGTTTCAAATCTTTTATTGCTCCATAGTAATGAAGAGAAGGCGGATAGTAGATTTCTTTGTTAGCACTGGGACTAGGTATTTGTTTTATTTTTTTTATTTTTTTTTATGTTATTTATTTATTTTTTTTAGGAGAGAGAGAGTGACAGCATGAGCAGGGGAGGGTCAGAGAGAGAGGGAGTCACAGACTGAAACAGGCTCCAAGCTCTGAGCTGGCAGTCAGCACAGAGCCCGACGCGGGGCTTGAACCCACGAACCGCGAGATCATGACCCAAGCGAAAGTCGGACGCTTAACCGACTAAGCCACCCAGGCGCCCCTATTTGTTTTATTTTTAATTGAAGAATAGTTCACATACAATATTAGTTTCAGGTGTACAATATAGCAATTCAACATTCATATACATTATGAAATGCTCACCTTGATAAGTGTGGAGCAGGATTCTTGCACAGAGTCATGACACTGAGGCTTTTCTTTCCAGGAATCAACTTTTATTCATGCCAGCACTGCTCAGTTGGGTTCATACCCAAAGAACTGAGTGGCCGCCATCACATGGCATAGTTTTTACAATACATTTTCTATTTCTTTGTCTCCCATATATGGTGACACACATAAACATGCAGTCTGATTAAGTTGTCTCAGTTTACAAGGTCATGGAGGATGTAGGCACCTAGGTGCATATCCAGGTGACTTTGAAGTCTTCTCTCCCTTTTTCTCTCTCCTTAGGGAGGAGTACCTACCACAAGGTAGTTGCCACCTGTCACCATACAAAGTTGTTACAATGTTATATTATTTACTATATTCCTAATGCTATACTTTTCATCCCAGTGATTTACTTATTTTATAACTGGAAGTTTATAACTCTTAATCCCCTTCATCTATCTTACCTTCCCCCCACCCCCAGCAACCACCAGTTGAGAGGCCTAGATAAACTAAACCAAAAACTTAACCAGCTTTTCCGCTTCTGAACAAGTGCTTGCGCTACGGGAAGCTATTACCTAACCAGCTCTTTCTGCTTCTGTAACAATGCTTAAGGCTTGCTTTCCCGCTTCCCCGGAACTACCGGGTGGCTACACACGGTCCTAGGCCACCGGATTGCCCAAGCGACTAGCCTCATGTTCCCTCCATCACCCCACCTTGGCGGCAGCCAATCCGAAAAGGCCAGCGGCTACCCCCCACCTTGCTGAGGGAAGGGCCTGGAGAGAGAGATGCTAACCTGTTAGTCGCCAAACAAGACTTTAAACTCGCTCTATGAAAGGCTGAATTCAAAGGTATCCCAAACGTTGTAATTGGATCCCGCCAAAAACCTGATGGTGGTAACCAATCAGATACGGTATATGTTCACATTTAAATGTTAACCAATGGCAAACTTGTAACCATGGAAATCTCCTGTCCCTCCCCATGACTTGTTTACTTCTGTCTATAAAAAGGCTGCAAAGGCTTTGTTCAGGGCCTCTCAGCGTCACCAGCGACGAGTGCGCGGAGGTCCGGGTTCGAACCTGCAAATAAACAACCCTTGCCGCTTGGCTTTGACTCTGGTCTCTGGTGGTCTGATTTTGGGGTTTTCTTGAACTCTGGGCGTTTTATTTGGGGGCTCGTCCGGGATTTCCCCAGACCCCCACCAGACCCCAAGTCAATGGGTTGTTCTTAAGACCGATCGGTGAGTGAGCCAGCTCTGTCAGTTTCTCTTTTTGTCTCAGCGTCTGTTTCTGTTTATCTGTTCGTTTCGATATCTGCCGCGCGGAATCTGTATCAGTGACTGTACTGGCTCTGGCGGACGCGCTATAGAGCGGTCAGTCGGGACCGAGGAGACGTCCTCTGGCGCCCATCAGGGGCCTATATAGCCCACCCGGAGTGTTTTTTGGCCCATCTGGCGTAGGGCCGGCGTCTGTTCCTGTTGGCTAGCCTTCTGTGTCTGTGTTGCCGCGCTTGTGAATTAACCTATCTTATTTTTCCCTATAGGAACCTCTGGACCCTTTCTGAAGACCTAAATTAATCTGACTCACTTTGTTCCCCTTATTTAGGAAATGGGACAAACCCACAGCACACCTCTCTCCTTAATCCTAAATAACTTCAGAGAAGTCCGGGCCAGAGCCAATAACCTGGGCCTGGACGTCCGCCGGTATAAATTCACGACTCTCTGTCGGTCAGAGTGGCCCACCTTTGGGGTCGACTGGCCACTGGAGGGGGCCTTTTGTCTGTCGACTATCGCCAAAGTTAAGGCTAAAATCTTCCTGCCAGGGAAGGAAGGGCACCCTGACCAAGTGCCTTATATCCTTATTTGGCAGGATTTGGTTGAAAACCCCCCACCGTGGATCTCCCCATTTCTCTCCTCAGGATCCTGCAAAGTCCTTGTGGCCATCTCCCCGGCGGCTCACCCTCCGGGTTCCCGCTGACCAAGAAACCCCTCGACATCCCTATATCCTGTACTACCTGATAGTCAGGACCCCCTCTCTTCGGACCCTCCGCCCTACCCTCTTCTCCCTTCCGCCACTCAGGCTCCGCCGGAAATGGCTGCCGCCCCACCGCCTGACCCACCAGAAGAACCTGAGGGGCGAGAGGCAGCGGCCGCGCCGGAGCCGAGGGGGCGTGAAACGACGGCCCCAAGTTTAGTAAGAAATGAAACTAGCCACGGGGGGCCAGCTGACAGTACTCACGGGCGGACTCAGCGGGAGCCAAGCTCCCGTCTCCCCGACTCCACAGTCGCCCTGCCCCTGCGGGAAATAGGGCCCCCTGACGACACGGGCAACCCCCGACTTCAGTACTGGCCCTTCTCTACTAGTGATCTCTATAATTGGAAAATCCAAAATGCTCATTTTTCTGATAACCCTAAAGATCTTATAGCCCTTCTAGGGAGCATCATGTTTACTCATCAGCCTACCTGGGATGACTGCCAACAACTGAAAATCCTGTTCACCACGGAGGAAAGGAAAAGAATTCAATCAGAAGCACGGAAAATGGTTTTAGGAGAGGATGGTCGACCTACAACGAATCCTGACCTCATTAATGCAGCCTTTCCCTTAACCCGGCCCGAATGGGACCACAACGCAGCAGAAGGTAGGGGACGACTGCTCACTTATCGCCAGACTCTAATGGTGGGTCTCCTGGCAGCAGCACGCAAGCCCACCAATTTGGCCAAGGTGTATTCAGTGACGCAAGGTAAGACGGAAAGCCCCGCTACTTATCTAGAAAGATTAATGGAAGCCTTTAGACAGTACACCCCTATGGACCCTGAGGCCCCAGAGAATCAGGCAGCTGTTGTAATGTCTTTCGTAAACCAGTCCGCTCCCAATATTAAGAAAAAGCTCCAAAAGCTAGATGACTTCGAAGGGAAGCAGATCCAGGATCTACTCCGTGTCGCCCAGCGGGTGTATAATAATCGAGACGCCCCAGAGGAAAAACAAATCAGGGCTACGCGAGAAATGACTAAGGTCTTAGCTGCCTTAGTCCAGAAAGAACAGCCGTCCTCGGGAGGCGGCCACGCAGTACGACCCCCCAGGCGACACTTAGACAAGGACACTTAGACAAGCGCCTACTGTAGGGAGAAAGGGCATTGGTTGCGGGATTGTCCTAAAAAGAAACAACAGCACTCGGAGCCCAAGTCCTGGCAGAACAGGACAACCCCAGTTCTGTATACACAGGATTCAGAATAGGAAGTACGGGATTCGGACCCCCTCCCCGAACCTAGGGTAACATTGCAAGTGGAGGGGACTCCAGTTCAATTCCTAGTCGACACTGGAGCACAACATTCAGTACTAGTCAAGTCCCATGGAAAGATGTCTGAAAAATCGTCCTGGGTGCAAGGAGCCACTGGGACTAAGAAATACCCCTGGACAACCCAAAGGACTATAAACTTGGGAACTGGGGAGGTAACTCACTCCTTCCTAGTGATCCCCGATAGCCCCTGCCCCTTATTGGGGAGGGACCTACTTACCAAAATGGGGGCACAAATTCAGTTTCAACCAGGGGGGCCAACCGTGACCAATTCCAATAATCAGCCCCTATCAATTCTTACAATAAAACTACAAGATGAGTACAGACTCCATCAGAAACCATCACTGCAGGGCCAAGACTTGGAGCTCTGGCTCCAACGCTTTCCAAACGCATGGGCGGAAACGGGGTATGGGACTGGCAAAACATCGCCCGGCCCTGTTCATAGAACTTAAGCCCAGGACAGACCCTGTTAGGGTGCGCCAATACCCAATGCCTGCAGAAGCCAAGGCGGGCATCACTCCACATATCCGCCGCCTCCTAGACACCGGAATCTTACGTCCCTGCCACTTGGCATGGAATACTCCCTTATTGCCGGTGCGCAAACCCAATAGTGAAGAGTACAGGCCGGTGCAAGATCTGAGAGAAGTTAATAAAAGAGTAATGGACATACATCCAACCGTCTCTAACCCCTATACTCTCCTGAGTGCCCTCAGCCCTGAGAAACAATGGTATACTGTTTTGGATCTAAAGGATGCATTTTTCAGTTTACCTCTAGCACCCAAAAGTCAAGAATTATTCTTCTTTGAATGGACAGACCCTGACAGAGGCATAAATGGACAACTCACTTGGACCAGGCTGCCACAAGGATTTAAAAACTCTCCGACCCTGTTCGATGAGGCACTACACGAGGATCTGAGTGAGTACAGGCAACAATACCCCTATATAACCCTCCTACAGTATGTCGACGACCTTCTAATAGCCGCCGAGACACCTGAAGCCTGTATCCAGGGAACTGAAGGCCTCCTACACACTCTAGGAACCCTGGGATATCGTGCCTCAGCAAAAAAGGCTCAAATCTGCAGACCGGAGGTAACTTACCTAGGTTATTTGCTAAAAGGGGGGCGGCGCTGGCTAACTGATATGCAAAAAGAGACGGTCCTCCGCATCCCCAGACCCTAGACGCCATGACAGGTGAGGGAATTCTTGGGATCGGCTGGGTTCTGTAGACTATGGATACCTGGGTTCGCTGAGCTCGCTAAGCCCCTTTACCAAGCTACTAAGGAACGGCAACACTTTGTCTGGACGGAGGAGACCGAACAGGCCTTCCAACAACTTAAGACTGCCCTACTATCGGCCCCTGCCCTGGGGCTTCCAGACGTTACCAAACCCTTTCATCTATACATAGATGAAAATAAGGGAGTCGCCAAGGCAGTCCTAACCCAGCACCTGGGCCCATGGCATAGGCCGGTGGCCTACCTGTCAAAAAAACTGGACCCAGTGGCGGCCGGATGGCCGCCCTGTCTCCAGATAATTGCGGCCACCGCCCTAATGGTAAAAGATGCTAACAAACTGACCATGGGCCAGGAATTAAAAGTCATGACCCCACATGCTATAGAAGGTATCCTCAAGCAGCCGCCTGACCGATGGCTGAGCAATGCCCGGCTCACTCACTATCAAGGCCTACTACTGAACCCCTCAGAATCTCCTTCACCCCCCCGACAGCCTTGAACCCCGCATCTTTGCTACCCAACCCCGACCTGGGCGCTCCACTCCGTGACTGCGCAGACATCCTAGCATAGATACATGGGACGAGAGAAGACCTGCAAGATAAGCCCCTACCAGATGCGGAGGTTACCTGGTTCACAGATGGGAGTAGCTTTGTCCACAAAGGACAGAGGTATGCGGGGGCCGCAGTGACCTCAGAAACTGAAATAATATGGGCGGAAGCACTGCCTCCAGGGACATCAGCCCAGAAAGCAGAGCTAATTGCACTAACTCAGGCCTTAAAAATGGGGCGGGATCGAAAAATGACTGTGTACACGGACAGCCGATATGCCTTTGCCACCGCCCATATACATGGGGCAATATACTGAGAGAGGGGATTACTCACTGCAGAAGGCAGAGACATTAAGAACAAAAATGAAATATTGGCCTTACTAGCCGCTATATGGGCTCCAAAGAAATTGGCCATAGTACATTGTCCAGGTCATCAGAAAGGAACCAACCCTGTCTCACGGGGAAACAACCTCGCGGACCAGATGGCACATCAGGTAGCGCAGGAACTCATCCAAACGTTGCCTGTGCAGTTACCAGACCCTGGGCCCTGAGATTTACCCCCACAGCCAGAATATACGAAAGATGACCTCGCCTGGATGCGTAAACTGCCCATGACCCAAATGGTAGACGGATGGTGAAAAGACTCTAGAGACTGCCTCATCCTTCCGGATAAACTGGGCCATGAAGTTTTGACCAGAATACACCACACTACCCATTTGGGGCCTCGAAGGTTACAAGATCTTTTCCGACATTCTAAACTTATGGTAAGAAACATCTCTGACCAAACAGAAAAAATTGTAGCTGCCTGCGCAGCTTGCCAACTCCAGAATCCACATCCTCACTCTGCAGCTCAAGGCCAGCGAAAAAGAGGAACTGTACCGGGAGCTCACTGGGAAGTAGACTTCACCGAGGTAAAGCCCGGTAAATTCGGCCATAAATATTTGCTAGTGTTTATAGATACCTTTTCAGGGTGGACTGAGGCCTTTCCGACCAAGAATGAGACAGCACAAGAATGAGACAGCACACATAGTAGCAAAAAAGATACTGGAAGAGATCCTGCCCAGGTATGGCTTTCCAATAATGATAGGCTCAGACAACGGGCCTGCGTTTGTTTCTAAGGTAAGTCAGGGACTGGCTTCCATACTTGGGGCTAATTGGAAGTTACATTGCGCATACCAACCCCAAAGCTCAGGGCAGGTAGAAAGAATGAACAGAACATTAAAGGAGACCTTAACTAAATTAACCATGGAGACTGGCGCTAATTGGGTAGAACTACTCCCCTACGCTCTGTATAGGGTCCGTAATTCTCCATATAAATTGGGCCTTACACCCTTTGAAATTATGTTTGGTAAACCCCCACCGATCATACCAGGTTTAAAATCAGAACTCATTCAATCAGAACAAGATAACAAGCTCCTATCCTCCCTCAGGGCCTTACAGCGGGTTCACGAGGCCGTGTGGCCCAAATTAAGAGAACTATACGAGACGGGGCCTCCACCCGTACCTCATCAGTATCGTCCGGGAGACTGGGTCCTAGTAAAGCGGCACCGGCAAGAAACCCTCGAGCCCCGGTGGAAGGGACCCTACCAGATCATCCTGACGACCCCCACTGCAGTCAAGGTAGACAACATCCCGGCCTGGATCCACCACGTCCACATTAAACCAGTTGACCCGCTGTCAGACCTCGTGGGACATGCCGACACGACCACTACCTGGACTGTAGATCGGAGTAAGAAAAACTCGCTCAAACTAACTTTGCGCCGCCTTCCAGACAAACATGCATAGCATAACAGCTTCTGTAATAATCCTACTGATCCTATCTGTAAACCATGCCCAAAATCCCCACCAGCCCGTCACTGTCAAATGGGTTTTGCGGGGGCCGCAGACAACGCCTAGAGACTTAAGGCGGACGGTCCAAGAACTAACGTTAACCGGACCAGCATCCATCACATTCCCTACCTTCCATTTAGACCTCTGTAGTCTAGCAGGAGATCACTGGAACACAAATTCGAGGATTTGTAGAGGTCGGTGTATAGATTGTACCACTTTCGGGTGTCGATCGGGGGCTGACTGCCAACATCAAAACCTAAGACGACAGACCTTTTATATATGTCCTGAGACTGGTAACTTTGACACCTGTGGGGGCACGGATCAGTTTTTCTGTGCCTCCTGGGGATGTGAAACTATTACTCCATGGGTCAAACAACCCAATAATGACCTAATTACCCTTGTTCGGACCAGTAACCAAACTAGCGAATGCAATAGAAACCCGATTTCTATTCAGCTCACTTCTAGAGGAAAAACAGAAAATTGGTTAGTAGCAAAGGTATGGGGCATTCGACTCTGGCTCTCCGGTCACGACATAGGATTTTTATTTTCTATTCAGAAACAACTAGTACTCCCACCCACGGGGGCAATAGGGCCACTAGACCTTCCACTAATGCCAGTCTCCTCGTCCAAACCACAAGATAAAACCTCAGTCACCTACATAATAGGCAGGAACAATAACCAAAATACTACCTCAACCATAGTAAATGCAAGCCCCTTATGGGAAATGCTGACGGCGGCATATGAAGCCCTAAACCAATCACACCCCAGCGTGACAAATCCTGCTGGCTGTGCTATGACATACGGCCCCCTTATTATGAAGCTGTGGGTCTTAATGCCCCTTACAACACCTCTAATGAAACGTTCCCAATAGACTGCAAATGGGAACCAAAAAAGCCTGGTATTACCCTCCAGACAGTCACTGGTAACTATACCTGCCTGGGAACCGTTCCCCCAGGGGGACACCCTGGCTGTAATCTCAATAAATACCCTAAAATTCAGTCCAAATGGATAATTCCTCCCCCTGGCGGATGGTGGATCTGTTCCAAAACAGGACTCACCCCTTGCTTAAACACCCAGGTTTTTAACTCTTCTGCAGAGTATTGTGCTATGGTACTGGTGTTCCCAAAAATCAATTATCATTCGGAGAGTGTCCTATACGAGTTATGGGCCGGGGGAACGCCGACACAACAAATAATAAGAACCAAACGTGAAGCACTCACCCTAATGCTCGCCGTTCTCTTCGGTCTCGGGACCGTAGGGGCAGGAACAGGAATCTCATCGTTGGCCATTCAACATCAGGGATTTAGCAATCTCAGAGCTGCCGTTGATGAGGATATCGAGAGACTTGAACAGTCGATTTCCCACCTAGAAAAATCTTTAACTTTCCTCTCCAAAGTCGTATTACAGAATCGCCGGGGACTAGACCTGTTGTTCCTCCAACAGGGAGGCCTATGTGCAGCCCTAAAGGAAGAATGTTGTTTTTATGCTGACCACTCTGGCGTTGTTAGAGAATCAATGGCCAAAGTCAGAGAGGGCCTCGCCAAAAGAAAACGGGAACGGGAACAGCAGGAGGGATGGTTCACATCCTGGTTTAACGGATCCCCATGGCTCACTGCTTTACTCTCGGCTCTGGCCAGCTCCCTTATACTACTCCTCTTACTTCTGACCATAGGCCCCATTGTCTTCAACAAACTGTTAAACTTTATCAGAGATAGGCTCAATACAATCCAGGTAATGGTACTAAGGTCACAGTACCAACCCTTAGATACTGGAGACTTATCGTCCCTTTAGTCAATGGGACCCAAGATTGGCTCCCCAAGTGCCAAAGAAAAGGGGGGAATGAGAGGCCTAGATAAACTAAACCAAAAACTTAACCAGCTTTTCCGCTTCTGAACAAGTGCTTGCGCTACGGGAAGCTACTACCTAACCAGCTCTTTCTGCTTCTGTAACAATGCTTAAGGCTTGCTTTCCCGCTTCCCCGGAACTACCGGGTGGCTACACACGGTCCTAGGCCACCGGATTGCCCAAGCGACTAGCCTCATGTTCCCTCCATCACCCCACCTTGGCGGCAGCCAATCCGAAAAGGCCAGCGGCTACCCCCCACCTTGCTGAGGGAAGGGCCTGGAGAGAGAGATGTTAACCTGTTAGTCGCCAAACAAGACTTTAAACTCGCTCTATGAAAGGCTGAATTCAAAGGTATCCCAAACGTTGTAATTGGATCCCGCCAAAAACCTGATGGTGGTAACCAATCAGATACGGTATATGTTCACATTTAAATGTTAACCAATGGCAAACTTGTAACCATGGAAATCTCCTGTCCCTCCCCATGACTTGTTTACTTCTGTCTATAAAAAGGCTGCAAAGGCTTTGTTCAGGGCCTCTCAGCGTCACCAGCGACGAGTGCGCGGAGGTCCGGGTTCGAACCTGCAAATAAACAACCCTTGCCGCTTGGCTTTGACTCTGGTCTCTGGTGGTCTGATTTTGGGGTTTTTTCGAACTCTGGGCGTTTCACAGTTAGTTCTCTCTGTTTATGAGTCTGTTTTTGGTTATTTGTTCATTTTGTTGATTCGACATGTGAGTTAAATCACATGGTATTTGTCTTTGTGTGTCTGACTCATTTCACTTAGCATAATGCCCTCTAGGACCATCCGTGTCATGGATGACAAGACTTCATTCTTTTTTATGGCTGAGTAGTACATATACATTCCATTATACATATATGTACAGACTCCCCCCCCCCCCACACACACATCTTTTCCATTCATCTATCAATGGTCACTTAGAATGTTTCCATATCTTGGCTACTGTAATTCTTCACTTTTAGGCTTCCTACAAAAACAGACTTTCATGTGTTACAAAGTATCTGCCACACATGTCTAGTTCAGGTTTTGTTTCTCTGTGTTCTCCATTCTTATTTCTGCTGGGTTTAATTAAACGGTTATTTCAGAATTAGTTCTTTGAGTTGCTGAGTCTCAGTGAGGTGACTGCTTCAAATGGGAATTTATAGTACAATACTCCAGGGATTGGAGTTAACCTTATGGGTACAGTCTTAATAGGAAGAAGAGAGGAGAGGAACAGTGATTAAAAGAACTGAGAAAAAAACTTCTCAAAGTATTTAACAGCCTGGGTAAATTTCAATGAAATGAACCTCTCTTCATTTCAATCAATATTACCTGTAGGAAATTTTTAATTCAAAAGACTTAATCATTGTAATGATTAATAAAATTGTGCCACCTTTTAGGTTACATGTAACCAGGGCACTTGTCCAATTTTGAGAAGATGCTGATAGGGTAGGTGATCAATCATTCCAGTTTGCATGAAACTGTCATGGTTTTATTTATATATTTATTCATTAAAATTTTTTTTTAAATGTTTTTTATTTATTTCTAGGAGAGAGGGAGAGAGACAGCATGAGCAGGGGAGGGTCAGAGAGAGAGAGGGAGTCACAGACTGAAACAGGCTCCAGGCTCTGAGCTGGCAGTCAGCACAAAGCCCGACACGGGGCCCGAACCCACAAACCGTGAGATCATGACCTAAGCGAAAGTCGGACGCTTAACCGACTAAGCCACCCAGGCGCCCCTCATTAAAATTTTTTTAATGTTTATTTTTTTTTGAGAGACAAAGAGAGTTTGGAGGAGGAGTAGAGTGAGGGAGACACAGGATCTGAAGCAGGCTCTGCATTGACAGAGAGCCTGTCTCAGGGCTCAAACCCATGAACCGTGAGATCATGACCTGAGCCAAAGTCGGGCGTTTAAGTGACCGAGCCACCCAGGCACCCCTTATTTATTTATTTTTAAAATTTTTATTTATTTTGAGAGAGAGAGAGAGCACAAGCTGGGGAGGGGTGGAGAGAGAGGGAGAAAGAGAATCCCAAGCAGGCACAGAACTGTCAGCACAGAACCTGATGTGGGGCTTGATCTCCCATGAACTGTGAGATCATGACCTGACCTGAAATCAAGAGTCGGATGTTCAACTAAGCCACCCAGGCACCTCAAGACTGTCATGGTTTTAGGACTAAAGATCCCATGACCCAGTAAACTTCTCAGTCTGAGGCAAATAGGACAGTTGGTCACCTTATGCGAGCTACAAGGAAGTGAAGGCATGGGTCTTAGTTCCAAGCTTCTTCCACACTAAAATCCCCTTTGGGTCCCTGTTATCTGCCTGAGAAGATATCCTTACTGGAGACCACTAACAGGAAAGGAGCCTTGCCTGATACCAGAGAAGATTCTTTTAATCCTGGGGATTAGGGAATCTACAGAAAACTAGGAAATTAGCCCTGAAGAGCCACCTGACAGACAACAAGCGGACACATCATTGTTGTGGTGCTCACCTGGTTGTCATGGTACATTAACTCTTTCTATCCTGTTCCAGCTGCCAAGTATCTAATGCTTACTGGGAGCAGGCAGTGTGCTAAATCCATTCCTTTGAACACATCGTATAACATGGCAAACTGCAATACAGAACCTGAGGTTCCAAGAGGTTAAATGACTTGCTTTGAGCTCAGAGTGCCAATCAGCATAGAGCTGGTGGCTGTACTGAGGTCTACTTCAAACAAAGCTGATGCCCGCATCCACTCTGCAGTCTCCCACATTGCCTGAAAACTGCATGTTCTCCCTGACCTTTCATTTAAGGTCTATATCTCTTCATCACTTGCTCTATGACCTAGAGGTTTGGTGACTGATGCTGTTGACTAGACCAGGTTCTTTTGCTGCCATAGAACATTGTACTTCATGACTGGTGGGATTCCCCCTCTACTCAGGGACAGAGGGTGATTTCAAGTGATTCTTTAAAAACCACAGAAGGAATAAGCATGAGAAAATACTGTGCATTGGTAAAAGATTAATAACAATAGCAAGAAACTCTGTTGCTTGCAATCATTAAGTAATAAATCATCAATAATTTGGTCTATCTGACATAATTTTAAAACACTCAACTAGAGTACTGATTTAGAGAATGAGCTAACTCCTCAGTCACTGTTCTTAAAACTCCAGTTGAATTGACAATTCAGCAATGCATTAATTATTTATCCAATTTTATCAGTGCTATGAAATGAGGACATAATGGGAAGGCATTTAAGCTTACAGGGTACCATGCATATATAAGTTCTAGGTATTAGTTTGGCATTTTGAACTTTATCCAAGGTGAAAGGTAAGAGAAAATTTTGGTCTCAAAATCATTATTAATTTTTGTTCAGCACCCAAAGTTGAAAAAGTAAGCCTTTTCCAGGAACGATGGAGAAAGATGTTTTTAGTGAGCTGTAGCCTGCTGCATCTTTAGCAGTGTGACCTATGAGACAATCAGCCAGCCCCTGGTACTAGCTGAGGGTTTCAGAACTTAGGAGGAAGAAAGGCATTGTTAGCAAATCATAACTATTATCATTTTATATTAGAATTTTTTTTCTTAAATCACCCTAGAAGGAATTTAGCTTTACAGAATGGACATCGGAGAGCCTGGATGGCTCACTTGGTTAAGCATCCAACTTCAGCTCAGGTCATGATCTCACAGTTCGTGAGTTCAGCTCAGAGCCTGGAGCCTGCTTCAGATTCTGTCTCCCTCTCTCTCTGACCCTCCCCTACTCATGCTGTCCTCTCTCTCTCTCAGAAATAAATAAAACATTAAAAAAAAAACAATGAGCATCAATGGGGCTCCTGGGTGACTCAGTTGGTTGAGCATTTGACTTCAGCTCAGGTCATGCTCTCCGTTTGTGAGTTCGAGCCCTGCGTTGGGCTCTGTGCTGGTAGCTCAGAGCCTGGAGCCTCCTTCAGATTCTGTGTCTCAGTCTCTCTCTGTCTTTCCCCCACTTGTGCTCTATGTCTCTCTGTCTCTCAAAAATAAATAAATGTAAAAAAAAAATTTAAAGAATTGGCATCAGTCTTGGAAGTAAGCATTGCATGGAAATTTATTAGGTCACAGAAGTGACCTAATGACAGGGAAGAGGTCATCTTTTTCTAAGTGGATCACAGAAAATAAATGGAATAGAAATTCTTTTCCTTTTTGGAATAAGAATTCTTTTTTTAAAGCTTTTTTTTATTTTTTTGAGACAGGGGGAAGTGTGAGTGGGGGAGGGGCAGAGAGAGAGGAAAAGAGAGAATCCTAAGCAGACTCCACATCCAGCAAGGAGCTCCACATGGGGTTCAGATCTCACAACTGTGAGATCATGACCTGAGCTGAAGTCAAGATTCTAATACTTAACCTACTGAGCCACCCAGGGACCCCTAGAATAGCAATTCTTTTTAAATATTTTTTTAATTTTTATTTCTTTTTGAGAGAGAGAGACAGACAGCATAAGCAGGGGAGGAGCAGAGAGAGAGGGAGACACAGAATCCAAAGCAGGCTCCAGGCTTTGAGCTTTCAACACAGAGCCCAACATGGGGCTCGAACCCACAATCTGTGGGATCATGACCTGAGCCGAAGTCGGATGCTCAGTTGACTGAGCCCCCCATGGGCCCTTGGAATAGCAATTCTTTTTTTTTTTTTTTTTTTACAAATAGTTTATTGTCAAATTAGTTTCCACATAACACCAGTGCTCATCCCCACAAGTGCCCTCCTCCATGCCCACCCCTCCTCCCCCCCACATCCACCAGTCCTCAGTTTTTGTCAGCATTCAAGAGTCTCTCATGGTTTGCCTCTCCCCTTTCCCCCACCATTTCCGCCCTTCTTCTCCCCCTTGGTCCTCTGTTAAGCTCCTCCTAATCCTCCTATACGTGCACACATATGATATTTGTCCTTCTCTGCCTGACTTATTTCGCTCAGCATAACACCCTCAAGGTCCATCCATGTTGCTACACATGGCCAGATTTCATTGTTTCTCATTGCCATGTAGTATTCCATGGTATAGATAAACCACATCTTCTTGATCCATTCATCTGTTGATGGACACTTAGGCTCTTTCCATGTTTTAGCTATTGTGGAGAGTGCTGCTAGGAACATTGGGGTCCATGTGCTCCTATGCATCAGCATTTCTGTATCCCTTGGGTAAATTCCTAGCAGTGCTATTGCTGGGTCCTAGGGGAGTTCTATTGTTAGTTTCCTGAGGAACCTCCACACTGTTTTCCAGAGGGGCTGTACCAGTTTACATTCCCACCAACAGTGTAGGAGGGTGCCCGTTTCTCCACATCCTCGCCAGCATCTAGAGTTCTCTGATTTGCTCATTTTAGCCACTCTGACTGGCGTGAGGTGGTATCTCAGTGTGGTTTTGATTTGTATTTCCCTGATGAGGAGGGATGCTGAGCATCGTTTCATGTGTCTGTTGGCCATCTGGATGTCCTCTTTGGAGAAGTGTCTGTTCATATCTTCTGCCCATTTCTTCACTGGGTTGTTTGTTTTTCAGGCGTGTAGTTTGGTGAGTTCCTTGTAGATTCTGGATATCAACCCTTTATCTGATATGTCATTTGCAACTATCTTTTCCCATTCCGTTGGTTGCCTATTAATTTTCTGGGTTGTTTCCTTGGCTGTGCAGAAGCTTTTAATCTTGAGGAGGTCCCAACAGTTTATTTTTGCTCTTGATTCCCTTGCTTTTGGGGATGTGTCAAGTAAGAAGTTGCTGCGGTGGAGGTCAAGGAGGTTGTTTCCTGCTTTCTCCTCTAGGGTGTTGATAGTTTCCTGTCTCACGTTCAGGTCCTTTATCCATTTTGAGTTTATTTTTGTGCATGGTGTGAGAAAATGATCTAGTTTCATTCTTCTGCATGTTGCTGTCCAGTTCTCCCAACACCATCTGTTAAAAAGGCTGTCTTTTTTCCATCAGATATTCTTTCCTGCTTTGTTAAAGATTAGTTGGCTGTATACTTTTGGGTCCACTTCTGAGTTCTCAATTCTGTTCCATTGGTCTATGGGTCTGTTTTGTGCCAATACCATACTGTCTTGATGATGACAGCTTTGTAGTAGAGGCTAAAGTCTGGGATGGTGATCCCTCCCGTTTTGGTTTTATTTTTCAGGATTACTTTGGCTATTGGGGGTCTTTTGTGGTTCCATACAAATTTTTGGATAGTTCGTTCTAGTTTTGAGAAGGATGCTGGTGCAATTTTGATTGGAATTGCATTGAATGTGTAGAGTGCCTTAGGTAGTAATGACATCTTAACTATATTTATTCTTCCTATCCATGAGCATGGAATGTTTTTCCATTTCTTTGTGTCTTCTTCAATTTCCTTCATAAGTTTTCTATAGTTTTCCTCATACAGATCTCTTGTATCCTTGGTTAGGTTTATGGAATAGCAATTCTTAATGCATTATTCAAACTGTGTATTTGCTATTTGTAAACATTACGTCATATAACATAAATCTGCATTATTTACTTTTATTTTATGTTTTTTTTAATGTTTATTTATTTTTGAGAGAGAGAGAGGGGGGGAGGAGGAGGGATAGAGAGAGGGGGAGACAGAGAATGCAAAGCAAGTCTCTTGCTGTCAGCACAGACCCAGACTCGGGGCAATCTCAGGAACCAAGAGATCATGACCTGAGCTGAAATCAAGAGTCAGGAGGCTTAGCCGACTGAGTCACCCAGGTGCCCCCAATTGCCTTTGAATAAAGATAAAAATTTTTTCCTTAAGGCTTGGTCTGATCCCCCACCTACATTTCCAGCTTCCTTTGGGTGGCCTCTCTGTTGCTAGCCAGAGAGGACTGGATTTTCACCAAGTTTTGTGTTGCCTTGCCTCTCTTCCTCAGGGCCTTTGGCCATGCTTTGTCCTTTCCCGCTACTACTCTTTTCTCTGTTTTTACCCTGCTTTTACATATTATTCACTGTGAATGAATATTGTAAATAATTACTAATAACTGGTTATTGAATGCTTACTTTTTGTCAGGGTCTAGGCTTTGCATACATTGTATCTCTTCACCCCTACAAAACCTATAATTGGTATTAGTGTCCTCATTTTGCAAGTAAGGAACTGTGACTTACCCCAAATTGAGCAGGTATGAAGTGAAGTTGCTCAGTTTAGAAGGATTCAGTTGCTGCTGAATCCTGAGATAAAGGTAAATTCCTGGTTATAGCCTCCAGTGAAACAGCCTCCAGTTTTCCCATAGAATATACATTGCATTTGCTATTAAATGTCTGTTTTCCTTCTTCAACCAGAAACTGTGAAGACAGAGACCATGTTTGGACTGCATCTATACCAGTGCATCATAAATGTTTGTTACATACCTTTTGTTTTTCTTATTACATACTTTTTGAGTGGATACTGAATGGCTATAAATCTCCATTGCACTTTGTATAATAGTTTAGTGGCAATAGCTTGGATTCTGGAGTCAGAAAGAAGGGAAGTTTAAATCCAAACTTTGCTAATATATGATCTTGAGCTGGTATTTAACCTCTGTTTCTCCACCTGTGTAATTGAGATAATACTTTCCTCTCACAGAATTGTTCTCAGGAATGAATAAGATGATGTCGAAAAGTTCCTGACACAGGGTGTGACACGTTCTTTTGTCTTTCCAAATTTGAATGGGAAATATTCAAGGGCAATTATCAAAACTTGTAATCATTTTGTACCCTCTGCTGTGTCTGGCATAAATAGAGTATATAGTAGTCAGCCAATATGTAGTTATATTGAACACCAGGAGGCATTTCTGGGGGCTAGCTGGGGTTTACAATTTTAGTTTCCTTACTTTACAAGTCAAAAGGTAAATAAAACCAAGTTTTCTTGTCGCTGTAACTGTTTCTCAGTTGAGTGAGAGAGACTGTTGCTGTCTTTACAGAGTAGAATTGGATTGAGATCAGAGTCAGCATCTATTTAGGCCAGACAATGTAAGATACTTAGAAGGTTCATGGGGGCACCTGGGTGGCTTAGTCGGTTAAGTGTCCGACTTTCACTTAGGTCATGATCTCGCGATTCGCGGGTTCGAGCCCCACGTCGGGCTCTGTGCTGACTGCCAGCTCAGAGCCTGGAGCCTGTTTCAGTCTGTGACTCCCTCTCTCTCTGACCCTCCCCTGCTCACGCTGTCTCTCTCTCTCTCCTAGAAATAAATAAAACATTAAAAAATAAAAAAAGAAGGTACATGGAAGATACATAGACCTGTAGACGGTGGGGTGACAGTTCATGTAGCTGTCAATATCCACAGTTTGGACTCATTTACTTATTCATTTATTCATCAAACATTTAAAAATTTTTTATTATGTTTATTTATATTTGAAAGAGAGACAGAACAGGAGCCAGGGAGGGGTAGAGAGAGAGGGAGAGAAGGAGACACAGAATCCAAAGCAGCTCCAGATTCTGAGCTGTCAGCACAGAGCCCAATATGGGGCTGAACTCATGAACTGGGAGATCATGACCTGAGCCGAAGTTGAACACTTAACTGACTAAGCCACGCAGGCTCCCCTTTTCAGCAAACATTTATATGAAACTACTATATATGGAGTGTTGCTCTGGGTACTCTGGGCAGTGATTCTTACACATTGTTGCTGGCCACAGAAAAAACTCCTGAGGGACTGTTAAGATTATAGATTCTTTGGGTACCTGGCTGGCTCAGTTTGTAGAGCAAGTGATTCTTGATTTCAGGATCACGAGTTCAAGCCCCATGGTGGGCATGCAGCCTACTTTAAAAAAAAAAAAAGTACATATATATATATATATATATATATATATATATATATATATATACTTATATCTGTATATATTATATATATGTTTACAGATTCTTGGGTCCTACTGGGGTTTCTTTCTTTTTTCTTTTTTTCTTTTTGAGAGACACAGAGACAGCATAAGTGGGGGAGGGCAGAGAGAGAGAGAGCAAGAGAGAGCATCTCAAGCAGGCTCTGCACCATCAGCATAGAGCCTGGCACAGGGCTCAAGCCCATGAAGCCTTGAGATCATGACTTGAGTGAAACCAAGAGTCAGATGCTTAACTGACTGAGCCATCCAGATGCCCCTCATTTGGAGTTTCTTTCTTTCTTTCTTTCTTTTTCTTTTCTTTTTCTTTTTTTTCCACTTAAGAGTTTTTGAGAAAGATGTGGGATTGTCCTGGGAACTTGTGTTTTTAAAAAACTCTTGATGTGATACCCATGCACTGTTCTGGGAACGCAAAAATAGTGAAGGCACTGCATCTTTTTCTTTTGTTTTGTTTTTTAACTTTACTTATTTATTTTAAGAGAAAGAATGAGTGCCAGTGGGGAGGGGCAGGGAGAGAGGAGAGAGAGAGAATTCCAAGCAGTCTTCACACTGTCAGCACAGGGCCAGACATGGGGCTTGAACTCATAATGAACCTTTGAGATCTTGACCTGACCTGATGTTGGACTCTTAACAGCTGAGCCACCCAGGCTCCCCTTGAAAGCAATGTTTCTATTCACAAAGGAGACTGGGGGAGGGACGTAGTTAATAAGGAAAACTTAATCAAGCCACATTGTTACCAAACAACCCATCTTGGCAGCTAGCTCAGGTGAACCCCGCAGTTGCTTCGGGACCAAATGCTCCATCCCAGAGAATCCAGAGGGGGCTGGACACACAGCCCCTTGCTGGGTCACCAACACTGTTGCTGAGCAAACTTGTCAAAGGAGAAGCCAGTAACTCAGGAGATGAGGGTCTGGGAAAGAGAATGGGCGAAACTTATTTTGGGTGCCGGCAGCAGGAGGTTGCAGGCTCCAGGCTTAACAACCGACAAGGTGGACATCTAAGACTTTGACAGAGAAAAGTTCAGAGGGGGTACGTGCAAGAAAGCAGGCAGAGAGCATGTAGTCACGGGTGGGGGTTGGGATGTGTTCAGCCCAGGATCCTGGACAGGGAATGTGGGGAGGGGCAGGTGGGGAGGGACGTGCAGGGCGGGGCCTTCTAGGCCTCTGGTTGCTATCAGGGCTTTTCTAGTCTGGCAGCCAGAACGTTCTGTTAGTTGCAAAACATCTCCGTCAATGCCTCAAGAAAGTGTGATAAGAAATAAGCACAAAGGGTTTTAGTTAGAGAATAAGTTAAGCAGTTTAGTCTATTTCTGGTTTTAACTGTTAGGGTCTATAGTTGAGAAAGAGGGCTCACTGACAACATCCAGGTTTTGGGGGCGGTTGGGGTTTTTTGTTGTTGTTGTTTGATTTTGGTTCTTGGTAATATGAATTTATTTGCCCACATCATCCCTCCTGCAATATAGCGTAAGGCTTCATAGAAAGGGTCCAGTGACATCGTTTTATTCATGTTACCATTGTTGGGAAGTGAAGGTATAGGAATGTGTGGGCTGATAGAATGAGCCAATGTACAAGCTGGTAGGTAATTAGAAGTATACATGATAAAATAAACTCTACTTAGGCCTAGAAAATTCCAGGCCAGGAAAAGATGAAATAGAATTGTCTGAAGAGGGAGGACCTCCTTATCAAGCAAGCTATTTATCTAGAAGAGCCAGCACTTTGCTGATGTGTAAATATATTGATCAGTGTCTTTCTATCAATATCTAGAAAATGCCCCCATTACCAAAAATGTGCCCAACATCACCCACTCTGTGTCCTGTCCTTGGTTCGCTGAAAGTTGGTAATGGGAGTGAAGTAGGAGTGATGGATGTCTTCACCCACACAAACACAAATTTAGCATGAACCCTGAATAAGGGTGTATAGATTTGGTACAGCAAAAACTGTACTGAGTGCAGGACCAAAGTACATGTAAGAAAAAGCATTTCTCCCATTCAGTTCCACGATGTGGAAGAGTTCATATCCCTTGTATTTTCCATAATCGGGAATTTCATAGTTTCTATGTTAGAAAAGTTTGGTTCCAACATTAAAACCAATCAGATATTACTGAGTACCTGCTGTGTATGGAAGGATCTTTATGTCAATAGAAGAAAAGCACTGTTGCCTTGACTCTGTTTACTTAGAGCCAAACATTTTACAAGCTATCTCCAAATCCCTGCTATTAGTGTCTGCTTTGACATAGAGGTATTAAGAAGAGAACTACAGGCCCAAAGTGAAGTCACTCGGGATAGCAAATCTAGACTTAATTGCAGTTTCAAACTCTCCAGGGCTGGAACTTTAAGACCATCAATCTGGAATTTTTCTGGTCTGCACCAATGAGGTAATCTGTCACATGTGCCCCACCCCCACCCCCCAGCCAAAGGAAGATGAAGTAATCTGAATGATAAGACCCCTGACCTTCCCCTAGAGGGAAGATGCTTTGGCCTGAAACAATCCTTTTGTTTTGCTCACAACTCTTTGCCCCTCCTTCCTTCCTATAAAAAACTTTTTGGTACAACTCTTTGGAAGTCTCCTCTACTTGATAGGTGAGAAGCTGCTTAGCAAAACCAATTAGGACCTGGAATTTACTAGGTTGAATTTTATTTTTTTAACAGTAATTGTAGCCTGTCACCTAATTGCTGTGTATTTATTTTTGTGTGTGATATTTGCATTTCTAGCAGTGAGTCTTTTGAGGGCTGTTTTGTACTGCCTCTGTGTGGCAGATAGTTGAGTCATAGGATACATTTTTTATTAGAGACAGAGGGTGCGCTCAAGCTGGAGAGAGGAGCAGAAGGAGAGGAGAGAATCCTAAATAGGCCCAATGTGGGGCACCATCTCATGATCCTGGGATCACGACCTGAGCAGAAATCAAGAGTTAGAAGCTCAACCCACTGAGCAACCCAGCTGTGCCCCCACACCCCCAAGTAGGATACACTATTAACACAGGGCTTTTAAAGTAACTAAGTAAGCCTCTCATCCAAGGTCATGGATACAGGGTCTGACAATCACCCTACTTTAGCTTTGTATTTATCTTTTGTAAAATTTTCCATAATTGACCTAAAAATGCTTTTTCCCCCCTGAAAAAAGTATGGTTAAATAAATATATTAAGATCATGTTGAATTAAAATATCAGGAAGAAATGGACAACTAAAAATAACAGGATATGATTAATAGTTTTGATTCATAGCCTATTTTTATCCTTTTCTGGAATCTGAGTGTCCAGATTTGTATTTGCAGAGCAATATAGGAAAAACTGAGATTGGAATAGTTTTGAAATTCTCTTCCTTTGCATTCTTAACTTTGTTGAAAGACTATCACTTGAGAATTTGATCTAGTAGTAGATATTCATAGAGTTGTTTTTCCTAGACTAGATGTTAGCCTATATGAGAGTTCATTGTTAATTTTACAGGATATGGTCATATTATTGTGGTTATGTTGTTTACAAACCCTTATCTCTTAGAGATATACATAGAAATATTGATAAGTAAAATGATATAATACCTTGGTTTCACTTTAAAGATATTCCAGCCAAGGGGCTCCTGGCTGGCTCTTGATCTTGGGTCCTGAATTCAAGTCCCATGTTTGGTGTGGCGCTTACTTAAAATTTTTTTTTAAATATTCTGGGCAAACAAAACAAAGCAAGAACATGTTCCTCACAGCTGTCAGAATGGCTAAAATCAACAAGACAAGACCCAGGTATTGGCAAGAATGTGGAAAAAAAGGAAACCTTGTGCACCATTGGTGGGAATGCAAACTGGTGCAGTCACTGTGGAAAACAGGATGGAGTTTCCTGAGAAAGGTAAAAATAGAACTACCCTACCATCCAGCAATTGCACTACTGGGTGTTTACCCAAGGAACACAAAAGCACTAATTCAGAGAGATACATACATCCCTGTTTGTAACAGTATTGCTTACAATAGCCAAGATATGGAAGCAGCCCAAAGGTCCATCAATAGATGAATGGATAAAGAAGTGGTGTAAGAGCCATAAAAACAATGAAATCTTGCTGTTTGCAATGCTTGGAGCTAGAGAGTATAATGCTAAGGAAAATAAGACAGAGAAAGACAAATATGATTTCACTCATGTGGAATTTAAGAAACAAAACAAATAAGCAAAGGGGAAAAAAGAGAGAACCAAACCAAGGAAAAGACTTTTTATTATGCAGAACAAACTGATGGTTGGGGGTAGGGGGAACGGGTGAAATAGGCAATGGGGATTAAGGAAAGCACTTATGATGAGCACTGGGTATTGTACAGAATTGTCGAATCTCTATATTGTATACCTGAAACTAACATAACACTATGTTAACTAGCTGGAGTTAAAATAAAAACTTAAAAACAAAAGACTTTCAGAATGTTGATAATTGTTTAAGGCAGGTGATAGACATATGGGGGCTCATGAGGTTCTCTTTCCATGTATTAAAAAAAAATTCCAGGGGCACATAGGTGGCTCAGCCGGCTGAGTGACTGACTTTGGCCCAGGTCCTAATTTCACAGCTTGTGAGTTCGAGCCCCGCATCGGGCTCTGTGCTGACAGCTCAGAGCCTGGTGCCTATTTCCGATTCTGTGTCTCCCTCTCTCTCAGACCCTCCCCTGCTCACGCTCTCTAAAAAATAAATAAACATTTAAAAAAATTTTTAATTCCACAATAAAAAGTTTTTAAAAGGTTTTTCTCGATAACACACTATATTTTTGCTTTGCTTTTTTTGAGAAATCTTTTTATTGTTAAAATTTTTTGGCAAAACTTCTACATCTAGAATGTAAACACAGTGAGATGGGCCCTTCCCATTCTTTGTTCATAAACACAATTTAGCACCCATTTAATGAATAACCTGTGTTTGGTGCAGTGGCTGCTGAGGCAAAGTGATTCGAGAGAAGCACATGCTTTGGTCACCGGGAACAAGTCACATTTCTGATCTCCAGTTTCCTTATTGGAAAATGAGCAAACGAAACCGGATGACCTCAGCAATCCCCTCCCAGCTTTATATGTCTTTGAGTCTGACTTCTTGAGAATAAGAACCATAATGATGTTTTGGTTAAGACAGCATAAAACAATTAGACTTTAAATACATATGTACTTAATAATAGGTGACTTTCAACCAGAGGCCTGTTCCTTCCTGCGATAAAAGGGCATGTTTCGTGGCTTTCCTTCCCTGTCAACTACCCTTTACTTTCTCTCCTGGTGCTAGTTTCTTTCCTAGAATAATCGGATTTTGAGCCAAATAGTTGCATTAAAGAACTTATGGTAGATTTTTGATAATTTAACTCAGCCGAGCTTATTTTTTCTCAATGTGAGTTAATGTATTTGCAAATTTAATATAGTCATTTTCATTTTCCTTAGCTATAGAGTAAGTGAAATCAGAAACACATTTAACAGGACAAGTCAAGTATCATTTGGTACTCAGTTATTAGCACATTGAGAAGACTTTAAACTTCAATTTTGACATCCTATAAAAAGAGCAAATACCAGATTGTTCCAGAGAAATGAATTTAAAGTAAGTGTAGCTATTTTAAAAATGTGTTTAGCAGAAGCAGGAGAAAAATGTGTTTACAGAATTGAGTGTCGCTGTGGAGAATTCAGAAGTTAATTACATATATATAATGACATGTATATATATATATATATATACATATATATAATTACAGAAAAAGATAAATGAACTCCCACAAAACCATCTTTTCTTTGAAGCTTTTTACCCTCATAAATGTTATATCTTTGGATCATTGGATGATTTTTGTTGGATTATTAAATTACATATAATAAACAAATCACACATAACAAATACTTCTTTAAATTTTTTAAAAAATATTTATTTATTCTTAGAGAGAGCATGAGCAGGGGAGGAACAGAGAGAGAGGGAGACACTGAATCCAAAGCAGGCTCCAGGCTCTGAGCTGTCAGCACAGACCCAGACAGAGGGTTCCAGGAAGAGCACAGACACTGATGGGGGCAGAGAGAGAGGGGGACAGAAGATCAGAAGCTGACAGCACCCAGCCCAATGTGGGGTTTGAACTCACAAACCAAAAGTTCATGACCTGAGCCGAAGTCGGAGGCTTATGTGATTGACCCACCCAGGGGCCCCTCTAATTAAAAAAAAAAAAAAAAAGTTTATTTATTTATTTTGAGAGAGCGAGAGAGAATGCAGGGGAGGGCCACAGAGAGAGGGAGAGAGAACGTCTTAAACAGGCTCTGTGCTGTCAGATGATCATGGGATTACGACCTGAGCCAAAGTCAAGAGTCCGCAGGGCTCAACTGATGGAGCTACCCAGGCACCCCTATATTCAGTTGTTTTCTAAAGATCACAACCCCTGTAATACCAATGTCCTGTCTTCACCTCCTCGAGCCAATCACCAATTCCCAACACTTCATATAGCGAAAGTTTCTGGGAGCCCCACTATCTGCACTGGACCCTCAGTAGCTGTAGACATTTGAGATTACAATCTTGGTACTACAGAGTGATAAGGTAGTAAAAAAGCACAAGAGTTTGCCCTCGAACAGACTTGATTTGAATCCTGGATCAGGCACTTAACTATTCTAACCTATATCTCCTTATTGCAAAGTGGCAGAGTATCTGTCTTACAAGAGCTTCTTACAAGGGTTTAAAGAGAAAATGCATGTAAAGTTCCACAGTAATTGTTAGCAAATGATAACTAGAAAAACTCTCATTAAATATTGGAAAGACAGGGGTGCCGGGGTGGCTCAGTCAGTTAAGTCCAGCTCTTGATTTCTGCTCTGGTCATGATTTCAGTTTGTGGAATCAAGCGACATGTCAGGCTGTGTAAGGAGTGTGGAGCCTGCTTGAGATTCTTTCCCTCTGCCCCTCTTCCCTGCTTGTGCTCTCTCTCTAAAATCAAAAGAGAAAACCATTTGCAACAATGTGGATGGAACTAGAGTGTATTATGCAAGGCAAAATTAGTCAGAGAAAGACAAACATATGACTTCACTCGTATGTGGAATTTAAGATACAAAACAGATGAACATAAGGGAAGGGAAGCAAAAATAATACAAAAAGAGGGAGGAGGACAAAACATAAGAGATTCTTAAATACAGAGAACAAACTAAGGGTTGCTGGAAGGGTTGTGAGTGGGGGGGGATGGGCTAAATGGGCAAGGGGGCATTAAGGTGGACACTTGTTGGTATGAACACGGGGTGTTATAAGTAGAGGAGGAATCACTGAAGTCTACTGCTGACATCATTATTGCACTACATGCCTACTAACTTGGATATAAATTAAAAAATATTTAAAAATTTAAAGAAAAAAGCAAGTAGCTGAATATAGATTTTTATTATTTATTATTTACTTTTTATTCATTTATTCATTCATTCATTTTTTTAGAGAGAGTGAGCAGGGGAGGGGGCAGAGAAAGAGAATCTTAAGAAGGTTGCATGGAGACTGACGCAGAGTTCAATCCCACGCCCCTGGGATCACGATCTGAGCTGAAATCAAGAGTCACACCCTCAACCTACTGAGCCACACAGGTGCCCCTGAATAGATTTTAAATGAAATCCCTCAGTTATTAAATGATGTTATTTAATCATACACACTCTTTTTTTCAAATGTGAAGGCCAAACAAAGCATGTCTACAGGCACCTCAACCTTCATTCCTCTGTAACCATATTTATCTTTTCCCTTCAAACCTGTTCACTCCTGCTTAATATTGCAGTAGGGACATCTCTAGCCACGGAATGTGTGGGGTTCAAAACTAGAAGTCGTTTCTCCTTTCTCCTCCTCATCCCACATTTCCAACCTCAGAACTATCTCTCAAGTCTGATATTCCTCTCTGCCATCCTCCTCACTCTCCCTGCCCCAGTTATGGTCTTTGGTCAAGTTCTTATTTCTATCTGCCCTATACCACTATCTCTTGCCTGGTATCCCTACTTCCAAGCTTTCTCCTCTGCAAAATTATGGATTATATTTAAAAAATAAAATAAAATAAAAATTTGCCCCTGAATCAATGGAGAGAAAGGACATACTGTTGATAAGATAATTTGGGGGGTGCCTGGGTGGCTCAGTCAGTTGAGCATCTGATTTCAGCTCAGGTCGTGATCTTCAGGTTCGTGAGTTCAAGCCCCACTTGGGGCTCTGTGCTGACAGCTCAGAGCCTGGAGCTGTTTCAGATTCTGTCTCCTGCTCTCTGCCTCTCCCCCACTTGCATTCTGTCTGTCTCTTTCTCACACAAGTAAATGAAACATTTTAAAAAAAGATAATTTAGGGGGAAATTTACTCACTATATGGAGAAAACAGAAGTTGGGTCTCCATCTAACACCACACAGGACAGTGGATTCTGGATGGTGTGAAGGATCTAAATGCAGAAGGTAAAATGACAAAGTTAATAGAAAAACATGGAGGAAAAAAGTTTGTAATTTTGGGTCAGAGAGGACTTTAAAAAAAATAAAGCAAAGCCTCAACTATAAGGGAAAAAATTGACAAATGTGATTATATCAAAACTGAGTATTTCTGTAAATGATGTTAACAGATGAAATAATAGGAAAAGAGGTTTGTGATATCTAATTTCTTAAATATTTATTCATTTTTGAGAGACGGGGAGAGACAGAGGGTGAACGGGGAGGGGCAGAGAGAGAGGGAGACACAGAATCTGAAGCAGGCTCCTGACTCTGAGCTGTCAGCACAGAGCCTAACGCGGGGCTCAAACCTACAAACCCGTGAAATCATGACCTGATCCAAACTCAGACCCTCAACTGCCTGAGCCACCCAGGCACCCTGGCATTTGTGATATCTAAGCTTACCCAAGAATTAATAGGTAGAATATTTAAAGATACTTCTGTAAAAGACAGCAACCCTAATGGCGAAAAAATGGACTAAGGATTAAAAAGTAGGCCAAAGAAGTTTCCAGAAGAGGAAACCTGAGTAACTAATAAGCATATGAAGAGAAGCTCTTCATCAGTGATCAGAGAGATGCAGATAAAAACAGCAATGAAGGAATGCATTCTTATCAATGCAGAACTTGCTTAGGATTCTCCCCCTCTCTCTCTCTGTTCCTCCCCTGCTTGCCCTCCCCCTCTTCCTCTCTCAAAATAAGTAAACTTAAAAAAAAAAACAGCAATGAAATGTCAGTTTATACTGATGGGACCAGCAGGTATTAGAAAGCGTAGGTGCGGTGAGAGAATCCAGTTACCCTCCTGCATTACTGTAATTACTGTAAACCCCCCCTTTAAAAAAAATGCTTATTTTTGAGAGAGGGAGTAAAAGAGAGAGCAACTGGGGGAGAGGCAGAGAGAGAGGGAGACAGGATCCGAAACGGGCTCTGTGCTGACAGCACAGGACCTGAGCTGAAATCATAAGCTTAACCAACTGAGCCACCCAGGTGCCCCAATGGATGTATACCCTTACATATCATATAACAATTACAATAAACAGATTGGCTATACACACTGCCATATGGACACATTTTTAAATTTTTTTTTTAAATTTAGGGGCACCTGGGTAGCTCAGTTGGTTGGGTGTTCAACTTCAGCTCAGGTCATGATCTCATGGTTCATGGGTTCGAGCCTTGCGTCGAGCTCTGTGCTGACAGTGCTCAGAGCCTGGAGCCTGTTTCAGATTCTGTGTCTCCCTCTCTCTCTTACCCTCCCCTGCTCATGCTGTCTCTCTCTCTCAGAAATAAATAAAACATTAAAGTTTAAATTAAAAAAATTGTTTTATGTGGACTCATTTTAAAATCATGCTTAGAAAAAAACAGCTAAAAGAGAATGAGTTCTATGCCACCTTACCATTTATATTAATTAAAAAAACATGCACATTTCTATTTGATAAAGGGTTACTATCCAATATTTTAAAAGGACTTATGCAACTCAGCACCAAAAACCCCACAAATAATCTAAAAATGGGCCGAAGATAAAAAAAAAAACTGGGCAGATGATACAAACAGACATTTCTCTAAAGAAGACATACAGATGGCCAAAGACACATGAAAAAAATGCTCAATATTATCAATCATCAAGGAATGCAAATGAAAAGCACAATGAGATATCATCTCACTCACACCAGACAGAAGGGCACAGATCAAAAACATAAGACATGAGTGTCGGAAAGGATACAGAGAAAAAGGAACTCTTGTGCATCATTAGTGGGAATGCAAACTGTGGCAACCACTGTGGAAAACAGTATGGTTTCCTCAAATATTAAAAACAGATTTGCCAGAGGGGGGGCAAGATGGCGGAGAAGTAAGGAGCTCCGTACTTGCACTCTCGCCCATACATCACACAGAAAAGATCTGAAGCCATTGGAAACCATACAAAACCTGAGAGACTGGGAGAAAAAGGACGCAGAATCCACTGAGAAAGCCTTCTAACGTGAGTGCGAACCGGGGAAGGTAAAATCGGGCCGGGATCGGAGCCTCCAGGGTGGGAGGCGATCCCCCTCTACCCTCTACGGGGAGTGAGAGGGGAAAAGGAGAGAGTCCGAGACAGAAAAATCTCCGCTCGGTGCATAGAAAGACCGTACTTGCCAAATACCTGCACACCAGGTCCCCTCGCGACAACTGGTCCTGGGGGAGGCTGAGCACACAAACTGCTTCTTTGTGCCACTCCTGGAGGTTGGGTTTTAAAGCGGCGCGGGCGCGCCTGCCGCCATTGTAGCTCCAGGGCAGCTGGGACCCCTGAAAGAGACGCGCAGACACCGGGCGTCCGCGCTCCTGGCTGGCTGGAACTCGAGAGGGAAGGCAAAGAGCTAAAAACTGGGAAATTTGCCTGTGAGTTCGTGTTTCGGGTGACGAGCCATAGAGAGACCCGGTTTTCCTCACTCCAGCGGGCTCAGGCTACACGGACCCGGCAGGCAAGACCCCGCGCATGCGCACCAGCCCGACCCAGAGAAGGAAGCAGCGATCCTGACTCCGCCCCCAGAGCTCAGCAGGGAGCCTGGAATAGCCCGAGGGGGTTGTCTGGGAAGCTGTGACTAAGGCAACTTCAGTGGGACGCGGACTGGGATTTGGAGATTGGAACTGGCCTGGGTTGAAGAGTGCAACCAACTTCGGCTGCGTCCCCAGAATGGGGAGTTGACACACCAAAAAAAAAAAAGCGAGCTGCAGCGCGGGGTTCAAGAAGGGACTGGAACACCGTCACTCTCCTCCCCACAATCGCCAAGGCAGAACCCCCGCCTGAGGCATCGGATCACGCCACGCCCATCCATGCCTGAGAGGTGCTCTCCTCCCTTTTTTTTTTCTTTTTCCATTTTTTTTCTTCTTTCTTTTTTTTTCCCCTTTCTTTTCTCTTTTTTTCTTCTTCTTTCTCTTTTCTCGCTTTTTCCCCCAAAACACTGACCTGATTAACTCTGGTCGCCAGCTTGCTTAAACAATCACAACAAGTCCATTCTGTAAATGTAAATTCTACACCTACCGACTTTTTCAGCTATTTCTCTCAGGAGTAATTAGACTATATAGTTTCTCTGGATAATTCCAGCATCCTTCTCTCACCTATCCAACCACATTCTACCCTTTACCTCTTTGAAAAAAGTTTCTTATCCCTTCTGCCTGTTCATTCTATTTCCAAATCTGCCTTGTCTCGCCCTGCCTTCTCTCTTTTTCTCTATGCTCTTAAACCAGCACTGCATACACACGGCTATTTAACTGTAGCTGGGAAATCCAGGTATATGCTTTAAACTGTTCTTTGTCCATCGGTTTTCTTCTTTTTTCTTTTTCTTTTCCCCTTTTTGACCCTTTTATGTATTTTATGCTCCCTATTCGCCCTCCCTCCTCCGTCTTTTCTATTAACTTTTTCGTTTTCCCTCTCACTGCATGTTAGTTGAATCAGCCTGTGCGTTTGTGTGCTCCTGCTCCCTGTGTGTTTGTCTCTCCGTTTTCTTTTCCAGGGCTACCTCAAGAAACAAGCTAGAGTACACAAGGTGAAGAGTCCCAAATATCACTACGAATAGGAAAATAAAATAACTAAGGTCCCAACAAGAGTGACCGAGGGATACCATTCAAAAAACAATCTCTGAAAGGATAGGCCCTGGAAAGTCAAAGAGTTTCTTGGATATAGCAGTGCTCATAGAAACAGAGAGCATAACAGGTCTTTAAAACCAACAAGAGCCAGAAAGCTAACTAAAATGACGAAACGAAAGAGCTCTCCTCCAAAGAAACTCCAAGAAGAAATGACAGCTAATGAACTGCTCAAAACAGATATCAGCAGCATAAGTGAACAAGATTTTAGAATAATAATGGTGAAATTAATAGCAGGGCTTGAAAAAAACATAGGGGACATCAAAGAAACTATGGCTACAGACAGAATGGAAAATAAAAATAGGCATGAAGAATTAAAAAATGCGATAAATGAGATCCATAATAAATTAGAGGCCTCCAACGCACGGCTTGAAGAGGCAGAAAGGAGAATAAGTGATTTAGAAGACACCATTATAGAAAAACAAGAAGCTGACAAAAAAAGAGACAAACTGATCCAGGAACAGGAAAGAAGAATTCGAGAGCTCAGCGACACAGTCAAACGCAACAATATCCGTATCATAGGAATCCCAGAAGAGGAAGAGAGAGGGAAAGGTGCTGAAGGAGTCCTGGAACAAATTATAGCAGAGAACTTCCCCGACCTGGGGAAGGAAGTCAATGTGGAAATACAAGAGGCTCAGAGGACTCCTCTCAGACATAACTTGAATCGATCTTCTGCACGACATATCATCATAAAAATGGCAAAATACAAGGACAAAGAGAGAATTTTGAAAGCAGCTAGGGAGAAAAGGGCCCTCACATACAAAAGGAAACCCATCAGAGTGGTGACAGACCTATCTACTGAAACGTGGCAGGCCAGAAAGGAATGGCAAGAGATCTTCAATGTGATGAACAGTAAAAATATGCAGCCAAGAATCCTCTATCCAGCAAGCCTGTCATTCAAAATAGAAGGAGAGATAAAAACCTTTCCAAACAAACAGAAATTGAAAGAATTTGTCACCACGAAGCCAGCCCTACAAGAAATTCTGAGGGGGGTGCTCTGAAGGAAAGGTTGCAAGGAACAAAGATTCCAGAGACACCACCACAAACATGAACCCTACAAAAGATACAAAGACTCTAAACCCACATATTTCCATAATAACACTGAATGTAAATGGGCTGAATGCTCCAATCAAAAGACATAGGGTAGCAGAATGGATTAAAAACAAAATCCATCTATATGCTGTCTACAAGAAACTCATTTTAGACTGGAAGATACCTTCAGATTAAAAGTAAGGGGATGGAGAAATATATATCATGCTACAGGAAATCAAAAGAAAGCCGGAGTAGCAATACTTCTATCAGACAAACTGGACTTTAATTTAAAGACAATCACAAGAGATGAAGAAGGGCACTACATAATAATTACAGGATCCATCCATCAGGAAGAACTAACAATCATAAATGTCTACGCACCGAATATGGGAGCACCTAAATATCTATAACAATTAATCACAAACAGAAACAAGCTTATAGATAAGAATGTGCTAATAGCAGGGGACTTTAATACTCCGCTTACAGCAATGGATAGGTCAACCAGACAGAAAATCACTAAAGAAATAATGGACTTGAAAGATACATTGGACCAGATGGACCTGACGGATATATTTAGAACTTTACATCCTGAGGCCAGGGAATTTACTTTCTTCTCAAGTGCGCATGGCACATTCTCCAAGATAGATCACATACTGGGACATAAAGCAGCCCTCAATAAATATAAAAGAATAGAGATCATACCATGCACACTGTCAGATCACAATGCTTTGAAACTTGAAATCCATTACAGGAAGAAGTCTGGAAAACTTCCAAAAACATGGAGGTTAAAGAACACCCTTCTAAAGAATGAATGGGCAAATCAGGCAATTAGAGATGAAATTTAAAAATATATGGAAACAAATGAAAATGAAAACACAACTATCCAAAATCTATGGGATGCGGCAAAGGCAGTCCTAAGAGGAAAGTACATTGCTCTCCAGGCCTATTTCAAGAGATTAGAAAAAGCGCAAGTCCAAAATCTAACAGCTTACCTAAAGGAACTAGAGGCAGAGCAACAAGAACGCCCTAAACCCAGTAGAAGAAGAGAAATAGTAAAAATTAGAGCAGAAATAAACAACATAGAGACCAAAGAAACAATTGAACAGATCAATGAAACCAAGAGTTGGTTTTTTGAAAAGGTAAACAAAATTGACAAACCTCTAGCCAGACTTATCCAAAAGAAAAGAGAGAGCACCCAAATAGACAAAATTATGAATGAAAATGGACTTATTACAACCAACCCCTCAGAAATACAAGCAATTATCAGGGAATACTATGAAAAATTATATGCCAACAAATTGGACAACTTAGAAGAAATGGACAAATTCCTAAACACACACTCACTACCAAAATTCACACGGGAAGAAATAGAAAACCTGAACAGACCCATAACGAGTGAAGAAATTGAATCAGTGATCAAAAATCTCCCAACAAATAAGAGCCCTGGACCTGATGGCTTCCCTGGGGAATTCTACCAGACATTTAAAACAGAATTAATCCCAATTCTTCTCAAGTTATTCCAAAAAATAGAAAGCGAAGGAAAACTCCCAGACTCATTTTATGAAGCCAGCATCACTCTGATTCCCAAGCCAGACAGAGATCCAGCAAAAAAAGAGAACTACAGGCCAATATCCTTGATGAATACGGATGCAAAAATTCTCAACAAGATCCTTGCAAATCGAATCCAGCAGCATATCAAAAGAATCATCCACCAAGATCAAGTGGGATTCATTCCTGGGTTACAGGGCTGGTTCAACATTCGCAAATCAATCAATGTGATACATCATATCAATAAAAGAAAAGATAAAAACCATATGATCCTGTCAATAGATGCAGAAAAAGCATTTGACAAAATACAGCATCCTTCTTAATAAAGACTCTCGAGAAAGTTGGGATAGAAGGAACCTACTTAAACATCATCAAAGCCATCTATGAGAAGCCTTCAGCTAACATCATCCTCAACGGGGAAAAACTCAGAGCTTTCCCCCTGAGATCAGGAACACGACAGGGATGCCCACTCTCACCACTGCTGTTTAACATAGTGCTGGAAGTCCTAGCATCAGCTATCAGACACCAAAAGGAAATCAAAGGCATCAGAATTGGCAAAGAGGAAGTCAAACTTTCACTCTTCGCAGATGACATGATACTCTACATCGAAAACCCGACAGACTCCACCAGAAGCCTACTAGAACTGATCCAAGAATTCAGCCAAGTTGCAGGGTACAAAATCAACGTACAGAAATCGGTTGCATTTTTATACACCAACAATGAAGCAACACAAAGAGAAATCAAGAAACTGATCCCATTCACAGTTGCACAAAAAACCATAAAATACCTCAGAATAAACCTAACCAAGGATACAAGAGATCTGTATGATGAAAACTATAGAAAACTTATGAAGGAAATTGAAGAAGACACAAAGAAATGGAAAAACATTCCATGCTCATGGATAGGAAGAATAAATATAGTTAAGATGTCATTACTACCTAAGGCACTCTACACATTCAATGCAATTCCAATCAAAATTGCACCAGCATACTTCTCAAAACTAGAACAAACTATCCAAAAATTTGTATGGAACCACAAAAGACCCCGAATAGCCAAAGTAATCCTGAAAAATAAAACCAAAACGGGAGGGATCACCATCCCAGACTTTAGCCTCTACTACAAAGCTGTCATCATCAAGACAGTATGGTATTGGCACAAAAACAGACCCATAGACCAATGGAACAGAATTGAGAACTCAGAAGTGGACCCAAAAGTATACAGCCAACTCATCTTTAACAAAGCAGGAAAGACTATCCGATGGAAAAAAGACAGCATTTTTAACAGATGGTGTTGGGAGAACTGGACAGCAACATGCAGAAGAATGAAACTAGATCATTTTCTCACACCATGCACAAAAATAAACTCAAAATGGATAAAGGACCTGAACGTGAGACAGGAAACTATCAACACCCTAGAGGAGAAAGCAGGAAACAACCTCCTTGACCTCCACCGCAGCAACTTCTTACTTGACACATCCCCAAAAGCAAGGGAATCAAGAGCAAAAATAAACTGTTGGGACCTCATCAAGATTAAAAGCTTCTGCACAGCCAAGGAAACAACCCAGAAAATTAATAGGCAACCAACGGAATGGGAAAAGATAGTTGCAAATGACATATCAGATAAAGGGTTGATATCCAGAATCTACAAGGAACTCACCAAACTACACGCCTGAAAAACAAACAACCCAGTGAAGAAATGGGCAGAAGATATGAACAGACACTTCTCCAAAGAGGACATCCAGATGGCCAACAGACACATGAAACGATGCTCAGCATCCCTCCTCATCAGGGAAATACAAATCAAAACCACACTGAGATACCACCTCACGCCAGTCAGAGTGGCTAAAATGAGCCAATCAGAGAACTCTAGATGCTGGCGAGGATGTGGAGAAACGGGCACCCTCCTACACTGTTGGTGGGAATGTCAACTGGTACAGCCCCTCTGGAAAACAGTGTGGAGGTTCCTCAAGGAAACTAACAATAGAACTCCCCTATGACCCAGCAATAGCACTGCTAGGAATTTACCCAAGGGATACAGAAATGTTGATGCATAGGAGCACATGTGCCCCAATGTTCCTAGCAGCACTCTCCACAATAGCTAAAACATGGAAAGAGCCTAAGTGTCCATCAACAGATGAATGGATCAAGAAGATGTGGTTTATCTATACCATGGAATACTACATGGCAATGAGAAACAATGAAATCTGGCCATGTGTAGCAACATGGATGGACCTTGAGGGTGTTATGCTGAGCGAAATAAGTCAGGCAGAGAAAGACAAATATCATATGTGTGCACGTATAGGAGGATTAGGAGGAGCTTAACAGAGGACCAAGGGGGAGAAGAAGGGCAGAAATGGTGGGGGAAAGGGAGAGAGGCAAACCATGAGAGACTCTTGAATGCTGACAAAAACTGAGGACTGGTGGATGTGGGGGGGAGGAGGGGTGGGCATTGAGGAGGGCACTTGTGGGGATGAGCACTGGGTGCTATGTGGAAACTAATTTGACAATAAACTATTTGTAAAAAAAAAATAATAATAAATAAGTAAAAAATAAAAAAAAAAAAAGATTTGCCATATGATCTGATAGTTCCACTACTGAGTATTTACCCAAAGAAGAAAAAAAAATTGAGTCGAAAAAATACGTGCACCCTTGTGTTTATTGCAGCATTATTTACAATAGTCAAATTATGGTGGCAACCCAAATGTCCATCCACAGATGAATGGATAAAAAAGATGTGGTATATGTATACAATGGAATGTTACTTAGCCATAAAAGAATGAAATCTTGCCATTTGCAACAACGTGGATGGACCTGGAGAGTATAATGCTAAGGGAAATAAGTTAGACAGAGAAAGACAAATACTATATGATTTCACTCATATGTGGAATTTAAGAAACAAAACAAACAAGGAGTAACGTAACAAACCAAGAAACAGGCTCTTAACTAAAGAGAACAAACTGATGGTTACCAGAGAGAAAGAGAGTAGGGAGAATGAAATAGGAAAAATAGGTGATGGGGGTTAAGAGTACATTTATCAGGGGCGCCTGGGTGGCTTAGTCGGTTAAGCGTCCGACTTTCGCTTGGGTCATGATCTCGCGGTTCGTGGGTTCGTGCCCCGCGTCGGGCTCTGTGCTGACTGCCAGCTCAGAGCCTGGAGCCTGTTTCAGAGTCCGTGATTCCCTCTCTCTCTGACCCTCCCCTGCTCATGCTGTCTCTATCTCTCTCCTAGAAATAAGTAAAACATTAAAAGAAATTAAAAAAAAGAGTACATTTATCACAATGAGCATTGAGAAATGTATATAGTTGTCAAATCACTGAATCGTACACCTGAAACTGATAACACTGTATTTTAACTATACTGAAATTAAAATAATAAAAAAAGACATGCACATTTTTTAAAGAGTTTATTTGGGGTGCCTGGGTAGTCAGACAGTTGAGCATCCAACTGTGCTCAGATCATGATCTCACAGTTTGTGGGTTCGAGCCCCACATTGAGTTCTGTGTTAACAGCTCAGAGCCTAAAGCCTGCTTCAAATTCTGTGTTTCCCTCTCTCTCTGCTTCTCCCCCACTTGCACCCTGTCTCCGTTTCTCTCAAAAATAAACAAACATAAAAAAATTAAAAACAAGTTTATTTATATTGAGAGGGAGAGAAAGAGTGAGAAAGCGAGCACACATGAATGAGGGAGGAGCAGAGAGAGAGAGAGGGAGAGAGAGAATCCCAAGCAGGCTCTGCACTGCCAGCACAGTGCAGATCTGTGAGATCATGACCTGAGCTAAAATCAAGAGTCTGACACTTAACCAACTGAGCCACCCAGGCACCCAAGACATGTATATTTTGTAAGAACACACACAAAGAACACAAACACATGTAAACAAAAGTATCACTGAATGTTAGATGATTGCATATACTAGGGGTTAAGGGGAATGAATGAGATCGGATATGAAGATAAAAAGAGAATAAATAAGAAGAAAGTCTTATCTGGACAAAAAAAATAGGCCATGCACGACCTGTTAAGTGCATCTGAGGTCCAAAAAAATCATATTCTCCCTCCTACCCAGCATCCACAACCATACAACACACACAAAAACACTTTTTCCTTGTACTCCCAAAGCTAACTTTCCTCTAGTGACTTTCTGTCACCTACAATTAAAAGTCAAATTTCATAATAATCTGCCCTAACGTCTTCCACCTGTTACTGAAATTCTTGCCATTCCTGAACATATCTTTCCTATTGTTTCCATCTTGAATTTTAACTCTTATCATATTGTATTGTGATAATTTGTTTACATGTTTGAGGGTGACTGTATGGCTCATTGGTTGAGCATCTGATTTCTTGATTTTGGATCAGGTCATGATTCCAGGATTGAGCCCTGTGGTGGGCTCTGAGCTGAGTGTGGAGCCTGCTTGGGTTGTCTGTCTGTCTGTCTCTCTCTCTCTCTCTCTCTCTCTCCCTCTGCCCCTCTTACCCACTTATACACACTTTCACAAATAAAAAAATTTTTAAAGAGTCTATTTCTAAAGAAAAAGTTTGTTGAATTAAGCAATTACTCAGTAAGTTATCAAATCCACCTGCAACCCTAAGGAATGAAATTTGGATCCAGTCAAATTCCCAGTGTCTTCTGGAAATGAGTGTTGATATGGAGAAATATGAGGCTGTCCTGACTTTTCTTCTTGTATGAACAATTTAATTTCTTCAGTCCAACAATTTTATTAGGATATGCCTTTTTGGATGAGTTTTCTCTCATCATAGTAAGTCATTCCATAAGTATACTCACATCCTCATTTGTTTCTGGAACATTCTTTTTAAAAATTTTTTTTTAAATGTTTTATTTATTTCTAGGAGAGAGAGAGAGAGAGACAGCGTGAGCAGGGGAGGGTCAGAGAGAGAGGGAGTCACAGACGGAAACAGGCTCCAGGCTCTGAGCCGGCAGTCAGCACAGAGCCTGACGCGGGGCTCGAACTCACGAACCGCGAGATCATGACCTAAGCGAAAGTCGGACGCTTAACCGACTAAGCCACCGAGGCGCCCCTGTTTCGGGAACATTCTTGAATATTTTGGAGCTATTTATTATTGCGTTATTTTGGCTCTCTTCTTCAAGGATTTAAATTGTGCAAATGTTGACACTCCTAGTTTTCTAGATAATGCTTACTACATTATAATCTTTATTAAAACAGTAAGATCTTTATTTCACTTTTCTTATTTTTTAAATTTTTAGACAGGGAGAGAGAGAGAGAGAGAGAGAGAGAGAGAGCAAGCACAGCAGGGAAAGGAGAGAATCTTAAGCAGGCTCTACACACAGCATTGAGCCCAACATGGGGCTCAGTCCCACAACCCTGGGATCATGACCTGAAACGAAATCAAGAGTCAGATGCTCTACCTACTGAGACACCCAGGTGCCCGCTTTTCTTATTTTTTACACTTTAAGACCCTTAATGTTTCTTCCTTCCCTGTCTGTTCTTCCTGTGCTCCTTCACATTTGCTGGGCTTACTTTCCTCCTGTACTTTTCAGTTTACATTTTATCTTCTAGGATTGTCTCATCATGTCTTTCCAAAAATTTTCTATTTCTGCTTTACGTGTCTTCCAGGGATGCAATTACCTCATTTATATTTCTTAAATTCATGGCTTAACCAAAGTGTTGGTTATATCTGTTTCTGTAAAAAACTTTGTTAATTATCAGATTTGACACACAATGTTACATTACTTTCAGGTGAACAACATAGTGATTCAACATCTCCATAGGTTATGCTCTGCTTGCCACTTTCACCTGTTTCTTTTTTTCTTAAGTTATTTATTTATTTATTTAAGTCATCTCTGCACCCAATGTAGGGCTTATGATCAAGAGTTGCTTGCCTTCAGAGGCGCCTGAGTGACTTAGTTGGTTAAGCGTCCGACTTTCCTCAGGTCATGATCTCGCGGTTCGTGGGTTCGAGCCCCGCATTGGGCTCTGTGCTGACTGCCAGCTCAGAGCCTGGAGGCTGTTTCAGTCTGTGACTCCCTCTCTCTCTGACCCTCCCTGCTCATGCTCTCTCTTTCTCTCTCTCTCTCTCTCCTAGAAATAAATAAAAATATTTAAAAAAAAAAAAAAAAAGTTGCTTGCCTTCCAACTGAGGCAGCCAGGCACCCTCACCTGTTTCTTGGCAGCTACTTTTTTTCCCTGGTTCATAAGTTTGTAATTATTTTCAAGTTTTAAAAACAGCATTGTGTCAATGCTGTGCTAGAACCTTTTTTTTTTTTTTACCGCCTAACAACGAATGAGTTAGATTTTCATAAACTATATTTCACAGATTATTGCATAGCAAGACAGGCAGGTCAGGGTAGCATTTGAGTACTTTATACCCAAAGCCTCTCTCCTTCTTGCAACAGGAACGTACCGTCCCCACAGACTAGGATTATTTTTGTGATTCTTTGGAGAGTCTCACCCTGACCCCTGAGCCCCTGGTAACTCTGATCTGCTTTTTCTTTTCTTTTTCTTTTCTTTTTTTTAATTTCTAGGAGAGAGAGAGAGACAGTGTGAGCAGGGGAGGATCAGAGAGAGAGGGAGTCACAGACTCTGAAACAGCCTCCAGGCTCTGAGCTGGCAGTCAGCACAGAGCCCGACGCGGGGCCCGAACCCATGAACCGCGAGATCATGACCCAAGCGAAAGTCGGACGCTTACCCGACTAAGCCACTCAGGCGCCCCTGATCTGCTTTTTCTTTTTATGAATTTGGTTACTCTAGGTATATCATCTAAGTAGACTCATACAATATTTGTCCTCTCATGTCTGGCTTATTTCACTTAGCATGTTTTCAACAATCATCCATGTTGTAACACATATCAGGATTGCTTTCCTTTATAAGGCCAAATAATATTTCATTGTACGTATATGCCACATTTGGTTCGACAATTCACCTTGCAGTGGGCATTTTCATTCTTTCTGGCTTTTGGCTATTGTGGGTAACACTGCTATGAATATTGGCATATCCTAATTGTGTATTTGCTTCTGTTTTATTGTTGCTTTTCTAGTTGCTTTGTTTGCTTTCTGGGAGGTTTAAGATGCTGATCTACACAGACATTCTAGACATTCCTTGGAAGCTGCATTTTAAAATAAATATTCCAGATACTTTTAGAGTCAGCCAAGTTTGGAAGACAATTTTTCCCATTTCCATTTGAGTAAAATCAAGTCAAAATAGTATCAGATAGTCTCTGAGAAGGGAAGAAGCACACAGAAATCTGGGTAAGGTTGGTACCAGGAGAAACATTGGTGGAAAGTGGGAGGATTGGTGTGTATAAACAGGTTATATATATAAGAACAAATTGTTCTATTAACCACCATCTGCCAGAATTGGTCCTACTTCATGGGTCTCTATGCAGGCAGAGAGAAGATGGCATGGATGGGTTAAAATTGCTTGATTCCACTTCTGGGCTGACAGTACCTACAGAAAATCCCTATTTGGCTCTGCTTTTAAGAATGCCAAGCTTAGCTCAGCAATTCCCCTGTGCATCTGCTGATGCCCATATTTTAGACTAGGGGTAGCCCAAACCATGTCACAGTAACTGTTAGTTTCTGTTTTAACCTCATAATTTTAAAACTTGTAGGGGCACCTGGATGGCTCAGTCTGGTTGAGTGCCTGACTCTTGATTTCGGCTCAGGTTGTGATCCCAGGGTCATGGGATCCAGCCCTGTGTTGGGCTCTGCACTGAGCATGGAGACTGCTTGAGATTCTCTCTCTCTCTCTCTCTCTCTCTCTCTCTGTCTCTGTCCTACTGTCCCTCTCTCCCGTTTGCACATGTACACTCTCTCTCTCTCTGAAATAAAATTTAAAAAAAATTTTAAAATCTTGTAAAGATTTCCAGGAGTTATTGGCTGCTCTAAACTAACCTCCTGTGCACGTCTTAGATTTGCATCAAGGGAGTTATGCGAGCACCCCAAAGAATAACCTTGATGATGTAAGCAAATTGTAATCATGGGAACATCATCGAGGTTGTTCATTAGTGAACTGTTGTTCAAACTCCATAAAGCAATGGCGTAGTGACTGAGGTAAAACAGTTTGGGGTTTTATGACCAGCAAGGAGACACCCAGATAACTTTCTACAGGGAGAAAAACATTTTGTGGGGCACCTGGCTGGTTAAGTTGGAAGAGCACACAACTCTTGATCTCGGCATTGTGAGTTCAAGCCCCATGTTGGATATAGAGATGACTTAAGTAAATAAATGAGCTTACAAGAATTTTGCTAGCTGCTGCCACATTTTTATTCATTCAGTAAATATTTATTGAGCTCCTATTATGTTCTAGGTGTAGCAGATAAAGCAGAGGAAAAGTTAAAAGAAAAAGTCCCTAAAGTTACTGAGCTTTCATTATAGTGTGGGAAACAAAAAATATCAAAAAAAGGGAATAAATATCAAGAACTTTTCAGACATCAGAGCACACAGTACCAAGATAACCTAATTAAGTACTTAATGGTGACCGAGTAACTGTATTGCAAGAATCCTTTAGATTTTGAGGTGCAGTGGCTGATTTCAATTATGATTTGTCTATAAAAAGGCATTTTACAAACAAATCTTCCTGACATGAAATTATCTTGCAAAGGTCTTCCTCTTTCTTAAAGACTGAGAAAACACTAAGATTCATGTGGAAAGAGAAATAACAGTATCAGCTAACGATATGGTTCCGTGAAGGGGCGCTTGGGTGACTCAGTCGAAGTATCCCACTCTTGCGTCTGGCTCAAGTCAGGATCTCACGATCAGGAGATTGAGCCCCATATGGTCTCCCCACTGGCCCACTGGGCAAGGAGTCTGTCTCTCCCTCCGGCTCCTGCGCATGTGTCACCGCTCATGTGCATGCATCACCACTCGTGTGTGCATGACTGCACATGAGCATGCGCCGTCCCTCTCTAAAAAAACACATGGTTAAGTGCAAACCAGCAGTGTAGATTCTGGAAGCAGCGATATTTCAGAAAAGAACGAGGGTTTCCATGGTTTTGGGTCTGACAGTTTGGAAGTTTTTGCATCTTCAGACGGTATATTTCAAACTTCACCCACAATTTCTTAAATTGGCTTATCCACTTGTTCACTTTCTTTGGTGTTCTGTCCCTTAGCAGAGGGAGTGGGAAGCAGGAGGAGGAGGAGGTTATTATGTGCTGTTCCCTGTGGGCTGCCTGGGTATAAAAATGGCACCGTGAGATGGTTCGGAGTAGGCTTGTTGTTTCTATCCAGGGTGGCAGAGGGTGAGGGTTTTTGTTGTTGTTGCAGTTGTTAAGGAAAATGTAGAAAGATACCAGATGTTGGAGTGCCCGACTGTCAACACCGGTTAGTGCAAAATGGTGCTGCTGCTCTGGGTATGAAAATCCCCATCAGAAATGAAACCGTGGCCACTCTGGCTCCGTTTGAGCAAGCTACAGACCTGAATCCATTTCATTTCATTTTGGTTATACCACACAAATACCTTTCTTGAAATATTTAAGTTGAAAGAATGACCAATTACAGAAAAAGGAATGCTGTCTAAATGTCACAAAAGAATGAAACTATAAAGTGTTAGAAGCCTAGGAGATTAAATTGGTATTGATCAGAGAGTATTGGGTGGGAGTAAAACTTAATTTACGTGACATGCCACCATTGAGTGTAAATTATTATAGAGTTGAATTTTGTCCCTCTAGATGACATGTAAATATGAATGGAATCCTTTTATTATATCTGCACTAAATTTTTAGAGTCCTATGTCTTATTTTATTTTTTTTTTAATGTTTTATTTATTTTTAGGAGAGAGAGAGAGACAGCGTGAGCAGGGGAGGGTCAGAGAGAGAGGGAGTCACAGACCGAAACAGGCTCCAGGCTCTGAGCTGGCAGTCAGGACAGAGCCCGACGTGGGGCTCGAACCCACGAACTGCGAGATCATGACCTAAGCGAAAGTCGGACGCTCAACCGACTAAGCAACCCAGGCGCCCCAATCCTATGTCTTATTTTAATTTAATTTTTTTAAGAGACAGAGAGAGTGAGGAGTGCCTCAGTTAAGCGTCCGACCTTGGCTCAGGTCATGATCTCATGGCTTGTGAGTTCAAGCCCCATATCAGGCTCTCTGTTGTTAGTACAGAGCCTGCACCAGATCCACTGTCCCCTTCTCTGTCTGCCCCTCCCCCACACGTGCTTGCTATCTTTCTCTCTCAAATATAAATAAACATTTAAAAAATAATAAAAATAGAGACAGAGTGTGAGTGGGGAGACAGTAGCAGGAGGGAGGGAGAGAGAGAGAAGAGAGACAGAATCTCAAGCAGGTTCCATGCCCAGTGCAGAGCCCAATGCAGGGCTCGATCTCACAAGCTCGGGATCATGACTTGAGCTGAAATCAAGAGTTGGAGCTCAACTGACTGAGCCACCTAGGCACCCTCAAGTTTTAGGATTTTAATTTTAATTTCTTTTTTTGTATGTGTGTCACTTGTAAGGTTACTCTCTTCCTAATCATATTGGGGCAAATAAATTTATCTGCCAAATATTAACTTGAAGAAGTCTGAGGAAACATTTAGAAAATAGGAATCTATACCCAGATTTTACACAATTAGCAAACAGACTTGATATCATTCCAATTTATATCACACAAAAATAATTGCATTTTGCTCACAATTGAATTTACAAATAATAAAAAACATATCTAGCATTCAGTCAAGTATTGTTTGGGGAGTGTGTCATTACCTGCTTATATAATGAACTTGCAAATGAAGATGGGAAATGACTGCACACAAATATTTTATCCCTGCTGTACTGAAACAATGATTCTGGAGAGTTTTGTTGTGTTATGTTTATTTTTGAGACAGAGAGCGAGTAGGGGATGGGCAGAGAGAGGGAGACAGAGGATCCAAGAGGGCACCATGCTGACAGCACAGAGTCCTATGTGGAGTTGGACTCCTACGCCCAGGTCAGATGCTTGGAACTGACTGAAGCACCCAAGTGTCCCCCAGAGTCTTTTTTAAAAAGAAGGACTGGCTTTGAATAGTCAGTGCTTCACAGACCCGTTTTTCAGGGCTTCCCTCATCCCATCATAGGGAGCTGGGAAAAAGCTGAAATAATTTAAGTCCCAGTAGAATTTGTAAAAATCAAAAGAGGAAAAAAAAAACCTTCTTTACATTAAAATATGACAAATAATTATGTTGATAATTAAAAAGCAAGCTTAATTTTACTTTTGGGGCGCCTGGGTGGCTCAGTCAGTTAAGCATCTGACTTCAGCTCAGGTCATGATCTCACAGTTCATGGGTTTGAGCCCCGTGTCAGGCTCTGTGCTGACAGCTCAGAGCCTGGAGCCTGCTTCGGATTCTGTGTCTTCCTCTCTCTCTCTGCCCCTCCCCTGCTCACGCTCTGTCTCTGTCTCTCTCAAAAATAAATAAACATTAAAACAATATGATTTAAAACAAAATGTTTGATGGAGTTTTCCTTTTCATTGACTTGTGTTGATGGACACTGAACCAATCAAAATTGATTGTTGCTTGTTTAGTTGATAAAATTAAACTTTTTTATGATAATATTTTTTTAACTTTTTTTAATGTTTTATTCATTTCTAGGAGAGAGAGAGAGAGAGAGCAGGGGAGGGTCAGAGAGAGAGGGAGTCACAGACTGAAACAGGCTCCAGGCTCTGAGCTGGCAGTCAGCACAGAGCTGCATGCGGGGCTCAAACCCACGAACCGCGAGATCATGACCCAAGTGAAAGTCGGATGCTTAACCGACTAAGCCACCCAGGCGCCCGTTTTTATGATAATATTTTCATGTCCTTTCCCTCCCATTAGCACATTGCTTGAATATGTGATCATTTTTCTTTCACGCTGCTTGTTTTATAATTGCAAGGGACTATTAACCAAATTAGAGATGTCTTGAGGTTGATAGTAAATTATTACACGCATTGCCACTGAGGCATATCATAATAAAAATTGTTAATCTATGAAACAGTACTCTCTCATAAGCTTCTCTCATAGAAGACTTTCTTCTGGAAGAGTTGATAAACCTCTTAAGAATAAAAATCGTCTTTTTTAAAATGTTTATTTTTGAAAAAGTGCAAGTGGGGGAGGGGCAGAAAGAGGGAGACAGAGGGTCTGAAGCAGGCTTTGTGCTGATAGCAGTGAGCCCGATGTGGAGCTTGTGAATCAAGAGATCATGACCTGAGCTGAAGTCAGATGATCAACCGACTGAGCCACCCAGGTGCCCCAAGAATGAGGATCATCTTAAAATGAGTTATTATTGAGGTCAAGTGTATATTATTAACACATTAGAATATAAGTTTATACTAGCAGGAGTATAATGGCTCTGGATAGAAATGTCCTGGAAATAGTCTGAATAATAATTATGAACCTAAAATGTATATACTGGTAATTTATTCTATAAGCTTACTACTGTCCCCTCTTCTGCCTTCTCCCTTTCCTTTTCCTTCTTTTTCTTCTTCCTCCTCTTTGTCTTTGCAGCTCCACAGGTTTGAAATCATTTAGTCACTGACTTAATGTATTCTTTTTCAGTGCCTCTATCAGGCACTATTCTAGGCTCTGGGAATATGGCAGTGGATGAAATATACAAAATTTCCTTTTGGGAGAAATCTAATGAATATGGACATCCAAGGTAAAGTCACTCGTATCAAGACAGATCAACATCTTATATCTCCTGATGTGATACTCCAAGCACACACCACTCATGTAGGATTCCTACCCAAAATGCATAATCTGAATCTGACCAAGAGGAAATTGACAAATGCAAGTTGAGGGACATCTGCAAAAGAACTGGTCTGAACTCTTAAAAAATGTCAAGGTAAAGAAAGAGCACCATGATCACCAACAAAAGACTGAGGCACTCTTCCAGATTACTAAATGCAATGGACCGGGTCCTGGATTAGGAAAAAAATTCTATAAAAAACATTATTGGGACAATTGATGCTATTTGAATATGGACTGTGAATTAAATAATAGTATTGCATAATTGTTAAATTTTAAGATTTGGGTAATTACACCTATTATAATTGGATATGCTGTATTACATAGCAAATATAGGGGCACCTGGGTGGCTCAGTTGGTTAAGCACCCAACTCTTGATTTCAGCTCGAGTCACGATCTCATGGTTTGTGAAACTGAGTTCCTCTTTGGGCTCTGGGTTGGTTGTGGAGCCTACTTAAGATTCTCTTTCTCTCTCTCTTACCCTCCCCTGCTTATTCTCTCTCTCTCTGTCTCATATAAAGAGAAAAAAATACATAACACAGAATATATACCTAAATATATATGTATATATTCATCATGCCTTTTCTACATATTGTGCATATATTTTTGGGTTTATTGAAAAATTGAGCATAGATTACAGAGTTCCCAGATGTGTCCTTTGAACTGTTTCCCTTTTATTAACATGTTTTTTTTTAATGTTTTATTTATTTCTAGGAGAGAGAGAAACAAACAGCGTGAACAGGGGAGGGTCAGAGAGAGAGGGAGTCACAGACTGAAACAGGCTCCAGGCTCTGAGCTGGCAGTCAGCACAGAGCCCGACGCGGGGCTCGAACCCACGAACCGCGAGATCATGACCTAAGCGAAAGTCGGACGCTTAACCGACTAAGCCACCCAGGCGCCCCTATTAACATCTTTTATTAGTGTGATACATTTGCTACAATTGATGTGTCAATAGTAACATTATTACCAACTGAAGTCCGTAATGTACATTTTAGGGTTTGTTCTTTGTACCATTTGTATGGGTTTTGCCAAATGCATAATGTCATGTATGCACTATTACTGTATTATATAAAATAGTTTTATTGCCTTAAAAGTTCCCTATTCTCCACCTGTTCACCTCTCCCTTCTCTTTAATCCTTGCCAATCACAGATCCTCCTACCTCTGTGGTTTTGCTTTTTCCAGAATGTCATGTTTGGAATTATATCACCTGTAGCCTTTTCAAATAGCTTCTTTCACTTAGAAATATGCATGTAAGGGCGCCTGGGTGGCTCAGTTGGTTGACCGTCTGACTCTTGATTTTGGCTTAGGTCATGATCCCAAGGTCATGGGATGGAGCCCTGTGTCAGGCTCTCAAGCCCTGTGTTGGGCTCTGCACTGAGTGTGGAGCTTGCTTGAGGTTCTCTCTCTCTCTCTCTCTCTCTCTCTCTTCTGCTGCTGCTCTCCCCTGCGCTCTCTCTCTCTTTCTTTCTCTCTCAAACATTAAAAAAATATATATATGCATTTAAGTTTCCTATGTGTCTTCTTGTGGCTTGATAGCTCCTTTCTTTTTATCCCTGTATACTATTTCATTGTACAGGTGGAATTTATCTGTTCATTTATCCATTCACTTATTGAAGGATATCTTGGCTGCTTCCAATTTTTGACAACTGTGAAGAAAGCTTCTATAAATATCCATGTGCAGATTTTTGTATGGACCAAAGTTTTCAACTCATTTGAGTACATAACTACGAGTGCAATTGCTGGCATTATAAGTCTATGCTTGGCTTTGTAAGAAACTACCAAACTTCCTTCCAATCTGGTGGTACCAATTTAATGAGCATGGGAGTCTTGATCTGCTGCCTTTCTGACCTGGGCTGGTTCAGTCCTCCTTAAACAACTTGATGGTCCCCTCGCTCCTGAAAGGTCACCATGTTAATGCCCAACTTAGTGCAGTTACCCAGTTGGTATAGTGCACTATACTGCCCAGAATTCCTGGGCTCAAGTGACATTTCTGCTTCCAGAGTAGCTGGTATTGCAGGTGTCGGCCACCGGTGCTTCTGGCCTCCAGTACTCATCTTGTGCTTCCACCAGCAATTAATAAGAGTTTCTATTGCTTCACATTCTCAGCAGCATTTGATGTTCTCAGTTATTATTATTATTTTTTTAAAAAATGTTTTATTTATTTCTAGGAGAGAGAGAGACAGCGTGAGCAGGGGCGGGTCAGAGAGAGAGGGAGTCACAGACTGAAACAGGCTCCAGGCTCTGAGCTGGCAGTCAGCACAGAGCCCGACGCGGGGCTCAAACCCACGAACCGTGAGATCATGACCTGAGCGAAAGTCAGACGCTTAACCGACTAAGCCACCCAGGCGCCCCTCTCAGTTATTATTATTATAATTTTTGAAATTTTAGCCTTTCTAGATGATCTGTAGTGGTATCTTTTCTCTCTTTTAATTTGCATTTTCTGTTTTTTCTTTAAATTTTTAAAAATGTTTTATTTATTTCTGAGAAAGTGAGACAGCATGCACAGGGGAGGGTCAGAAAAAGAGGGAGATACAGAATCAGAAATAGGCTCCAGGCTCTGAGCTAGCTGTCAGCACAGAGCCCGACGTGAGGCTTGAACCCACGAACCGTGAGATCATGACCTGAGCCGAAGTTGGACGCTTAACCGACTGAGCCACCCAGGTGCCCCGTTAATTTGCATTTTCTTAATGACATATGATGTTGAGCATCTTTTCTTGTGCATATTTCCCATCTGCGTATCTTCTTTGGAAAGTTGTCTAGTTAGATATTTTGCCCATTTTGTTCAGCTCTTTTGTCTGAGGAGTTGCAGTTTTAAATAGTGTGGCCAGAGGTCTCATTGAGACTTCTGAATGAAGATCTGATAGAGTAAGTAAGGGAGGAAGCTATTTGGAACTCTACGGAAAAGCGTTCCAGGAAGAAGTATAAACCCATGCAAAAGGCCATGAATGAAGGGTGTACTTGGTATGTTCTATGTTGGCAAGAGGCCAGTGTGGTGTAAGGAAGTGGCCAGGGGAGAGATGAGCAGGTAAGACCAGAGGGACCAGAGGGTATGGCTGTTGTGGCTTGTGAACCACAAGATTTTGCCTTCATACTGAGTGAGACCGGAGCTAGACGATCTTAAGCAGAAATTGATGTAATCTGACTTCTGTTTAATAAGCTCCTTCTACTTGCTGTGTTGAAAGCAGACTGGGGGCATTCAAAAGTTGAATTCAAAAGCTGCCACTCTGTGAATAGAGCTTTCACACTATTCTTATTTTTAAAAATAATTTATTTATGTTTTAATTTACATCCAAGTTAGTTAGCATATAATGCAACAATGATTTCAGGAGTAGATTCCTTAATGTCACTTACCCATTTAGTCTATCCCCTCTCCCACAACCCCTCAGCAACCCTCTGTTTGTTCTCCATATATAAGAGTCTCTTATGTTTTGTCCCCCTCCCTGATTTTAGATTATTTTTGCTTCCCTTCCTTTATGTTCATCTGTTTTGTATCTTAAAGTTCTCAAATGAGTGAAGTCATATGATATTTATCTTTCCCTGACTAATTTCGCTTTGCATGATATCCTCTAGTTCCATCCATGTTGTTGCAAATGGCAAGATTTCATTCTTTTTGATTGCACAGTAATACCCCATTGTATATATACATATACCACATCTTCTTTATCCATTCCTCCATCGATGGACATTTGGACTCTTTCCATACTTTAACTATCATTGATAGTGCTGCTATAAACATTGGTGTGCATGTGCCCCTTTGAAACAACTTACCTGTAGCCCTTGTATAAAGACCTAGTAGTGCAATTGCTGGGCGTTAGGGTAGTTCTATTTTTATACTATTTTCTAATCTCATACTCTCATAAATTTTGCCTCCTGCTCATTTTGTGTCCACCTCTTCATTCTTCAGAGCTGCAAGACAATCAACTCTGGGTACTGAGCAGGCTCCACACTGGGGATGCAACCCAATGCAGGTCTTGAATTCATCACATTGAGACCAAGACCTGAGATGAGATCAAGAGTTCAGTCTTCACCAACTGAGCCACCCAGGTGCCCCATCACCATGCTCATTTCTTCTTTTTCAATTTTTAATTATTTTTGATGGGGGAGAAGGGCAGAGAGAGAGGGAGACACGAAATTTGAAGCAAGCTCCAGGCTCTGAGCTGTCAGCACAGAGCCTGATGTGGGGCTCAAACCCACAAACCATGAGGCCATAACTTGAGCTGAAGTCAAATGCTTAACCAATTGAACCACCCAGGTTCCCCCTTTCTTTTCTTTCTTTCTTTCCTTCTTTCTTTCTTTCCTTCTTTCTTTCTTTCTTTCTTTCTTTCTTTCTTTCTTTCTTTCTTTCTTTCTTTCTTTCTTTCTTTCTTTCTTTCTTTCTTTCATTATACTCACTTCTAATTGCCTCAAATGTATTTATCCTTTCAAGTTATAATTGCTACACAATCTCTGTTCTCCACTGGTTTCTTGGGAGAAAACAAAATGCCAATATTTTGTCATAATATTTTAACTCTTTTAGATATTTAATGTTCTTTCAATATTTGTATTCTCATTTCAAACTCCAAAATATTTTTTCCTCTTCTGCCAATTCCCCACATAAAATATCAAATTTAATTTACATTTCTGGTGAGTCTGTTGTAATTTTGATCCAATAGTATTTTAAATATACATTGATTTCAAAAATATTCAGAAACTGTTATAATGAACAGAGGTAGCAGAAAAGTCTACGCATGATAATCAGGATGCATACTAGAGGAAACACTCCAAATATAAGAAAAACAGTGTAGAGATGTAGTGCAAAAGTACAGATTTGCACTACTTTTAAGATCTTTGAGATGACATAGTTTTTTTTCCTGAAGTCTATGGCAAGCTACAAAATGTTTATTAGTGAGAAAATGGCATAATTTGTTCACATAAGGGTTCTCACATTTCATAGCTTCTACCTATGTATTTTACTTTTTTTTTTAAGTTTTTTAAATTTATTTTTGAGACAGAGAGAGACAGAGCATGAGTGGAAAAGGGGCAGAAAGAGAGGGAGACACAGAATCTGAAACAGGCTCCAGGCTCTGAGCTGTCATCACAGAACCTGGCACAGGGTTTGAACCCACGAACCGTGAGTTCATGACCTGAACCGAAGTTGGACACTTAACCAACTGAGCCACTCAGGTGCCCTTGTATTTTACTTATATAAATAGATCAATAAATAAGCTCTGAAAACTAAACATAAAAGAAAAACAACCCCCCCCAAAAAAAAAAACAAGCAGAACAAAAGCAGGAAGACACAAAAGTAGAGATTGGTTAGGAGATTGTTGCCAAAATGGCCAAGAGGTGATGGTGATACTGCCCTGGGGTGGTATTGATAGGTAGGATGAGAAATGATTGAGTTCTGCATATATTTGGAAGATAAGGGATTTACTACTGGGTTGGATGTGGAGGTGTGAGAGACAAAAATGGAGGACAGCTCTATTCAAAGATAAACAGTCTGCAGCTAATTAAGCCAACTGTGCTCTTTCCCCATGGGGGCCTCATGTGCCATGGCCACAAACAGTAATCCCCTTGGTAATGTATGCAGCCTGTTGCTTGTTGGGGTTGCCCTAAGGGACCTTGGAAGACAGCCCTTTGCAGTGGACATTCATGTCTGACCTCATGCTATCCCCAATTAGGCTCTAAACAGGTAAGCAAGGTGACTTTGGAAAGGCCCAGGGTACAGTGGCCAGGGTTCACATTGGCAGAGTCATCGTGTCCATCATGCCAGGCTGCAGAAAAGGGAGCATGGAACTAAGGCCCTCTACAGGGCCAAGTTCAGGTTCCCTGGCTGCCAGAAGATCCACACCTCCAAGAAGCAGGGAGAAATTCAAAAACATGGTGGCTGAAAAGTGGCTCATCCCAGATGACTATGGCTTCAAATACATAGGGTTCGAATACATCCCTAACTGTGGCCCCCTGGACAAATGGTGGGCCCTGCGCTCATGACTAACTTGGTGCTGCCCCCTCCTTATTCATGTCCATTGATGAATCCTACTTTCTGTCAACACCAGCAACATAACAAAAATAAACTGAGGTCTATTAAAATTTTAAGAGTTTATTTGAGCAAACATTGATTTGAATCAGGCAGTGCCAAACTGGAAGTAGTTAGGAGCACCCTACTGGGGGGAACTAGGGGAAAGCTTTTCACAGAGAAGCAAAACAAGGGAATGATTTCATTGGCTATAACTTAAGGGATGCTTTGTTTGGGAAAGCCTGGTTGGCTGTTTGTGACAGGTTGCTCTTCTGAACCTTGAGGTGTCTGCAGGACTGACTCTGGTTTAGGTTTCAGTTTGCTTATGTAGGTAGGCTACCAATGCATCAGAGCCACCTCAGTGAAGTGACCTTCTTGTGGGACTACTTTAACAGTTCTGAATTTGTTTCATTTTTCCCCCCAAACAACTGAAGAATAGCATTGATCACACTCTGTCATCCTAGATCTGCATAAGGCCCCCTTTTTCCTCTTTATTTCTGATCCCATATTCCTCACGGACATCCACCAATATGCTGGAGACTTATATAATATAATATATAATTAATATATGTAATTATATATATAATAATTTATATATTGTTTAGAGTGTTTTACATTTACATTGGCTCCATGCTATCAATTTTATTTTGTTTATCACACCTTTTCCACTTGACGGTATGTCTTTGGAGCTAACCACGTAGCTAAATGTACATCTGCTTCATTAATTCTGGCTGCTGCTTAGTTATACACTGACTGCATACATTCCACCCGATAGGGTTCTATCCCTGACTACCAGCCCTCAGCTTACTCCCTGACACTGCAAACGGCACCAAGAGGCACGTCCTCATACAGATTCCAATAAAGACCTGCATGCAGTTTCTGTGGAGTGTATTCCTAAGAGTGCGATTGCTGGGACATAATTAGTTGCATAATTACTAGCTGCATCTTTTACTGTTGCTGACCAATAGCCCTTGAGGTAACCCTTCCCCTACAGTCTTACCAATTCTTTTTTTTTTTTAAATGTTTTTTTATTTATTTCTAGGAGAGAGAGGATCCAGGCTCTGAGCTGGCAGTCAGCACAGAGCCCGACGCGGGGCTCGAACCCACGAACTGTGAGATCATGACCTAAGCGAAAGTCGGACGCTTAACCGACTAAGCCACCCAGGCGCCCCACACTCTTACCAATTCTTGATATTAAACTTCTAATTTTTGTACAGGAGTATCTCATTGTTATTTTAACTGCACTATATGATTACTAGAGAGCTTAAACATCCTTTCATAGATTTCTTACGCATTCATATTCTTCCTTCTGTGATTTGTCTACTCTAACTCTTTGTCCATTTTTCTATTGGATTTCCTGCCCCTTGTTGATACATTAGAGGTTCTCTTTCTATTCTACATATGAATTCCTTGAGATTTAGAGGTGGCAAATATATTTTTCTAGGTTGTAACTTGTCTCTTAACTTTCTCTATGATGTCCTTCTTTCAAAAGAAGACCAATTTTTGTATACTGAAATCTACACATTTCTCCTTGGATTGTTTGTGGTTTTGAGGGTTTCCTTACTAATTCCTCCAATTCAAGGTCACAGAGATATTCTTCTACACTTGCCCTATCTTTATTGGTTTCCATTTCAGAGTTAAGTGTCTAATCCAGGGGGGCCTGGGTGGCTCAGTCGGTTAGCCATGCCATTCTTGATTTCAGCTCAGGTCCTGATCTCATGGTTCTTGAGTCTGAGCCTCATATCAGGCTTTGTGCTGAAAGTGTGGAGTCTGCTTGAGATTCTCTCTCTCTCTCTCTCTGCCCATCCTTGTTCATGCTCCGTCTCTCTCAAAATAAATAAATAAATAAAGGTTAAGATATGTACTCTATTACAGTCAACATTTCTATATGGTATCAGGTAGAATTCTAACTGGCTTTTTCTCCACGGAGCAAGACATTACTTCTGGCATCAATGTGTAAATAATCTATCTTTTCTTCATTGTTAGAGACATCACCTCTTATTGTATATGAAGTCTCCATGTACATGTAGGTGTGTTTCTAGATCCCTATTTTATTCCATTGATCTGTTATTCCTGGACAAGCAGTAAATTATTTTCATTGCTGTGGCTTTGTGATATATCTTAATATCTGGTAAGAAAAATTCTCCATCTTTGCTCCTTTTTATAATTGCCTTAGCTACTTGTGACTTAGCTATTCTTTTATTTAAAATATTTTAATGTTTATTTATTTGTAAGAAAGAGAGAAAGACAGAACACGAGCAGGGGAGGGACAGAGAAAAGGAGGGAGATACAGAATCTGAAGCAGCCTCCAGGTTCTGAGCTAGCTGTCAGCACAGAGCCCCATGTGAGGCTTGAACACACAAGCCATGAGATCATGACCTGGGCTGAAGTTGGATTCTTACCCAACTGAGGCACCCAGGTGCCCCTGTGTCTTAGCTATTCTTTGTATTTTTTAGAATCAAGTTTGTCATGTTTCTCTCAAAATTGTGTTGGAATTTTAACTAAAAATGTACAGTAGGCATGTTATTTTTAGAAAAAATTTATAGGTTTCTTGTTTTTGTTAAATCTTTATTTTGAGGGAGAGAGAGTGTGTGAGAGAGATCACACAAGTGGGAAAGAGGCAGAGAGAAAGGGAGAGAGAGGATCCCAGGTAGGCTTACTTTGTCAGTGCAGATGGGGCTCAATGTCACGAGCTTGTGAGATAATGACCTGAGCCAAAATCAAGAGTCAGTTGCTTAACCGACTGAACTACTCAGATGCCCCAGAATTATAGATTTCTACTGGTAAGTTATTCCATAAGAATATGGTATTCTATATTTTCTGGCCCTCTTTTATGCTTTAATAGGGTTTGCAAGATGGTTTTTAAGACTTGAGTATGGCAATCACCTCAGAGATATTTAAAGAAACATTTTTATGAGTGTAGTGAATGTTTGGAAACTACCTGTCCAATGATAAAGGAAGGATTTAAAAAATTGCCAATGGTTTGATAATGCATTAATAGAACATTGCATCAATTAAAAAACATACTTTTAATGAATCTTTAATGACATGAAAAAATATTCTTGCTATATTATTGCATTTTTAGTTAGCAAGGTTACACAGACTTCTATTGTCTTTATTACATACTTTTGGGTTCCAAATTCTCTAAAATGAACATGCTTTATTTTTGTGATAACTGTTTTTTTCTTTTATTTTTTATTATGTTTTATTGTTTATTTATTATTTTTTAAAAAATATTTTTATTTATTTCTAGGAGAGAGAGAGAGAGAGACAGCGTGAGCAGGGGAGGGTCAGAGAGAGAGGGAGACACAGACTCTGAAATAGGCTCCAGACTCTGAGCTGGCAGTCAGCACAGAGCCCGACGCGGGGCTCGAACCCACAAACCGCGAGATCATGACCTAAGCGAATGTCGGACGCTTAACCGACTAAGCCACCAAGGCGCCCCTATTTATTTATTTTGAAAGAGAGAGAGACAGAGAGAGAGAGTGCCAAGCGAGCGCTGGTGGGGGAGGGACCAAGAGCAAGGGAGAAAGAATTCCTCTTGAGCCTCAGGGCTTAATCTCTTGAGATCATGACCTGAGCAGAAATCAAGTCAGATGTCCAACCAACGGAGCCACCCAGGTGCCTCTTTTTTGTTTTTTTGTTTTTTGTTTTTTTCTTCGAAAAAATTGTTGGAAACAACTAAGGTTTGATTTGCCATCTGACTCTGCAGGAACATGGAGAAAATGGTGTTTGACTCATCTGATGGGCTCATCCAGCAAGAAACTATAACTCATGTGAAAATTTCCCAGTTTGACCCCCTGACTGCTCCATCTGCTGGCCAGTTTTTCAGGCTGCCTGACTCAGCTAAGCCTGAATAAATGTAATTTCACACATTTCCTTTTTCACGCAACAAATATTTAATAGTCTACTGCTATATGCAAAGCACTCTATTAGAGCCATTGAAGACAAAGGGATGAGTTAAATAGCCTTAGCCCTCAAGGGGCTCAGCATGGCATATACACACCGGAGGGTCTGCCTGATGGTCAGGTCCACCCTCTGTGCCAACTTTCGAGTCTTTCCTTCTTATAACCTATAAACCTGCTACTTATTCCTTACACATCTGGGAGAACTTCTCGGGCCCTCCCACTTTCTCTGACATTCTTCCAGCACTTACAATGTGGCTCACACTTGGCACATTTTTGGTGCATTCTTATCTGTTTAGTCATTTTTCCTAAAGCAAAGCTGGAGGCATGCTTGTTTTCTGCATTAAATACTGACTTTTGGGTTGTAATGGACAGGAAAAATGGAAATTCAGTATGTATATTTTAGAACAACACACCCCACAATGCCTTTATCTTGTGATATTTCAGCAGAGAGGGAGACTAAGGAAAAAAAAGTAAAAGACGACACTGGTGATAGATCGTCAGTGTCTCCTCAAAAGTTTTAATCAAAGAGATTGTCTGATAGATTTTGCTGAAGCTGTGGGGATATTTATTAGGGGATAAATAGACCTTCATAACCCAGAGACCAAAAGAGTTGTTCTATCAGGAGCTGGGGCTCAGCACTGTCCCTGTGGCCCCTGCTTTGGGCTCCATCCCCTTGGGGAAGGTGTGTCTAATTCTGATTCGCACAGGACTCCTTCCAAGTCTTGAGCTTTGCTCCCTAGAGCTGTGTTCCCCTGTCCAAGTGTCTTTCTTGACTTTGTGGAAAGGAGCTACAGAGGCCCAGGTGTCCACGTGAGGAGGGGAGGCTCTGTTCCATCTCCCTGACTCACCTATTAGCTCATTCTCTTCTACGTGGAGGAATGAGGAGTGTGGGGATGCAGACATTGTTCCTTCGATGTGTCTCCCTCCTGGGATGTGGAGTTGAAATCCTCCCCACCTTCCCCCCACCCCTCAGATGTGCAGAATGCCCTGTACCAATCATCCTGTACACTTCTGTTGTGCCTGATTTGCAAGTTTCCAGAGACCTCCAAGGAGCCGACACCGATGCAAGTACAAAAGGGTCTTTATTACAAGCTCGAGCAGGGCTCATCTGCCTACCGGTGTCATGGCAGCAAGATGAAGCCAAGAACAATAGTGAATAGGGTTTTTAAGGAGTAAGGGATGGGGGTGTTACAGTACACATAGCATCATCACATAAGCACCACTTACAATTGTCCAGCACCCGGTAACAGCTTTGACCATTCAGTATCTGTGAGGTGTTCATTCCTTTTGGTGGGACCCAATCATGACTTTTGAGGATCCTTTGAAAATGACCAATTATGAGGTGAGTTCAAAGGGCCCACGTGGGGTTCAGGCAAGCGGTGAGAAATTGGCTAGTTTGTATCTGCGGTTCCCAGCCTTGACTCAGACCATAGGAATGTTTTTTTTTTCTTTTTGATTAGCTGAACTCAAGGCGGTCTGAAGATGGCTTTAGCCTTGAACAGTCTGAGGCTTTTCCTGGAACTGGGACTGGGGCTACGTGCAGCCTGGGGTTGCTCTTAATGGAGGACTTAATTTTTGGCTTTTTACTTCTTACAACTCCACGTGGCATTCTCACTCTCCTTTTGTAAATATGTGGCAGGAAAATTGGAGACAGCAACGGCTGACAGATCACTTGGAAGTTTTGGAAGAAAGAGAAGGAAAGAAAGTGAGCTGCAGAAAGTACACTTTTGTTTTTTGAAAGGAGAATGTGTTTATATAACAAGGAGAGCTTTGTTTGGAGGGTAGTACTTCTCAAGCCTTAGTATCAGAATCATCTGAGATCATGACCTGAGAGGAAGTCGGACGCCCAACGAACTGAACCACCCAGGCGCCCCGCGTCGGGCTCTGTGCTGCCAGCTCAGAGCCTGGAGTCTGCTTTGGATTCTGTGTCTCCCTCTCTCTCTGACCCTCCCCTGCTCACGCTGTCTCTCTCTCTCTCTCAGAAATAAATTGAAAAAAAAAAAAGCGTTTAAAAAAATCATCTGGAAAGCTTGTTAGACCACAGATTGAAGGCTGCATGCCCAAAGTTTCTGAATTAGAAGGTCTGGGGTGGGGCAGGAAAACTTGTTTTTAACAAGTTCCCACGTGGTGCTGATGCTGTTAGGCCCATTTTCTGAGAACCTGTGTTAAACGCTAGGGCAAGGGCTGGCAAAACATAGCCCACTGATTGTGGTCTTTTCTTTTTTTTTTTTCCTCACTCGTGAATTAAGAATGGGTTTTATATTTTTATTTTTATTTATTTATTTTATTTTTCACACACACAGAGTGTGAGTGGGGAAGGGGCAGAGAGAAAGAGGGAAACCCAGAATTTGAAGTAGACTCCATGCTCTGAGCTATTAGCACATAGCCCTTCATCGGGCTTGAACCCATGAACCATGAGATCAAACCTGAGCTGAAGATGGGCACTTAACCGACTGAGCCACCCAGGAGCTCTGAGAATGGGTTTTATATTTTTAAATGGTTGGGAAAAAATCTGAAAAAGAATAAGATTTTATTGTATGCAAAATAAGAAATTCAGGGGCGCCTGAGTGGCTTAGTCGGTTAAGCGTCCGACTTTCGCTTAGGTCATGGTCTCGCGGTTCGTGGGTTCGAGCCCCGCGTCGGGCTCTGTGCTGACTGCCAGCTCGGAGCCTGGAGCCTGTTTCAGAGTCTGTGTCTCCCTCTCTCTCTGACCCTTCCCTGCTCATGCTGTCTCTCTCTCTCTCTCTGTCTCTCTCTCTCTCCTAGAAATAAATAAAAATAAAAAAATTTAAAAAAAGAAATTCAAAATGTCCATAAAAAATGTTTTATTGGGACACAACCATGCTTATTTTGTATTGTCTAGGGCTGCCTTAACGCTACCACGCCCTTGAGTAATGCTACCACACAGAGACTGTATGGACTGCAGAGTCTAAAATATTTACTACCTGGTCCTTTACAGAAGAAATTTGCCATACCCCCTTCTCCCCCAGCAAGGATGGAGAGGTGAGTAATATGGCAGAAGGGTAGCTGATTGAAGGGACAGTGCTGTGCATGGGGCAAGGAGGAAGTGAGGGGGGAGTGGAATTGATAAAATTTGTTAAATTTAAGATATTTAAGGGGAAATAGAGGAAACCAAAAAAAGGCACAAGTGAAGTGAAGATCAATCACTTTTGGTGGCTTTGTATAGATAATGTGTTACCATCGTCCCAAAATTTTTTTAAAGTTTATTTATTTTATTTATTTTCAGAGAGAGAGAGAGAGCAAGCACGGGAAGGGTGGAGAGAGAGGGAGACAGAATCCCAAGCAGGCTTTGTGCTGTCATCACAGAGCCAGATGTGGGGCTTGAACTCACAAACCATGAGATTATGCCCTGAGCCAAAATCAAGAGTCGAGTAGGTTGCTTCACTGAATGAGCCACTCAGGCTCCCCTACTGTGTTATCATTCTATCCAATTTTTCTTACTGTCCCAATGTAGGAGCAGAGAAGATAATCATAGTCTTTACCCAGAATGTGAAGATAGGTGTGCCTTGGTGAAGATGGTGTTCATGAAAGAACTGTGCATATGAACAACCACATGAGTATCAGAAGGGAAAAAAAGGTCAGAAAAAGGCTGATGGAGAGAAAAAAAGGTTCAAGAAGTAGAAAACTGTTGTGTTGGGTTCAGAAATAGTGGTGCTTGCAAGGCAAGGGTTCACAATCAGAGGATGAGTTAATAGAGTTTCAAGTTTAGTCAGTGGAACAATTCCAGATGGTAATGGAGTCCAGGTCTGATCACGAAAATAGGTAGTTGAGTGAAGTGGAAATAAGGATCACTCGGGTATCAAAAAACTAGAAAACTATAATGTAAGAAGAGCTATCCATGTGGACCTTGAAGAGTTCCAAGATGATGATCATTTACCAAGTAGTCCGAGAATGTGAGCATGTAAAGTAAGTAGATGTCAGAGATAGAATAACTCTCAAAAGCATAATGATACTTCAAGGACAGAGAAGTGCTATTGGGAATGAGAAAGAGCTTAAACTTGCCCACCTACCTTTAGGTACATGGGTTCTGGAAATGGCTAACCCCCACAACTAGACTTCAGCCATCTTGGACCAGAACCAGGCCTTCATTAAGACTAAGGGATTGAGATAATGTTCTATGAGTCACGGATGCAGAGAAACTATGAGTATGGGAGGAAAAGAAACAGCAGAGCAATATGGGGATAAGTGTGTTAGGGGAATCTATTTTGGTTGCTGGCCAACTTAGCCCACAACATGATGCCTAGCATGAGTGAAGAGCTCTAGCGTTGCTCCCCACAGCTCTGCATTGCATGGTCCCCAAGTCTCAAGCCCAGAGAGGAGGTCTAGAGTGAGTCTTGAGCATGTAAAGACTTTTGATGGTCAGTTATGTACCTTATCTCTTAGAAATGTTAAGTTGATGCAGGTGAAGCTTGGTAAATGAAGAATTCAATAGGGAAGGTTTTCCTCACCCATCCATTTGACAAATTGAATAACTAGGTTTCAGGCAATGTAAGATACATAGGACACAGAGATGAATAGGAAAGGATCATTGTCTTTCTGTCTGTGAAAAGTTTAGTGTAAGAGTGTGGTAAGCAAGCACAGTGGAGTATTGTGGAGTGTTGCATGGGAGTGCACAGAGGCACACATAACCCTGTTTGGAAAGGTCAAGGAAAGCTTCCTGACTGAGGTCTTCACTGAGACTCAAGAGATGATTTGGATTTAGGCCCAAGTTGGGCAGAGTGGAGGTGCTGGGAGTGGAGAAAGGAGAAGAAATGGGGGACAGTAACAAAACAAAAGTGCACAGGCCAACGGGCCTAGATGAAGGGGGGACTGTATGGAAGTGAAGATTTGAGGGTGATAAGGCTGATGGGCTACAAGCATTTGCCGATGTCAGGTGTCCTGCAAGCCGAATATGGTCTTTCCTGTGATGTTTTTGGTGTCATTGAGGATTTTTAAGCCAGGGGATGACACGATGAAATCACAACTTTAATTTAATTTAATTTAATTTAATTTAATTTAATAATTTAATTTAATTTAATTTAGAGAGAGAGAACGAGCACAAGTGGGGGATAGGGGCAGAGGGAGAGATAATCTTAAGCAGGCTCCACACTTGACATTGAGCCTGATATGGGGCTTGATCCCACGATCCTGGGCTCATGACCTGAGCCAAAGTCGAGTCAGACACTCAACCAACTGAGCCACCCAGGCACCCCTGAGATAACCATTTTCAAAAGTTCATTTAAGGGGTTACTGCCTGGCTCAGTCCATGAAGCATGTGACTTTTGATCTCAAGGTCACCATTTCAACCCCATATTAGGCTTCCTAATTAGCTTACCTAAAAAAAGAAATGAAAAATAAAATAATGAAAAGCTCATTAGGTGACAGCATGGAGAATGAATTGGAACTCTCCTTTCTAATCACTTACAATGGTGCACACTGTCATCATAGCACTTCCTGTGGTCTGGTTTATATTAAAATATTAAAAATATTTTTAATGTTTATTTTATTTTTGAGAGAGAGACAGAATGTAAGCAGTGGGTAAGCAGAGAGAGAGAGAGAGAGAGAGTCTGAAGCAGGCTCCAGGCCCTGGGGTCACAGCACGGAGTCAGATGTGGGGCTTGAACTCACAGACAGTGAGATTATGACCTGAACTGAAGTCAGACGCTTAACTGATTGAGCCACCCCGGTGCCCCTATAGTAAGATATTTGTGTAACTGTCTTCTCTACTATTTTATGAGCTCTAGTGCCAGGGGGCTTATTTTATTCAAAGGCGTTATATTCCCTCCCATCACTTAGCATGTTCTTGACCTAGTAGATTCTCAGTGTTTGTGTGAGGACTAACATAGTCTCTTGGGCACAATGATCTTTCATACTTTATCCTTATTTCCTTCTTTCCTTCATGTCTCACACTCAGAAACCAACATAGTTTCTTCTCTAATCAAATTAAAGACCTCAAATCAAGATAGATAATTTGGTAAAAGATGTGTCTCCAAAATATTGATTGAGGGCACTGTGTGAAATGGGAAGGCATTGAAGGGTTTTAAGCAGGAGGGTTCAAATTTTTATGTTTAAAAATAATCACTCTAAAAAAACATCACTTGGGTAGGCTGAGAGAAAAGCAGTTCAAGATTTCTTATAACCAACTCCTTTCTCGTTCTCAATGACCCAGGGGTAAGGTGAGAGAGGAGAAACGGTTCATTATTTCTTCCCTTCTACCATCCCTTTGTTCAAGTTCCAAAATTTCCCAGAATGCTTCTTTGCTTGTTCACTTCACCACCTTACTTGTCCCATTCTGGAATCAGCCAATTTTACCTCTACTATGCACCTGCTCTATGGCCATTAGCAGAAGGCTCAATGCAATGGTAAGCCATGCATTTGTATAGATGTGTCATTTGTTAATAGCCTATATCAGTAGTTTTCTTTTTTTTTTAATTTTTTTAAATGCTTTATTTATTTTTGAGAGAGAGACAACGTGAGCAGGGGAGGGTCAGAAAGAGAAAGAGTCACAGAATCGGAAGACAGGCTCCAGGTTCTGGGCCAGCTGTCAGCACAGAGCCTGACGTGGAGCTCCAACCCACGAACCGTGAGATCATGACCTGAGCTGCAGTCAGACGTTTAACCGACTGAGCCACCCAGGCGCCCCTATCAGTAGTTTTCATAAGGCCCTTTTTTGTGCACTGAAGCATCTTGCTTCAATGGAGACAAGATGGGGGACAAAACATAGGCATGGGGAAAAGATTTTTTTAATTTTATTTATTTTTTGAGGGAGAGAGAGAGATAAACTAAAGCAGGCTCCAGACTCCGAGCTGTCAGCTCAGAACTCGATGGGAGGCTCAAACCCATGAACTGAGAGATCATGACCTGAGCTGAAGTTGGATGCTTAACCAAGTGAGCCACCCAGGAGCCCTAATTTTTTGTGTTGAGATAGATCTGTGAAAAATAAGCCAGCTGGGCCAATCAAAGGAGGGATGCAGAGACTCGAGCACAATGAAGGGAGGTTTTAATCAATGTTTTTGCAAGAGCTGGTGTCTGATGGACAGGCACACCCAGGGAAGTCACAGCAGACAATGTAGCTGTGGAGGAGACACAGGTCCCTCCCTTGGTTACTCATTGGCTGAGTACTGTAGAGATCATAGCCTTTACCAGAGGTTGCCTATCCCCACCAAAGGCAAAAGTAGTCTAATTGGAACAAACGCACATTCCCTGAGGTGACACAGAGACGCTTAACAGACTGAGACACCCAGGCATCCCAAGACAACACAGCTTTCATTTGGTATTTCTGAAAATGAATTCTCTCACTTATTCTTACAGTTTCTCTATCTTATTGATGACTACTCAAGATAAACGTAGCATGAACAATAAAAGCTAGTGGATATGGGGGCGCCTGGGTGGCTCAGTTGGTTAAGCTTCCTACTTCAGCTCAGGTCATGATCTCACAGTTCGTGGGTTCGAGCTCTGTATCAGGTTCTGGACTGACGGCTCAGAGCCTGGAGCCTGCTTGGGATTCTGTGTCTCCCTTTCTCTCTGCTCCTACTATGTTTGTGCTCTGTCTCTGTTTTTCAAAAAAATAAACATTTAAAAAAATAAAGAAGCGAATCCGCATGTATCTCATGTCTTTCACTTTTCCAAGCACTTGACTTATTGTATCAACATTGCATCCTTCTGATGTAGATGCTTTTATTGCCCCATTTACAGGTAAATAAATGGAGTATACAGAGTCTCAATAACTTGCCCAAGACCCATGGATAATAAATACTCTTGACCACTATGTTATGTAAAGAATGTACCGATGTCAAGCAAGTTTGACATATATATTAATATCTTTTAATCTATATTATTAAAATATTTAAATATATGGTGAAATCATTTAACATTAACATGTGACTTTTTAAAAAGTGTATTTATTTTGAGAAAGAGCAGGAGAGCATGAACAGAGAAGGGACAGAGAGAGGGAGACAAACAGACTCCACACTGTCAGCACAGAACCTAATACAGGGCTGAACTCATGAACCGTGAGATGATGGACTGAGCTGAAATCAAGAGTTGGATGCTTAACTGACTGAACCCTCCAGGTGCCTGCAACCACAATTCTATTATTTGCTTCCTTGAGTTTATTTGAGATACCTCAAATAAATGAAATCCTGTAGTATTTGTATTCCTGTGGCTGGTTTATTTTGCTTAGCATAATGTCCTCAAAACTCGTTCATGTTGTCCCATATTGCAGAATTTCATTCTTTTACTATACTGTTAAGACTGAATAGTATTTTATTGTATGTGTACACCACATTTTAAAACACTTAAGCTGTTTTTAGTTTGACTGTTGTAAATTGTGCTGCAATGAAGGTAAGAGTGCAAGTAACCCTTCATAATATGAAAAATATACAAAAAAGTGCTCAACATCACTACTCATCAAAGAAATTCAAGTAAAAACTACATGAAATAGCGACCACAATGAAGTATCATCTCACACCTCTCAGGAAGGCCATTATCAAAAAACCTGAACAGACAAGCCTTGACAAGGTTGGGAAGAAACTGGAGCCTGTTCACTATTTTAAAAAAAATTTTAAAATAAAACTGCCATATGATTGAGCAATCCCACTTCTGAGTATTTTTTCAAGTCAGTTATTATTATAATTTTTTAAAGTAGACTTCATGCCCAGCATGAAACCAAACGTAGGGCTTGAACTCACAACCCTGATATCAAGACTTGAGTTGAGATCAGGAGTCAGATGCTGAGCTACCCAGTTGCCCCGAGCAAGTTATTTAAGGTGAATTTCATGTTGTCCAACTCTGTATTGCTTTAACCATGTGGGTGGTTGTCTTTCAGGCTTGCGTGCCCCATTTCCTTTTATGGAAAACTGCATTAACAAAGCAGAGGAATCAGAAGTTCTTGAGTCACATAATAAGAATGATCCATGCTAAAATAAAACGTGTTAAAATACCAGATGAACCTGGCCCTTATTATCATGATTATTTACTGTTTCATTTTGCTCTCACTCACCTGAGGTGAGTCACTCTGATAACTCAGAAAGTTTCCGGTATTGCCAGAAGGGTCAATTCAGGAAAGAAAGGAACTGAAATCTGAGACTTGAAAATTTTGTTGCTGAAACTTCAAGTTTTGTTCCAGGGAGAAAGAAATAAGGAAATGTTGTTGAAAATAATCTAGCGCTACTCTGTCAGAGCAGTCCCACCCGAAACTGGATTCTCTCTCACCCAGTGCACACCAGGGTGTGACCATGCCTGATAAGGGTGCAACAGGTCCCAACACAAGCCACTCAATCTTTGTGCTCACCGTTTGCAATGATGTGATAAATTTGGGCTGATGCCACTTGTGTAAATCAACAATTTGAACTTGATGCTTGAACTTTACAGCTGGGATGGAAGGGGTCTCACGGGTCATCTAGGTAAAATCATGGTTTCAGTAAGCTCAGACTACCCTAACAAACTACCTTAGTCTGGGTGGTGTAGGCACTAAAAGTTTATTTCTCACAGCTCTGGAGTCTGGGAAGCCAAAATGCTGGGCACTGATCTAGTAAGGATCCTCTTCCTGGTTTGCAGTTGGTCCCTTTTTCGGTGACCTAATGACCTAATTGCCTCCATCTCCAAGGCTTCATCTCCAAATAGCACCACTTTGGAGAAGAGAGTGTCAACATACAAATTTTGAAGAGATAAAAACATTCAATACACATCATTGATAGTAATTTTTTTTAATTTTAAGAATGGGTTCTATTTTTGTTATTTATTTGTTCATTTATTTATTTAAAACTTTTAAAATTGTTTTTATTTATTTTTGAGAGACAGGGCACGAGTGGGGGAGGGGCAGAGAGAGAGGGAGATACAGAATCTGAAGCAGGCTCCAAAGCCTGACGGGGGGCTCCAACTTGTGAACCATGAGATCATGACCTGAGCCAAAGTCAGACACTTTACCAACTGAGCCTCTGAGGCACAATATTTTTATGTTAATTTATTTTGAGAGAGAGAGAGAGAGAGTGCATGAGAGGGGCAGAAAGACACAGAGAGAGCAAATCCTAAGTAGTCTCATCAGTAGCACAAAGTCCGATGCATGGCTTGAAACCACAATGAACCCATGAGACCATGATCTGAGCCAGAACCATGATTTGGACATTTAACTGTCTGAGCCACACAGGCACCCCAGAAGTAAAGACAATTTAATTTCCCTGCCTTTTCTTCTCTCTTCTGAGTGGCCTGCAGAGGCACACATACCAAACGTAGTTTGATGACCTCTGATCTGTTTTGAATCTCTCCCTGTACAAATGAGAGGATTGAAGCCATGAAATAGCAGTGACGAGTCTAAAGTTGTTCATTGTGTTAGTGGCAAAAGTTGAGGCCATGCACATGACTGTTTAGGGAATGGCAATTTAATTTTTCCAATGATCTCGGTCAAATATATTGTAATCAACTTTTATTCTTCTTTTACTTCCATATTGCACATCTTATGGTCCATCATCAATGACCTTCAAAATATATCCAGAGTCAGACCATCCTTCCCCTGCCCATGCTATAACTTTGATCCTTGTTGCCTTCATTTTTCTTCTGCAACAACATCCCAACTCATCTGTTTCTAGCTAGTGATGAACCTACTTCCCACCTGCCCTTGTTGTTTTCACTCAACAGAGCTATCAAATCAGTCTTTTTAAAAACACTGTGTTTAATTGAACCTGAAATGCCACCAAATTAAGAGGCATCATTATCTCATGTACTATTAAGAAAGAAACGCTTCCAGTCATATAATGATGCAATGCTCTCCATCACTTACAGGTTTTACTTTAGCCTTTGTACTGTGCTTCAGGAAAGCTATCCTGTCCTCGTAAAGCTGGGTTAGTTGTTCCACCATGTACTCTCACAACGTCTACTTATATTTCACTTAATACTGTGTTCAAATTACCTGTTTACTCATCTGTCTTCTTTTAGTATGCTAAGGTACAGTCATGAACTCACGAATTGTGATTATGACCTGAGCTAATGTTGGACCCTTGACTTACTGAACCACCCAGGCACCCAATGAATGGATGCTAAATAGATTGACTGTACTGCATTATATGAACACCTGAAACCCCCAAAACTTTACTGCATATGTCAGCAGTTTTTCTGTCAAGTTTCGGCTAAAACAGTTTTTTACTAGTGGCCCCAACATGCAGAGTGACCACCTTCCTGGACAAACCACTATGATTAGTCATCCTGTCATCATGGTATATATAGCACATAACTTTCCAACTTTAGTATCTTTCTGTTGAACTCCTGTATTTGTAGCCACATATTTTTAAGAGTTTGAAACCTCATGCCCTGAACATGCTTGAAACTTTCTTTCCCTAAAATTATGTTTTTATTTTAAAGTATATATAGTATACATGATAAGCTATGGTCATCTTTGACTCCCAAGGTGGTTTCTTCTACATAATTACTGTTTTTACTTTGCATGTAACCTTTGGATCTTTAGGCATTTACACATATATTTACAAAACAAACTTATGGAAATATACAGTATTATTCTAGGGGTACTTATTTCTAAATATATTAGGCAAATTGCCTTTAAATTAAAAAATGTTTGAGAAATAATTTTTTTATTATTTTATTTTTATTTTTAAGAGGAAAATGTGGGTTTCCTTATTATATTTATTTATTTAATTTGATTTAAATCCATGTTAATTAACATATGGTGTAATAATAGTTTCAGGAGTAGAGTTTAGAGATTTATCACTTGCACATAAAACCCAGTGCTCATCCCAGCAAGTGTCCTTCTTAATGCCCATCATCCATTTAGCCCATCCCCCCCTACCCAGTACCCCATCAGTAACCCTCAGTTTGTTCTCTATAATTAAGACCTCTTCTGGTCTCCCTGTCTGTTTTTATCTTATTTTCCCTTCCCATATCCTATGTTTATCTGTTTTGTTTCTTAAATACCACATGTGAGTGAAACCATATGATATTTATCTTTCTCTAAAAATTCATTTTTAATGAGACTTCTATACCATTATTTCTCATATATTATTAAATGCAGCTAAATATAAAAGACCAACCAACATGGCTAAGGACCCACTTAAATGTATTTAAATTCTGAAAAGCCTGAATGGTAAAAAAAAAAAAAAAAAATAGAGATTCTACAATAGAGATCAGAATGTCCAAGTATTAATGTAAATTATACTTGGAACCTGGGAGGAGAGGAACATGTCTTTTTTTTTTTCTTTTTTAGGTAATCTCTACACTCAATGTGGCAATGGAACTCTCCACCTCGAGATCGAGAGTCAGATGCTCTACTCACTGAACCAGTCAGGTGCCCTAACGAGAATGTCTTTTAACAAAACTTTTTAATGATTATTTATTTTTGAGAGAGAGAGAGAGAGCACAAACAAGGGAGAGGCAGAGAGAGAGGGAGACACAGTATCCAAAGCAGGCTCCAGGCTCTGAGCTCTCTGACATGGGGCCCAAACTCACATACCGTGAGATCATTACTGGATTTGAAATCAGCCACTTAACCGACTGAGCCACCCAGGCACCCCACAACTACTCTCAGTTTTGAACTGTGTTTCTAAACCTCTTCTTCTTGGACAAATTTGTGCTATTCTTCAGGGCAAGGAGACATTTTTCTGGTGGTAGTGGGGTTTATCTTTGCACAGTGGGATTTGCCTTACAAGCTTGAGAACTAAGCCTGACTTGGAATCAGGACAACTGGTCCCACCACGTTATGGAAGTCGAACTACCTTGGCCTTTTGTTTTATGTCCTCCACCCTCTTAGCATTTTTATCTGCAAGTTAACAATAAGACAGTCCTGGATTTCATTCTTTTAAAAATTGTCCCATTCAGCAAAGTGCTTCTTTTTCCACCTCTTAGGACTTTAAGTTTTTATCAGATACACTGGGTTTATTCTCTGTACCCTACTCTGGCCCACATAAACTTACCTAGTCTATTCAGCACATTTGTTTAAAGCCTATTATTGATCACAATTGCTGCTTGTATGATCATAAAACCAAATTTTTAATAACGTTAAAAACATTAAGAAAACATGTTTAAAATGAATTTAATATGGTCTGTGCCAACATTAAATAATAGATATTAATTTTGATGAGATCATTGACAACTTAGCGTGGTCTAGTGGGTCTGCTTTGTTGTAGAAGCATAAAGAAACAAATTAAAATTCATTTAAATTACTAAGTATTAACTTCTTTTTAAAAAAGTATCAATTCTCTTTAAACATTTTTTTAGTTTGTTGTCAATTTAGTTAACATAGAATGTAGTCTTGTCTTCAGTAGTAGATTCCCATGATTCATCACTTACATATAACACCTGGTACTCATCCCAACAAGTGCCCTCCTCAATGCCCATCACCCATTTTCTCCATCCACCCTAACTCTCCAACCCCATCAATCCTCAGTTTGTTCACTGTATTTTAAGAGACAGTGACATGGGTTACCTCCTCTTCTGTTTGCACCTTATTAATTAAGCACTACAGCTGTAATATGATTCAGTTACCTGGGTTTATCGAAAACAAACAGTGCTTCTTCTTATTTCTTTCTAGGGGAATTTAGAGAAAATCCATCTTTTCAAAAAGATTTTATGTTTAAGTAAACTCTGTGCTTAGTGTAGGACTTGAACTCACAACCCTGAGATGAAGAATTGCATGCTCCACTAACTGAGCCAAGGAGGTGCTACTAAAATCCATTTTTAATAGTTTCTTTGCCACACTAGGATGACAGCCTACCTAGTGAGCATCCCTTACTCCAGCCTTTCCAGCCATTCCCTACTTGGAGCTGCTGTGGTATGATGGTTAAGAGCATGCGCTCTGGAATCATCAGCTGGACCTCGATTTCAATCATGCATGGCATACATTACACTAATTTTATGTTACTTAACTTCTTTGAGGCTCAATTTCCTCATCTGTAAAAGACTGATACTTACAGGAGCGAATTAGAGAAGAAGGGATTTAGTAAATTGCTCAGCTTTTGAATAAAAACATTGGAAAAATTGATTCAACTCAAAATCCTCATTCTTATCTTCTTAGGAATAGAATAAAAGAAAACCAAATATACCTTTTCCTGACTGCGAACATCCTCACACAGCATCGCCCCAATAAAAAAAGTGTCTAATGGAAATCTTCTGCCTCTAGGATATTCAAGGCTTGTGGAAAAGTGGCTTTAATTTGCAGAACTTGTTTGTATTTTAACCCCATTAGAATGGTCCCATCTGGTTGGACTTAAAGTTTGGTCTATTCCATTTTTGAAAGGTCAATTCTCCATTCTCCAGATTATAGACCTTTAATTCACTAATTGTAAAATCTAAACCACTGGCCAGTAAGTCTTTTCTTGGCCACATTCAAAATTGGGGTCTCGGGTAAATGGTTTACAGGACAAGCCGGGGAGAATTAGGTACCGGTCTTCCCATTATTGACCACCATCTAATCTATCATTTTGCACTTAAATTTCTTTTGTAAGCATACATTGATTTGCAATTTTTATTGATCTTTCTTTGGCCTTTGACTTTGTGGTCAGGAATCTATTCTGAACTTAGCCATTTGGCTTCATAGAATCCCCAGAGCTACTGAAGCTAATGTAGAACTTGTACTTTAATAGCATCATGAAAATCTGGGTCAATAGATAAACTTAATTCAGTTGGAAGTAAAATGTAATATGATGAAGTCTACACCTTCCTTTTAAAGCAGCTTTTCTATAATGGCTTTACATCGTCTCTCTTTGAGCTGGGTGGATGACCCTACGCTTAGTAGATAAGCATTTCTATCTGCTGATACCATGATTTTATTATCAGGAATTATTGTAATCTCTTACTGTAAAAAGGAATGACTTAGATCAGCTTTAGAGGATCCAGTAACACTTATGTGTGGATTTATGGGAAGTTAGCATATTAAAAGTGGCATTTCAAAACAAAGAAGAATGATGGAGTGTTTAATAAATGCTGTTGAGAAAATCAGTTATTATTTAGAAAAAGCAAGAAGTTTATTAATTTCTTACAGCATTCCATGAAATAAATTCCAGATTGTTTAGAGGACTAAGCCAAAGAAACTATATTATAAGGTGTTGAAATAAAACAAAGATTTCTTCATTTTTGTGAGTGGAAACACAGGCAAGACACCAAAGTTATGAACCACAAAGAAACAGATAAGCAGAAATACTTCTGTAAAATTAAGAGTGATTTCATGATGAAAGTGAACATAAAATAAAAGATAAGAGGAAGACAGGGAGAAAATCTGTGCAACAGATATAATAGGCAGAAGGTTGATATTTATACAAGAAAAGAGCTCTTAAAATCATTAATTTAAAAGCAACCCAAACAGTAGTAATTGTGGAACCACAAAGGAAAAAACACAAATGGCCCATTTACTTTAAAGGTTGCTAAATGTTCTGCATCCCATTCCAGTGGGTGTGGAGAGAGGGTTTTCCCACGCCACGACAGTCAGCAATTCTCTGACACCAGCTGGGTATCCTCCAGTTCAATTCAACGCTGACAGTTTCTACCAGGAGCCAGCATCCAATCACACAGGTCGAGGGCTCCATCTGCAAAACTGTCCCCCTCAACCAACTTCAGATGCCAGTCACAAATCCCAGGTTGTTGCCTGCACTTTTGATCTGTTGGTTGTAAATCAGCAGCTTCCACGCCCCCTCCTTGGGTTTGATTAATTGGCTAGAGTGGCTCACAGAACTCAGAGACACATTTTACTTACTAGATCACTGGTTTATTATAAAATGATGTAACTCAGGAATAGCCAGAGGGAAGAGATTCATAGGGCAAGGCATGTAGGAAGGGCCTGGAACACCCTACCAGAGCATACAAGTCTTCCCAAATCTCCATGTGTTCACCAACCTGGAAGCTTTCCAAACCCTTTCCTTTGGGTTTTTATAGAGACTTCATGTATGGACATGATCAATTCAACCTCTGTCCTTCTCCCTTCTCTGGAGGTCAAAGAGTGGAACTAAAAGTTCCAAACCTCTATTCAAGTAGGTTCCCCTCGCAACTCCCAACCATAGGTACTTTCCAAAATTCACTTCGTTAACAGAAACCCAGTTGTGGTGGGAAAAAACTTATAAGTAAGAAGGCCCCCATTTCACTTTTATGGCGATAGCAGCTGAGTACAGAAGACCAAATTATATGAAAAAAGATGTTCCCACTAACTCTTACTGCTCAGGAAATTCCAATGGTTTTGGGAGCTGTGAGCCAGGAACGGTGGACAAAGACCAAATATATATGAAAAAAATGTATTTAGATATATATTCATTCAGATGAATTACCAAATACAAATATTTCTTATAAATCATAATACCACAGTTGCTTAACCAAGAATCAAGTAGATGTGTGATCAAAATAAAATTTGGCTTTTCACATTTATTTATAAATTAAAACTCAGGAGATATAAATTTTACGAGGGGTCAATTGAAAAAAAGATATTTACTGGTAGAAATCAATCATTGATAAACCCAATAAGATATTTATAATTTACTCTGTCGAATTTTGTTTTTTAACAGTATTAACTATTATTTTACCTATTGGAGCAACAATTCAATTGCTAAGAATCTATCCTGTAAAATTTTTCATATCATTCTGCACACTTGCACTGTTGTCCTCCATTTATTCATATTCCTATATAGTAAAAAAATGAAGAGATGAGCCACAGAGTAGGAGAATATATTTACAACCACATAATTGATTTAAAAAACTAATATTCAAAATACTCAAAGAACTCTCACAACTCAGTAATACACAATCTCATTTAATTTTGTTTCTTAGTTTGTTTTTGTTTCATTAGTAGGCTTTATGCCTGGTGCAGAACCCAAAATGAAGGTTTGAACTCATGACCCTGAGATCAAGACCTGAGTTGAGATCAAGAGCCAGAGATCAAGAGCCAGATACTTAACTGACTGAGCCACTCACATGGCATCAAACAATCCCATTTAAAAAACAGGCAAAATAAGTGTCCATCAACTGATGAATAGATCAAAATGCGGTTCTGGATTCCTGAGGAATACTACATGGCAATGAGAAAGAATGAAATCTGGCCATGTGTAGCAACATGGATGGACCTTGAGGGTGTTATGCGGAGGGAAATAAGTCAGGCAGAGGAGAGATACCATATGCTTGCACGTATAGGAGGATTAGGGGAACTTAACGGGGGACTGTGGGGGAGAAGAAGGGGAAAAATAGTGGAGGAGAGGGAGGGAGGCAAACCATGAGACCCTTGAATGCTTAGAACAAACAAGGCTGATGGGTACGGGAGAGGAAAGTGGGGTGATGGGTATGGAAGAGGGCACTTGGGATGAGCACTGTGTGTTATATGGAAACCAACTTGACAATAAATTATTTAAAAATAAAGAAATTAAGAAAAATAAATTAAAAAAGACAAAAGATTTTAATGAATACTTCACTAAACAATTTATACACAGGCAAATGAGCACAGAAAACATATTTGACACCATTATTCATTAAAGAAATAAAATTAAAATCACAAAGAGATACTACTCCACAGCCATTAGAATGACTACGTTATTTTCTTACACCATACACGAAAATAAACTCAAAATGGAGAAAGAACCTGAATGTGAGAAAAAACACCATCAAAACCCTAGAAGAGAAAGCAAGAAACAAACTCCTTGACCTCCACTGCAGCAACTTCTTACTTGACACATCCTCAAAAGCAAGGGAATCAAAAGCAAAAATAAGCTATTAGGACCTCATCAAGATGAAAAGCTTCTGTACGGCAAAGGAAACAATCCACAAAACTAATAGGCAACCGAAAGAATGGGAAAAGGAAAGATAGTTGCAAATGACATATCAGATAAAAGTTTAATATCCAGAATCTATAAGGAACACACCAAACTCCACACCCGAAAAACAAACAACCCAGTGAAGAAATGGGCAGAAGATATGAACAGACACTTCTCCAAAGAAGACATCCAGATGGCCAACAGACACATGAAACGATGCTCGGAATCACTCCTCGTCAAGGAAATACAAATCAAAACCACACTGAGATACCACCTCACGCCAGTCAGACAAACAATCCAGTGAAGAAATGGGCAGAAGATATGAACACATACTTCTCCAAAGAGGACATCCAGATGGCCAACAGACACATGAAACGATGCTCAGCATCCCTCCTCATCAGGGAACTACAATAAACACCTCACACCGGTCAGAGTGGCTAAAGTGAGCAAATCAGAGGACTCTAGATGCTGACAAGGATGTGGAGAAATAGGCACCCTTCTACAGTGTCGGTGGGAATGTAAACTGGTACAGCCCCTCTGGAAAACAGTGTGGAGGTTCCTCAAAAAATTAACAATAGAACTCCCCTAGGACCCAGCAATAGCACTGCTAGGAATTTATCCAAGGGATATAGAAATGCTGATGCATAGGTGCACTTGTACCCCAATGTTCATAGCAGCACTCTCTACAATAGCCGAAACATGGAAAGAGCCTAAGTGTCCATCAACGGACGAATGGATCAAGATGATGTGTTTTATCTATATGATGGAAAACTACATGGCAATGAGAAAGAATGAAATCTGGCCCTGTGTGGCATGGATGGACCTTGAGGGTTTTATGCTGAGCGAAATAAGTCAGGCAGAGAAGGACAAATATCATGTTTGCACGTATTGGAGGATTAGGAGGAACTTAACGAAGGACAGGGGGAAGAAAAAGGGGGAAAATGGTGCGGGAAAGGGAGAACAAACTGAGGACTCATGGGTTTCGTGGAGAGTGGGGAGATGGGCATGGAGGACGGCACTTGTGGGGATGAGCACTGGGTTTTATATGGAAACCAACTTTTTTTTTTACAAATAGTTTGTTGTCAAATTAGTTTCCACATAACACCCAGTGCTCATCCCCGCAAGTGTCCTCCTCCATGCCCACCCCTCCTCCCCCCCACATCCACCAGTCCTCAGTTTTTGTCAGCATTCAAGAGTCTCTCATGGTTTGCCTCCCTCCCTTTCCCCCACCATTTCCGCCCTTCTTCTCCCCCTTGGTCCTCTGCTAAGTTCCTCCTAATCCTCCTATACGTGCACACATATGATATTTGTCCTTCTCTTCCTGACTTATTTCGCTCAGCATAACACCCTCAAGGTCCATCCATGTTGCTACACGTGGCCAGAGTTCATTGTTTCTCATTGCCATGTGGTATTCCATGGTATAGATAAACCACATCTTCTTGATCCATTCGTCTGTTGATGGACACTTAGGCTCTTTCCATGTTTTAGCTATTGTGGAGAGTGCTGCTAGGAACATTGGGGTACATGTGCTCCTATGCCTCAGCATTTCTGTATCCCTTGGGTAAATTCCTAGCAGTGCTATTGCTGGGTCCTAGGAGAGTTCTATTGTTAGTTTCCTTAGGAACCTCCACACTGTTTTCCAGAGGGGCTGTAACAGTTGACATTCCCACCAACAGTGTAGGAGTGTGCCCGTTTCTCCACATCCTCGCCAGCATCTAGAGTTCTCTGATTGGCTCATTTTAGCCACTCTGACTGGCGTGAGGTGGTATCTCAGTGTGGCTTTGATTTGTATTTCCCTGGTGAGGAGCGATGCTGAGCAGCGTTTCATGTGTCTGTTGGCCATCTGGATGTCCTCTTTGGAGAAGTGTCTGTTCATATCTTCTGCCCATTTCTTCACTGGGCTGTTTGTTTTTCGGGCGTGTAGTTTGGTGAGTTCCTTGTAGATTCTGGATATCAACCCTTTATCTGATATGTCATTTGCAACTATCTTTTCCCATTCCGTTGGTTGCCTATTAATTTTCTGGGTTGTTTCCTTTGCTGTGCAGAAGCTTCTTTATATGTATTTTAAATACTGACCCCTTATCAGATGTCATTTGTCTTCTCCCATTCTGTAGGTTGTCAGTTTTACTGCTTGTTTCCTTCACTCTGCAGACTCTTTTTATTTTGGTGGAGTCCCAATGTTTATTTTTGCTTTTTTTTTAACCTTGCTTCAGGAGACGTATCTAAAGGGAAGTTTTTATGACTGATATGCAAAAGTTTACTGCCTATGTTTCCCTTTAAGATTTTTATGGTTTCAGGTCTCACATTTAGGTCTTTAACTCATTTTGAATTAATTTTGTGTATGGTGTAAGAAAATGGTCCAGTTTCCTTATTTTGCATTATGTATCTATTTTTGTGTCAGTACCATACTGGTTTGATTACTATTGATTTGTAATAACTTGAAGTCAGAATTGGGACGCCTTCAGGTTTGCTTTTCCTTTTCAAGTGTTCTTTGGCTATTTGGGGTCTTTTGTGATTCAACACAAATTATAGGATTCTTTGGTCTATTTCTGTGAAAAATGCTGGTGGTATTTTGATAGAGATAGCATTAAATGTATGGATGGCATTAAGTGTGTAGACCATTTTGACATTTGTTCTTCCAATCCATGAGCATCTTTCCATCTCTTTGTGTCATCTTCAATTTCTTTCACGGTGTATAAAACACGGTAAAGGGTACAGGTCTTTCCCCTCTTTGGTTAAGTTTATTCCAAGTTATCTTATTATTTTTGGTGCAATTGTAAATGAGATTGTTTTCTTAATTTCTTTCTCTTTGTTATTGGCATATAGAAAGGCCATACATGATTTCCATACATTGATTTTGTACCCTGTGACTTTTATTGAATTTATTTATCAGTTCTGAAACATTTTGGTGGAATATTTAGGGTTTTCTGTATCTGGTATCATGTCATCTCCAAAGAATGAAAGTTTTACGTCCCCCTTACTGGTTTAGATGTGCTTTATTTCTTTTTGTTGTCTGACTGCTATGGCTATGTTGAAGAAAAATGGTGAGAGTGGACATCTTTGTTTTGTTCCTGACCTTACGGGAAAAGCTCTCAGTTTTTCTTCATAGAAGATGATGTTAGCTTTGGGTTTTTTATATATGACTTTTATTATGTTGAAGTATATTCCTTCTAAACCTACTTTGTTGAGGGTTTTTATCATGAATGGATGTATTTTGTCAAAGGATTTTTCTGTATCTACCGAGATGATTATATGATTCTTATCTTTTCTCTTATTGATGTGATATATCACGTTGATTGATATGCAAATATTGAACCAGCCTTGTAAACCAGAAATATTGTAAAAACCATTTGATTGTGGTGAATGTTTGTTGTGTTTTTTAAGTATTGTTGGATTCAGTTTGTCAAGGATTTTCACATCTATGTTCATCGGAAATATTTGCCTGTAGTTCTCTATTTCTGTAGTGTTTTCATCTCCTTTTGGTACCAGGATAATGTTTGCCTCATAGAATAAATTTGGAAGTTTTCCTTTCTTTTCTGTTTTTTAGGAATAGTTTGAGAACTATTAACTTTGCTGTAAGTTATTTGGTAGAATACACCTGTAAAGCCATCTGGTCCTGCACTAAAGTTGGGAGTTTCTTGATTACTACAGAAAGGAGTCTTTAAAGGTACAGTCTCTTTATGTCTACTTGTCCCACTGTTGTACTTTAGCATGTTTGGGGCCTCTATTCCTGAGCATTTTTTGTTAAATATATCTTTTAAAGTGTTTAATTTGAGAGAGAGAGCAGAGGAGGGGCAGAGAGAGATTCCAAGCAGGCTCTGTGCTCTCAGCATGGAGCCTGTCTCAGGGCTCAATCCCACAAACCATGAGAGGTTATGAGCTGAGCCGAGATCAAACGTCAGAGGTTCAATCAACTGAGGGACTCAGTTTTCCCAACATCCTAAACTTTTCAAAAGTGCTGTGGCTTCTTGTGAAATGCCTTTGGTGAAAATAAAGAAAACTTCCTCTAAAATACAGTCCCTGGAAGGGGGGGGGCCTGGGTGGCTCAGTCCATTAAGCATCAGACTCATGTCATGAAATCACGATTGTTGAGTTCAAGCCCTCCATTGGGCTGTGTGCTGACAGCTCAGAGCCTGGAGCCTGCTTCAGATTCTGTGTCTCCCTCTCTTTCTGCTGCTTCCCCATTCGTGCCCTGTCTCTCAGAAATGAATAAAAATTTAAAAATTTTTGTTAATGTAGTTGGAGCCTCTGAAGGGAGCTACATGTATGTAGGCCTTGTTGAAGCAAACATGATCAGCAGGAAGAGAAGATCAGAATTACTTCGACAAGAGGAGGCGCTTTTCACAGTTTTTTTTGCCTTTCAGAAAGGAAGGAAAATTCTTCCTCTTTTTCCCAGAAACAGAGAAACTACCACCAACGTAGCCAATGAGAAACTTCCACGACCTTAAACTTATTCTTCAGTAGGATTTATTTCAAGACAACCCTCTAATTTCTTTTTAAAACAAAATAAACCTGACCATTCCTTTGTCTCTTCAAAAACAGTTCACCAGTTGCAGTACTTTTATTTTTGAATAAACTCATTTTTCTTATTAAATAAAATTACTCTTAGTTCTGTTTAAAGTTAAAGATGTTTGTGATCATTTAGGTTGTAAATGTCCTTCATTTGTTAATTTTTACTTTTCCATTTCAATTTCTTTTACCTACATTGTCTGTCACCTCTTGTCTCTCATTAGTTTTTGTAGTCACTTTGATTTAAATTTTGATTTTTTTTTACTTATTGGGATGAGCACTGCATATTATATGGAATCGACTTGACAAACTATGAAAGGAAAAAAGAAATTTTGATTTTTTCTCACAAATTTGTATATGTTAGGCTTTATACAAGAAGGATAAATGGGGAGAGCTCTTAGGTTCTTAATAAATAGTAGCAAGTCTCATTGGAATAAATTTCTAAAACACTCTTGCCAGGGTGCCCGTTAACGAACTGAAACAGAATAACAAGATAAACGTTGTACACTCAACTCTGTGAAAGACCACTGTGGGGAACACATTCAAATAACATCTTGTTTCACTACTTTAGTAGTGTTTGTAAACATATGCAGAGAATAATGAGGGAAGTGCAGTATCCTCAGCTCTGTTAAACAACTCTGTGAAGAATGCTTCAGTTACCTTGTTTCACTAACAGCAATGTTTGAAAACACATGCTTGGGAGTGTAATGTAAGTTTTAGAAAGTCAACTCTGTGAAAGAACACTGTGGTAAATATATCACTTGACTAACATCTTGTTTCACTTCACTATGTTAGTTGGGTGAAAACATATGCAGAGACAAAGGAGGGAAAAGAAGTATCCTCAACTGTCAAACAACACTGTGCAGAATGCAAGATTCAGTTGCCTTCTTATTTCACGGTTAGAAATGAACGGCAAGACATGCACGGAAGTATAAGGTAAGTGTGAGACCTTGTGAAAGAACACTGTGTGGTATGCTTCACTCAGCAAACATTGGGTTTCACTATAAGTAGCGAAAACAGATGCAGAGAGGAGAGGGAAATGCAGAATACTCCACTCTAAGAAACCACACAGTGAGGAATGCTGCATGCAGTAACCATCTAGTTTCACTAAGTTGGTAATGTTTCAAAACACACGCATGGAAGTATAAGGAAAGTGTTACACATTATACTCTGAGAAAGAAACTGTGGGGAATGTATCACTCAATTAACATCTTGTTTCATTATGTTAGTATTTGAAAACATGCGGAGACCAACGTGGGAAATACAGTATCCTCAGCTCTGTGAAAGAGCACTGTGCTGAATGCAACATAGAGTTACAGTCTTGTTTCGCCAAGTTAATAATGTTTTGAACTCACATGCAGGGAAGTCTAAGGTAAGGGTGAGACACTCAACTTTGTGAAAAACCCTCTATGAAATGCATCACTCAACTAGATCTTTTTTCACTATGTTATTGTTTGAATTTTTAATTTATTTTTAAATTTTTAAATGTTTTAGTTATTTCTGAGAGACAGCATGAACAAGGGGAGGTCAGAGAGAAAGGCAGATACAGAATCCGAAGCCAGCTACAGGCTTTGAGCTGGCTGTCAGCACAGAACCTGACACGGGCTCAAATCCATGAACTATGAGATCATGACCTAAGCCGAAGTCAGAATGTTTAACCTACAGAGCCACCCAAGAGCCCCTTTTATTGTTTGAATTTAGATGCTGACACACACCAACGTGGGAAACGGGGTATCCTTAGCTCTGTGATACAACGATGTGCGGAATACCGAAAACAATTACCGTCTTATTTTACTAAGGTTTGTAAACACATGCACGGAAGTAAAAGGTAAGAGTGAGACAGTCAACTCTGAAAGAACACTCTGTAGAATGCATCATTCAACGAACATCTTGTTTCACTATATTAGTGGGGTTTGAAAACAGATGCCGAAACAATGAGCAAAGAGCAGTATCCACAACTCTGAAACAATCTGTGCAAAATGAGACCTTCTATCAACATCTTGTGTCTCTGTTAATAATGTTTCAAAACACATGCATGGAAGTGTAAGGTAAATCTAAATCTGTGAAAGAACGCTGTGAGGAATAAGTCACTCGATTACCATCTTGTTTCACTATGTTATTAGTGTTTGAAAGCAGATGTGGAGACCAATGAGGGAAGTGTGGTATACTGTATTCTGTGAAATAACACTACATGGACTACATCATTCAGTTACCATGTAGTTTCATTAAGATAGCAATGTTCAAAACACATTCATGGCAATAATAGGTATGAGATACCCAACTCTGTGAAAGATCACTGAAAGGAACCCATCATTGAACTAACATCTTTTTTCCACTATGTAGGGTTTCAAAATAGATGCATAGATCAATGAGAGAAGTACTGTATTCTCAGCTCTGTGAAACAGCTTTGAGCAGAATCCTTTATTCAGTTACTGCTTTGTATTACTAAGTTTGTAATTCTTAAACACATATGACTGGAGTATAAATTGTTATACACTCACCTCAGTGAAAGAACACTGTGGGGAACTTATCACTGAACTGACATATTATTTTACTGTTAGTAGTTTGTGGAAACACATGGAGACCAATGAGGAAAGAACACTAGCCTTAATTCTGTGAACCAACACTGTGAACAATGCACAATTCAGATAACATCTTTTTCACTAAGTAACCTTTTGTAAACACACGCATGGTAGTATAAGGAAAGTGAAATACACTTAATACACTCAATCATGTGAAAGAACACTGTGGAGAAGGCATACATCTTTTACAGTATGTTAGTAGTGTTTGAAAAAAGATGCGCAAACCAATGTAGGAAATGCAGTATCCTCAGCTCTGTGAAACTACACTGTGAGGAATGCGGCTAGTCGTATCTTAATTCCCTGACTTAGTAATATTTGAAAACATATGCATGAAGGTATGTGTTATCTACTCAACGATGTGAAGGAACGCTGTGGGTAAAACTTTATTCAACGAATATTTTGTCTTCGAACACCATTCACATAATGAAACAAGATGTTTGTGGAATGCAGTGTATCCCACAGTGTTTTCTCAGGGTTGTGAGTATAACACGTTGCTCCTACCTCTATACGTGTGATTTCAAATGTTACTCTCTTTGTGAATCAAGACGGTCACAGAGTGCTGCATCCCGCACAGTGTGATTTCACAAAGGTTGGCATATTAAACTTCCCTCATTAGTGTTGCCATCTGAATTCAAGCACTACTAACACCCAGAAACACTACAGAGGTTTAAACCTGGAATCCCCCTAGATTTTACTCACAGGATTGAGTATAGAACAATTATTTATACTCCACGCATGTGTTTTGAAACATGACCCACGCAGTGAAACAGGAAGTAGACTGTGGTTTCACAGACTTGATCACACAGGACTGCATATATTGGTCGTTTCAAACACTCCTAACATAGTCCAACATGATGTTGGATGAATGATGGGCTCCCCACCGTGTTCCTTCCCAGACTGGAAGGCACGGCACTTCCCGTACACTTTCATTCGTGTTGTCAAACATTACCAACTTGGTGAGACTAGAGGGTAATTGAAGGATGCATCGCGCACAGTGTTGTTTCACAAAGTTGAGTATCCTGCCGTGCTATCTGTGGTCTCCACAGATGTTTTCAAAAACGGTTTACGTAAGTGGAACAAGATGTACCTTGAATGATACTTTCAAACTCTCTTTTTTTCCCGAGTGGAGTATGTAACACGTACCTTCACTGCCACACAAGTGTCTTGAAACTTTAGTAACTTCGTGAACCAAGATGTTAACTGAATGGGCCTTTCCGCATAGGGTTGTTTCACAGAGTTGAGCATACTGCACTTCCTGAGTGGTCGCTACATCTGGTTTCAAACACTACCACAGTCAAACAAAATGTTAGTTGAGTGATGGGTTCCCCACTGTGTCCCTTCTCAGAGTTGAGTGTAGAACATGCACATTCCTCCTTGACCAAAGTGTTTTCAAACATTTCTCGCTCAGTGAAAGAAGAGCAGTGATTGCTCTATTTTGGCCAGTGGTGTTCCCCAGATTTGAGTGTCCTCCACTCTCCGCTATGGTCTCCACATGTAATCTAACACTACTCTCCTAGAGAAACACGACGTTCAAATTGAATGCAGGATTCGCCACAGATTTCTGTGAAATTTGAAATTTGAAACATGTGTTCTCAAATGCAGGTAACATTGTGAAGGAAGGTGGGAAGTGATTGCTGCATTGTACAGTGCTGTCTCACAGTGTCGAGGATACTGAAGTTCCTTCATTTGTCTCTACATTTGAGTTCCAACTCTACTAACAGTGAAACTCCGTGAAAGATGGCTCTTCTACAGTTTTTTTTATCACAGAGTTGCGTAAATAGCACACAATTTACTTCCCTGCACGTGTTTCCAAACGTCAGTTACTTAATGAAACAAGATGGTAAGTCAATGCAGCATCACTCCTACATTTGTTTCCCAGATTTCAGCATACTGCACTTGCCACCATACTGTCAACATCCGTTTTCAAACCTTATTCACACGGTGAAAAAAGATGTTAGCGGAATGAAGGGTATGCCACAGTGTTACTTCAAGGTTGTGATTATAACGTGTTCCTCAAGCCTCGATTCATGTGTTTTAAGTTACTCTCTTTGTGAAGCAAGACTTTGTGAAGCAAGAGTGCTTCATTCTGCACAACGTGATTACACAGAGTTTGGCAGCATGCACTTCTTTCTTGGTCCCTCTCTGAATTCCAACAATAGTCACACCCTAGAAAACGAATGAGCACTTGAGCGGCAGTCCTCATTCAAGGAACGTCATGATTCCCTGTGTTCCTTGTGTTAGGATACAGTTGTGGAGACCAATGTGGGAAGTGTAATGTTCTCAGTCTGAGAAACCACGCTGTGTGGAATATGGTACTCAATTACCCAGGTTGGGTCACTACGTTGGTACTCTTGGAAAACACACGCACGGAAGCTTCAGTTAAGTGCTACATACTCAACTCGGTGCATGAACGCTGTGGAGAACGCCTCATTAAACTAAGGTCTTGTTTCTCTATGTTAGTAGTGTTAGAATACCCTTGCAGAAACCTCTGAAGCAGGGTCTCTGTGAATCAACCCTGGGCGGATGCAGCATTCAGTTGCCTGGGTGTTTCACTAAGTTAGGGAGTTTTGACGACTCCTGTATGGGAGAATAAGCTGTGTTATATACTCTATGAAGAAAGCCTGTGGGGTAGACCCCATGATTCACTGTGTTCGTCATGATTCACTGTGTTCGTACTGTTGGAATAACGCTGTGGAGACCAATGTAGGAAGTGCACTGTGCTCATTCTGTGAGACCACACCATGCGGAATGCAGCATTCCAGGTCGTTTAGGTATTTTTAACTTTAAAAACACATGCCTGGAATCTTTGGTTTGTAACGTGTTACATACTCAACCTTGTAAGGGAACGGTGTGGGGAACACCTCATTCAACTGAGGTCTTGTTTCACTATGATTGTATAGTTAAAATACAATTGGGAAACCTATGTGGGAAGCGAAGACGGTTCAGCTCTGTGAAACAACACAGTGCGAAATGGAGCATTCGGTTACCTGGGTGTTTAATAAGAGAATGAAAACTCTTGCGTGGAAGAATAAGATGAAGAGGTGTATACTCAACTCTGTGAACGAACAACGCGGGGACAGGGCTAATTCAACTAACTTCCCAATTCACTGTGTTCCTAGTAGAACAATGCCTTTGTCGAGACCAATGCGCGAAATGCACTCTGCTTGCTGTTTCAGACCACACTGTGCGGAATGCAGCATTCCATACCAGGTCGAAATACATATTATATGTATATATAAACGTTATATGTATATATACATGTATATATATAATGGTACATGCTACATAATGCTGTAGAATGAACTCTGAAAGAACACAGTGGGGAAACCATCGTTCAGGTAACATATTGTTTCACGATGTAATTATAGATGCCGAGACCAATAAGGAGAGTGCAATATGGTCAACTTATTGAGACCACATTGTGCGGAATGGAGCACTCAATTAGCGCCTCGTTTCACTACGTTATTAACGTTGAAAACTCATGAGTGGAAGACGAGTTAAATGCAATGTAGGCAAAACACTGTTAGAGGGAATTTGGGGAACACATCATTCCAGCAATAACTTGTCAGTAGGGTTAGAAAAGAGATGTGAAGAGCGTTGATTGAAGGGCATTATCGTCAACCCTGAGAAAACACGATGCGGAAGCAGCAACTGTTCCCATTTTGTTTGAGTAAGGGAGTAATGTGTGAAACCCTTGTGGGAAATATAAGGCAAAGGTTATAAATTCAACCCTGTGAAAGAACACAATCGGGAACCCATCCTTCAGGTAACATGTTTCACGCTGTTAATACATAAGACGAGACCAACGAGGAAAGTGCAATATGATCAAATTTTTGAGACCACAATGTGCGTAATGTAGCATTCAGTTACGTCTTGTTTCGGTAAGGTAGTAATGTTGAAAAAGTATGCATGGAAGATGAGGTAAATGTTATACATACTCAACTGTTAAAGAAAATTTGGGGAACAAATCCTTCAAGGCATACATTGTTTCACTGTGTCAGTAGTGTTAGAATACACATGTGAAGAACATTGAGGGAAGGGCCTCATCCTCACCTCTGTGAGACTTCGCAACTCGGATTCAGCAAAGGCCCACATTTTGTTGAAGTAAAGGAGTAAAGTGCGTAACACTTGTGGAGCTATAAGGCAAGGGTTACGTATTCACCTCTGTGAAAGAAAGAACACAGTGGAGAACCCATCCTTCAGGTAACATGTAGTTTCACGATGTTATTACAGATGCTTTGACCAATGAGGAAAATGTAATATGATCTTTTGGAGACAAACTTGTGCGTCATGAAGCATTTTTACGTACCGTCTTGCTTCACTAAGGTAGTAATTGTTCAAAACGCCTGAATGGAAGATGAGGAACATGCTATATATGCTTAAGTCTGTTAAAGAAAATTTGGGGAACCCATCATTCAGGAATACCTTGTTTCACTATGTCAGAAGTGTTAGAAAACAGATGTGAAGAACCTTGATGGAAGCATTGTCATCAAATCTGTGAGAAAACACGATTTGGATGCAGCAGCAAGTTCCCTTTTTGTTTCAGTGAGAGTAATGGGTGAAACACGGACGGTACTATAATCAAATGTTATAGATTCCATTCTCAGAAAGAACACAGTCGGGAACCAATCATTCAGGTAACATGTTCTTTCACGATGTTAATACAGATGACGAGACCAATGAGGAGAGGTCATTTTAATCAATTTTTTGAGACCACATAGTGCGGAATGTAGCATTCAGTTACTGTCTCGTTACCCTGTTAGTAATGTTGAAAACGTACTCATGGAAGATGAGGTAAATTTATATATGCTTAACTCTTTTATAGAAATTTTGAGGAATCCATCATTCTAGTAATACCTTGTCTCACTAAGTCAGTAAGGTTAGAAAAGAGACGTGAAGACCCTTGATGGAAGTGCATTACGTCAACTCTGTGAGACAATAGGATGCGGAGGCAGGAACAGTTCACATTTTGTTTCAGTAAGGGAGTAATGTGTGAAACACGTGTGGAACTATAATACAAAGGGTATATATTCAACTCTGTGAAAGAACACAGTGGGGAATCCATTCTTCAGGTAACATGGTGTTCCACGATGTTAATACAGATGACGAGACCAATGAGGAAAGCGCAATTTGATCAAATTTATTATTTATTATATAATTACTATATAATGCCCTTTTTCATCTTGTCAGAGGCCGGCTCTGACAGGTCCAGGAGTCCCTGAAGGATGGACAGTGTCGCCGAGAGAGAGAGTGAGAGAGCCCCGAGATTCTTTCTGATCACCAGGCAGGCATCTCTGCCCTGTCGGTTTTGGCGTCTTTATTTAAAAGTTCAGCAACAACATGAAGTCAGAGAAAAGAATTTCTTACAATGGGAGGCCTTTTTTGATATCAATTGCAGAATTATTCCGACCAAGGAAATAACAGAATGTTCTTAGTGAAAAACAGGATAACATACAAGTTAAATTGTATATAGATAAGCCAGGAGTCATTCTGTCTGGCTCTCAAGAGTGGGAATGTTACTGAATTGGTTTGTTTGTGGAAACGATCCTGGGGGCCCTAAAAGTGTCAGTCTTTGCACCTGGGTTTATGTTTTAGCTACTCTTATCTATCCTCATCCCAGTAGCCAGTGTTAGGGGGGGTGTTTGTGGGACATAGGCCTTGAGGAAGGGACTGCCATGCTTCACCAAGTAGCAAAGGTATATGTAGTAACTATGTTTTGCCCTAAACCCCAAAATAGGCTCTTTGTCTGAGGGCCAGGCTCAATTGTAACTCTGGTGTTCTTAACCCCCTTTATTCTCTACGTCTTGGGTCTGCAAGGCCCGTAGGAAGAACCTTTTAACAATCACCCATAGAGTTTTCATCTAAAGTCTTTTTTGTAAAGGCCGGAATATGCTTTTCCTTATGAGGTATCTGTGTTCAGAATATGGGTCTGGTATGGAATATTGTGAGGCCTGGTCAATACCAGCAGGCTTATTTCCAACATGAACCAGTAGTAGCAGAAAGAGATATCAGTTTTCGTGTCTCATGGCAGGAGCTGTGCAAACACTGACATTTCCTTGCTGTGACTGCCATCCAGAGAGGCCGGTGTGGCTCCCGGCATCATCTCTTGTTGCTGTCTTTACTTTAAGTCCAGGTTGTCCGATATAAGAATGGCTACTCCAGATTTCTTTCGACTTCCAGTTGCATGATAGATAGTTCTCCATCTCCTTACTTTCAATCTGAAGGTGTCCTCAGGTCTAAAATGAGTCTCTTGCAGGGGCGCCGGGGTGGCTTAGTTGGTTAAGCGTCCAACTTTTGCTTAGGTCATGATCTCGCAGTTCGTGGGTTCGAGCCCGGCCTCGGGCTATGTGCTGACTGCAAGCTCAGAGCCTGGAGCCTGTTTCAGAGTCTGTGACTCCCTCTCTCTCTGACCCTTCCCTGTTCAAGCTCTCTCTCTCTCTCTCTGTCTCTCTCCTAGAAATAAATAAAACATTAAAAAAATAATAAAATAAAATGAGTCTCTTGCAGACACCAAATAGATGAATTTTTTTTTTATCCATCTTGCTTCCTTATGTCTTTTGTGGAGCTTATAGTCCATTTACATTCCGTGTTACTTAAAAAAATATGGGTCTAGAGTCCTTGTGTTCTTTGTAGGATTCATGCTTGTGGTGGTGTCTCTGGTACTCTGCGTTCCCTGCAACATTTCCCTCATAGAATCCCCCTTAGGTTTTCTTGTAGGGTTAGTTTAGTGGTGATGAATTCCTTCAATTTTTGGTTGTTTGGGAAAACGTTTTTGTCTCCTTCTATTCTAAATAGATTTGTTGGATAAAGAATTCTTGGCTGCATATTTTTTCTGTTCATCACATTGAAGAATTCCTGCCATTCCTTCTGGCCTGCCAAGTTTCAGTAGATAGGTCTGCAACTACTTTGACAGGTCTTCCTTTGCATGTTAGGACCCTTTTATCCCTAGGTGTTTTCAGCATTCTCTTTAGCCTCGTATTTTGCCAGTTTCACTATGATATGTCATGCGAAAGACTGATTCAAGTTACATCTGAGGGGAGTTCTCTTTACCGCTTGAATTTCGATGTCTGTTTCCTTCCCCAGATTGGGAAGTTCTCAACTGTAATTCGTTCAAGTACCCCTTCAGCCCCTTTCTCTCTTCATTCTTAATCCGGAATTCCTATGATATGGATATTGTTCCTTTTGATTGTATCACTCAGCTCTCAAACTCTCCTTTCGTGCTCCTGGATCAATTTATCTCTCTTTTTCTCGGCTTCCTCTTTTTCTATAATTGTGTCTTCTAATTCACCTATTCTCCTCTCTGCCTCTTCAAACTATGCAGTAGCCGCCTCTATTTTATTATGCACTAACCACACTTATAGCATTTTTTAATGTATCACAACTATTTTTCAGGTCCTTAGTCTTGGTAGCAATAGCTTCACTGATGTCTTCCATCCCCACTTAACCAGGCGCCGGTGCCACTTCACCGGGTCGCCGCCACCACCGCTTCAGCAGGCTGATGTCGCGCGCGCCACTGCCGCTTCACCTGGCGTCGGGACCGACTCCGCAGACATTACTGTCGGTTCATTGGGCCGCCGCCGCCATGGATGGTGCCGGGCGCAGGGCAGTTCAGTTTTTCCTGGCGCCTTCTGGGAACAGGGCACCTAGTTTAAAGTCAGCACCCCGGGCCAGAGCTAAAAAACACTGTCTTTCCAAGCCAAGGTTTTTTTCTCTTCTCCAGCCGTGGTTCAATGAGCAATCTCAGCTTTCCTTTCCTTTCCCCTGGACTCGCGGCAGCTCGCCACCACTCGCCGGTTTATCACTCACAGCAGCGGCACGCGAGCCGTGTTCCCACCCCTCCCTCCGTATCTCTGGGTCCCATCCAGCTTTTATCTTCCCTTTCGCACTCACACACTTGGGAGGTTTCCTTCCCAGTGTGCTCTGTCTCCTTCTCCTCCCAAGCTCCTGTGGCTCAGTGTCCTACGGATTCAGGCCTCCTGGTTCTGTTAGGAGTTCTGGGGTATTTTGTTCTTTCTTTCAGATTCCTATTTTCTTAATCAGACAGTGCAACACAATGCAGGGAACGAAGCAATAGGCAAATGAACAGCCTTCCAATCTCAGCCCAGGCGTTCGTCGCTCCGGCTCTTGTTGCTTCCTGTTTTCCCTGGAGGGCAGACCAGCAGGTGGCGCCCGGCTCTGTCCCCACTGCACTGTCCGCGTGAGCCCATGCAGGAGACACACGTCCTCTCCCTGCCTCTGCTTTTGGAGGGGCCGCCTGCAACACAAAAGGCGTGTATGGTGTGGGTGTGTGGGAGGTTTTGCAGGGCCACCAGCGGGACACACCCTCCCTCAGGGCGCTGGGCCCCTCCCCTCTTAGTGGAGAACCGCCCTGGGTCTTACCCCGGGTGCAGCCTCAAGTTGCCGCCTCTAAGTGCTGTGCTGCTACCGCTGCAGGTGGAGAAGGCAGAAAGACGCTGAGGGCAGCACTCCAGCAATGTCATGTTCAACTTATCTATGCCCAAGTTCTTGAAGGAGAAAGCAGAACTGAGATGCCTTTATTATCTCCTTACGGGTAATGTTACACTTTTTTTTCCATGTATTCATTTTTAGATGAGAAGGCAAACTCACAGAATGAAGTAATTTGCCCTGATCACAGAGCAAGTGAGAGACAGAACAGAGAATTGAATCAAAACATATGCAGTCCTAATGCCTTGAGATTGAGTTGTCTTCAGAGATAACTCCTCCAGTTCACCCCTTACCACTTTGATTTGCTTATGGGTGAAACCCCAAGCTGGACAGTTCCTTCCTGAACCATGAATAGACTTCTTAATATAGTACTTATATTCCAAGACCTAGTTCCCAAAGAACAAATGTATCATGAAAAGGCCACTGCATGGGCACCTGGGTGGCTCAGTCGGTTAAGTGTCCCACTCTGGCTCATGTCATGATCTCACAGCTCATGAGTTCATGTCCCACATCAGGCCATTGGGCTCTGTGCTGACCCCACGAAACCTGGAACCTACTTCTGATATGGTGTTTCTCTCTCTCTCTACCCTTACCTTATTGGTGCTCTGTCTCTCTCTCAAAAGTAAATAAACATTTTTTAAAATTTTTAAGAAAGAAAAGGTGACTGCAAGTGAAAATTTTTTAATTTTTTCCCTAGGATAATTATTTTTATTTTCAATAGTTTATCGTCATGTTGGTTTCCATATAACACCCAGTGCTCATCCCAAGTGCCTTCCTCCTTGCCCATCGCCCCCCTTCCCCTCTCCCCCATACCCATCAGTCCTCAGTATGTTCTCAGTATTCAAGAGTCTCTCATGGTTTGCCTCCCTCCCTCTCTCCCCTGGTTCCCCCCTTCTTCTCCCCCATGTTCCTTCTTTAAGTTCCTCCTAATCTTCCTATACGTACAAGGATATAGTAGCTGTCTTATTTCGTTCTGCATAAGACCCTCAAGGTCCATCCATGTTGCTACTCATGGCCAGATTTCATTCTTTCTCGCTGCCATGTAGTATCCCATCGTAGAGAAAAACCACATCTTTTGGATACATTCGTCCGTTAACGGACACAGGCTCTTCCCATGTTTTGGCTATTGTTGAGAGTGCTGCTATGAACATTGGGGTCCATGTGCCCCTATGCCTCAGCACTCCTGTATCCCTTGGATAAATTCTTGGCAGTGCTATTGCTGGGTCATAGGGGAGTTCTATTGTTAGTTTCCTGATGAACCTCCACACTGTTTTCCAGAGGGGCTGTACCAGTTTCCATTCCCGCCAACAGTGTAGGAGGGTGTCCCTTTCTCCACATCATCTCCAGCATCTAGAGTCTCCTGATTTGTTCATTTTAGCCACTGTGGCTGGTGTGAGGTGGCATCTCAGTGTAGTTTTGATTTGCATTTCCCTGATGAGGAGGGATGTTGAGCGTCGTTTCATGTGTCTGTTGGCCATCTGGATGTCCTATTTGGAGAAGTGTCTGTTCACATCTTCTGCCCGTTTCTTCACTGGGTTGTTTGTTTTTTGGGTGTGGAGTTTGAGGAGTTTCTTGTAGATTTTGGATGCTAGCCCTTTATCTTATTTGTCATTTGCAACTATCTTTTCCCATACTGTCGGTTTCCTATTAGTTTTATATATTTTTTCCTTTGCATGCAGAAGCTTTTCATCTTGATGAGGTCCCAGCAGTTCATTTTTGCTCTTGATTGCCTTACCTATTGGAATGTGTCAAGTAAGAAATTGTTGTGGTGGAAGTCAAGGAAGTTGTTTCCTGCTTTCACTGCTAGGTTTTTGATGGTTTCCTGTGTCACGTTCAAGTTCTTTATCCATTTTGAGTTTATTTTTGTGTACGGTGCGAGAAAATGATCTAGTTTCATTCTTCTGCATGTTGCTGTCCAGTTCTCTCAACACCATCCGTTAAAAAAGGCTGTCTTTTTTCCATTGGATACTCTTTCCTGCTTTGTCAAAGGTTAGTTGGCTGTATACTCTTGGGTCCAATTCTGAGTTTTCATTTCTATCCCATTGGTCTATATCCTCGATAAATATAAAAGAATTGAGATCCTACCATGCACACTTTCAGATCACAATGTTATGAAACTAGAAATCAACCACAAGAAGAAGTCTAGAAAACACCCAGAAACACGGAGGTTAAAGAACACCTTACTAATGAACCAATGGGCCAACCAGGCAATTAGAGAGGAAATTTTAAAAAGTATGAAAACAAATGACAACGAGGATACAGCAATCCAAACTCTACGGGATGCGGCGAAGGCAGTCCTAAGAGGAAAGTACATTGCACTCCAGGCCTATTTCAAGAAATTAGAAAAAGTACAAGTGCAAAATCTAACAGCCCACCTAAAGCAGCTAGCGAAAATTTTTAATTGGGAATCAAATTGTCATAGTAAATAGGTGGGAGAGGGAAGTTTTATCAAGACTTAAATTTAAGAAATAAAACCAGAAGTTATGAAAATATATTTTCTTAGCCTTGTATTTAACCAAATTTGATTATAATTGTACCTGTGTATTAATAAGAATTGCCTTGTCTTCTGAAAATTTATAAAACAGCAAGACAGAATATCTTCCACCTCATACATTCTCATAACATTCTTTACTTCATGTTTGACTTCCAATGCAAAATTACAAGTTTGGTCAATTTGTAAAAATTTTCAGTTTTCATTGATTTTACCAAATAACCCTTTTTTTCTTAAAATATTTAATGTTTATTTATTTTTGAGAGAGACAGAAAGACAGAGCATAATCAAAGGAGGGGCAGAGAGAGGGGCAGACACACAATCTGAAGTAGGCTCCAGGCTCTAAGCTGTCAACGCAGAACCTGAGGTGGGGCTTGAAGCCACGACCTGCGAGATCATGACCGAGCCAAAGCCTGACGCTTAATCAGCTGAGCCATCGAGATGCCCCTATTTAAAAATTTTTTTTTAACCGTGTAACTGTTAAATTTTTCTCATTTAAACCATTCCTTTATGGAACTCCTATCCTGTCATTTTACTTGTCAGTTACCTCTATTTCGTTCTTAAACACATTTTCCCTGACTTAACTCTGCAATATCCAGATTTGCCAATGGTTTAACAAATCTCCCATATTGTCTTTATCAACTACATGAAGTCATTCTGTCACTTCACTTTCTGTTAACATATTTTGCTTTGTCTGGTATGCACTATCAGATGGTCATTAGAGACTGACCACAAAGACATTGATGAAAATGATTCTCAGGGTAGACTCACCTGTTGAGTAAGTATATGTGCTTGAGAGAAAATGAACTTTTAAGTGGTCAGCTAATTCATAAATTCATTTAGCAAAGCTATTGAGCACCTATTATGTTCCAAGAACTATCCTTGACCATGATGCTACTATGGAAGTGACTGAAAAGAAAGGAAATCCTTGGCTTCATGGAGTTCATTCTCAAGTATGAGCGGTAGAAGAGAACAAGAAAGTGGTGAATAGTGACAGGCACCGTGAAGAAAAATAAAGTTTAAGAGACAGAGAATGATGCGGTTTCAAAATAGAGGGTCCAGGAAGACTTCTTTGAAGAAGTCACTTTGAACTGTCCTTAGTAGAACCTGCAAAATGTAAGGATATGCCTTATGTGAATATTTTACAGAAGGGTGTGGTTTCCGGCAGAAGGATCAGCAAGTAAGTTCTGAACTATCTATGTTAAAACAGCACTTTCCAACCTTGTTTACAGTGTGACGCACAGAAAACCGTAATGTTTTTGGTAGCACTTTCCACATAGGAAAACATGTTTTTTGGAGGCACCAGGTGGCTCAGTCGTTGGGTGTTCAACTTTGGCGTGGGTCACGGTCTCAGGATTCCTAAGTTCAACCCCGCAATGGTCTCCTGTGCTTCGGAATCTGTGTCTTCCTTTCTCTCTGCTCGTACTCTGTCGGTTTCTCTCTCAAAAATAAATAAACATTAAAAAAAAAGAAAGAAGGAAAACATGCTATTTTTATGCCACAATAAAAGGGGCATAAGGGCATAATACCTAGTGAATATTTTAAGGACTATCTCTTCAAGTCACCATAACCTGGTGTGAAAATAATGTAAGACCATTTTATAGTCATTCAGAAAATCACAATCATTGAGTTATATATATATATATATTTATATATATATATTTACATTTTAATTTATTTTTGAGAAACGGAAAGAGAGCATGAGCGGGGCCGGGGCAGAGAGAGGGAGACACAGAATCGGAAGCTGCTTCCAGGCTCTGAGCTCTCATCAGATATGGGGTGTCATCATTTTGATACGGGGCTGGAACCCAAAAACCGTGAGATCCACTCGAGGCAAAGTCAGATATTTTACTGGCCGAGCCACCCAGGCACCACTACAGTTGAGATATTTAAAGAATGTAACACCTCCTTCTTTTCTTCATTGATAATCACAACATTGAAAGGTTTTTGTGTATAAAAATGGATTCGAGTCCAGTACACTTTTTCAAAACAAGTTATTTTTTAAAAAAAACAGCTAAAATTGGGGTAACTCTCTGGTTCAGTTAGTAGGGTTTTCAACTTTTGATCTCAGGGTTATAAGTTCAAGCCCCACGGTGGATGTAGGGATTACTTTAAAAAAATTAAACAGGGGCGCCCGGGTGGCTTAGTCGGTTAAGCGTCCGTCTTTCGCTTGGGTCATGATCTCGCGGTTCGTGGGTTCGAGCCCCGCGTCGGGCTATGTGCTGACTGCCAGCTCAGAACCTGGAGCCTGTTTCAGTCTGTGACTCACTCTCTCTCTGACCCTCCCCTGCTCACGCTGTCTCTCTCTCTCTCTCCTAGAAATAAATTAAAAAAAACATTAAAAAAAATTAAACCAATTTTTTTAAGACAGCTGAAATTTGTAGAAGGAGCAAGCTTGGTAAGCGCATTCACCCCACAGGCAGCTTGGAGGCACTAAAAGGACACATTGACCACAAATGCACAGAATTAACTATTGTACGTGAAAGTAGGCGTTTCCGCCCTCTCTTGGGAGCTGCACCTGCCAGGAAAACCCATCCACTCTTTACCCTCTCTACACCTCATCCACCATGATCACCTTGATGATTCACCCTCCCAAGTCCACTAGCAAATCCACAGTCTTTTGTACTTGGTGAGCAATGGCAAACTCTGCAGGTCCTGCTAAAGTCCTATGGTTCAGCTCAAACGTAGCCTCTTTGCCTCAGACTTGGCTGCCAGAAGGGACAAGGCAGGGTGTGCTATCAGTCAGGCTGCTTTCAGGGTCAGGGCCCTGCACAGGCACTCTGGCTGCCCCTGTCTCACGTGGTCTAACGGGAGTGAGGGTCGCGGGGGAGGAGGGGTTTTGATGAGATCAGTTTCTTCAGCATTGTGGGTGGAAGCTTTGCATTTAGCATATCTGTAAGGAGAAAATATGTCAAAGTGAAAAGGATGGGGAAAGAGAGTGAAAGGAAGTGAACACCCATAAGAATGCATTTGGTGAATAATTTTGTACCACCACAATTTCACTTTCCTACATAGACTTGTAACCTGAGAGATTCAGATAACAATCTTCAGGCAAGGAAAGTTTTGTGATTATGTCTTTACATCCTTCTACGTTATGCACTCTTTGAAAAGAGAGCAACCTGATTGAAAGACAATTCAAGGGCACCTGCATAGCTCAGTTAATTAACATCCGACTTTTGATTTCAGCTCAGATCATGATTCAAGGATCGTGGAATAAGCCTCACATCAGAAGGCTCTGTGCTGAGCAAAGACCCAGCTTAAGATTCTTTCTCTCCCCCTCTGCCCTTCCCCACCACTTACATATATTCATTCTCTCTCTCTCTCTCTCTCTCTCTCTCTCCCAAAAATACATACATACATAGTTTTTCAATTTTTAAAAAGAAAAAAACAGTTTAGTAAAACAGTTTATTGAATTGAATAGGGCTTCCCCAGATTAACAAGATTTCTTGAATTCTCATAGATTTATCTTCAGTAGGCTCAGGGAAGAGACTAAGGACTAGAGCATTGACACTGAGGTCTTGAGTCCTTAGCAATTTCAATGTCTGTACCTCTGAAATTCATTTTCAGTTCTAAGTCAGCAGGAGAAAAGAAAGGTCAATGGTCAGTGTTCACTTTCTTATACTCCAAAAAGTTGAAACTCATTTTTGTATTATAAGAATAGATTTGAATCCATTCATACTTACCCAGAAGTGGGCAAAGCCAAACTTGAACTTCACCAAACAGGGTCCAGGAGTTGACTCTGCCTGTAATACTGCTTATAGGGAGACATAGGGCTGCGGTGATCCACACCACATCTTTGTACCTCACTGTTTCATTCTCCTTCAGATTCTCTATCCCTGGATACACTTCTTCCCCATTTTTAATGCTTCCTTCTATGGAAAGACCTCAATTAGAATAGTCTTGGCCTCCCTCCATCCCCTTACCTTTCCTGCTTATGGAGCAGAGCAGGCACAATGACTTATCTGACAAATTCAGGGAGAATCTTTCCTCACCAGCTATGGTACTCACCAGTGGGGAGTGAGCCTGCCCACAGAAAGCAACGGTTCTGCTCTTCCCCAAGCATTGGATGAGGAAGCCACCTAATTCTGAAGCTCCGTTGACAGACCCATCTATTCGAGCTTAACTTCTATCCATAATGAAAGGAGTATTTTGGACTCAATCTTCACTCTTTGTTTTCTTTTACAAACTGTCCAGAACTCCGGTGAAGATATTAGGTTCTAGCTAGATATGGGGACTCTCAGACCCCAATGTTGTACCCTACCAAACTGACATTGAATTGTACCTTTAATTCCCACTTCTGACTTTTCTTTTGGAGTTACATACCAATGGAGTTACACAGGACATCATCAACATGCCAAATAAACCCCCCTCCTTATCACATTCCTTCCCTTTTATTTCTGGGGTTGCAGTTCTATCCACTTCCTACCAAAGGGTTGTCAACATACTTTAGCCCAAAAGCTTCCTCTGTCTACTCTACCTGAGAAGCAGACAGCAGCTGCTGGTAAAGGCATACAGGAGAAGCCTAGAAGGGTCACCCTAATCCAACGTGCCATCACTTGTTAATCTTCTCAGCATCCTAGGAGTCAAGTACAATTATTCTGAGACAGTTGCGTTTCTCATTATACAGATGAGGAAATTGAGGCAGAGCGATTACTTAATTCATCCAAAGCCACACAGGTATTAAGTGATGGGATTAGAGCAGATCTTCCTCCTAGAGTCCCACACTTGACTACATATCCCTGTTGGACAAAAAAAAAATTTCCTTTGCCGCTTTAGAGTCCCCAGCGGAACCTGAAAATTAAACTGAAAAAGACAGGTGGGTAAGTGACAAAGCATACGAGTTTTACTGAATTTTTGCATGTACCCTGGGAATCTTTACAAGAGAATGAAGGCCTGCAGGAGTGACCAGAACAAGAAGTTTTATACCTTTGGACAAAGAAACAATAAATATGCAAAGAATTGAAAAGATAGAGGGATTTGGGGAAGGAATAGTAAATGCCGAAGAAGTAGCTAAGTATTACCATACTTCCTTAGGAAGGGTCCCCTTCCTAAGGAAACAACAACAACAAAATAAAACTCAAGGCAATCTGGTTATATGCATATATAACCTTGTAACATGACAGATAAACAATTATGTGATTTTTGGAAATTACTGGATATTATAGGCTGTCGAAACCAAGGTTCAGGAAAAGTTTCCTGCTATATCAATTATTAAAGGAAGTTCAATCCCACCTCCTCCCCCCACCAAAATAAACTGGGGTCTGACTTCTAGACCTTGTTTTCAGCCTTTGGAATGGTAACAGACAGTAGGGCAATTACTATTACCAAGCTCACAGAGGTTAAAAGTGATTAAAACACAACATCAGGCCTTTCCTTTAGGGAGGGACAAAGCTTATCAAATGGCCCAAAGGATGTTTACTAAAAAAATTTGTCGAAAACAGTTCCGTAAATGGTATCAGGCTGTGAATTATATCTTAAAAACAATCCTTTCAAAAACAGACTTGCTCTCCCAGGCAATCAAGGAACTGGAGGCACTCCAGGAAAGAGGAACAATTAGGTCTCACTCAGTTGCGAAGTTCAAAATAAAAGATTCGAACATCTCTTCGTATAAGCTAACACTTTTACTAATTGGGTAAAGACCTTCCCCTACAAGACAGAAAAGGCACAAAAAGTAATAAGAATTCTATTTTATAGAAGATTGCTCAGGTTTGGTTTATCCAAAAATTTTCTTAAAAGTTTTAAACATCAAAATAAAGCACACTGTCTGATTATATTCAGAAAAACTTTAAATGACAGGTTACAAGAATTTGATATTAAAAATTTTTTTTTCAAATTATGTTAGGGCCAAACTCTTGGAAATAGAGCCACCATTGATTACTTCTGCTTCTCCATGGTCTAGGTTATAGAAGATTCCCTGACGTATGTTGTTTACAAAGTAAAGGTTTCTCCTAGACTATTTGCCAGGTTTGGAAACTAGATATTATCTTAAGATGCCATCGTTTTGGTCAGTATAATTTTTACTTTGTGTTTTTTCTCTTTGTATGCTGATGTTTATGCTGCTTCATTCTTGCCAGCCTTCCTGCAAAACCATCTGTGGGTCACTCCATCAACCCTTGGGAAGACTCTAACTGTTATACTCCTACACCGTCCCTTATCAATTTGAACAAGACAGAAAAGTCATCGTCCCTGCTCCCCAACAGCAGTCACAGGCCCTATTCCAGGGGAGAAATAAGTACAGAAATGGGTAACATCAGGCAGGGAGCGATAAGGAATCTTCAGTGAGGCAGATTGCAGCTTCAAGTGGGAGGCTAAAGAAACACATGAGGTTCTCCCTTTATAAAATCCTTCCCCTCATTAGCTAAGGCACAAGAGATAGGCAATCTAACCTTAAAACAACCAATGCAGGCCCTTGGTTTTACCTTAAACACCTTTCACCACTGACTCAGGGAACAATTACCTATAATGTGACCACAGACACTCACCTCTTTAAATCGGGAGATGTAATAGAGATAAAGGAGCAAAATTTTCAACCCTTAAGACCCCTCTGGAGGGGCCCATTCACTGTCATTTTGTCCACCCCTACTTGAGGAAAGGTAGCCGAGTGGGTCCCTGCATTCATTACAGCAGAGTGAATCCAGCATCGCCAAACTGAAAGTGCATTCCCCGATCCATCAATACCGTGCAAGCTGACCATAAGGAAGAAACGCATAAGGAAGGCAACGCAGCCTTGCTTTTTCTCCCCAGAAGCTGATCTACACAGAGCAGGAGTTTGAATAATCGACAGACTGGTGAAACAAAAGACTGTCCTTATTTTCTGTAAGTTTCCTTACTATGATGCACTGTCATTCCTTGTTTCTCACTATCATTGTGATTCTTGTTCTACTCTTTGCCATATGTTGGCTGAGGTCACTGTGGCCGGCTGGAAATGTGGTGAGAGGTTTCTGTTAACACTCCCCTTCCTTTGTGGATAGGATACTTTGTTGTTACCAACTTGGGGAAACAATGGCCATAAGAGCCTAAAAAGTTGGATCCCCACAACCCTGATAGTAAAACAAAATACCCAAGTCCTACTAGAGGGCTTTTGTTTCTCAAAAGCTCAATTATTGGAAAATTATCTTGCTTAGTGGGGGAAAGTTCGTCCTCATCTCTGTTAAAAACCTAACATACCTAGGCCCAAGATTTTATAATTCAACTGGCCCAAAAACCCCCAATGGTGAGGAACCCCAGATCACTTTGAGCCAGATTCCCAAAACTTGTCTAACTTCTCTCACCCGCGAGAGGCCCGAGACCATGTCAACGCAGGTCCCAAATGACTACTAGATATGTAGAAAGACAGCCTATATAGTACTTGCCTCAATCTGGTCAGGGTTATATGTGCTGGGAACTCTTTATCCATCTTCCTGTTCCCACTTGCCAGAGGTAAATATTGGGAGTTCAGAACAGTGTATGGAGAAGGGAGACAAAAAAGCAAAGTGCCTTACAAATTAATAATTAAAAAGTTAATAAATGACTTACTGAGCTTATACTCCAATATTATATCCCTGCCACCTAGACAGAGGGTGGGTATTTGGGCTACTACTCTCCTATTTACATGGTAAGCCATATAATTACACTACAAGCGGTTATAAAAATTATAACCAATGAAACTGCCAGAGCTCTTAACTTACTAGCCAAGCAACAAACCAAAATGTACGATGCCATCTATCAACATTGCTTGGCCTTTGGTGACATGCTTGCTTCTGAGAGAGATGTTTGTAAAAATTTTAAAGTAAATGTTGCCTACAGACAAAAGATGAGGAAAAAGTCATAAAAGAGATCACAGATCAAAAAATTATGTTGCTCACGTTTCAGTCCAGACCTGGAAATGTTGGAACCCTGGGAAATTATTTGGAGGATGGTTTTCAGTTCTGGGGCGATCAAAGCCCTCATGGAAATTATCCTCCTAATTTTAGGAAGGTGTTTAATCTCACTCTGCTCAGCTCCCCTTGTGTATGGTCGGCCTCCAGTCTCACTGAGGCCATAATTTGAAAAAGAGATGGCCACTCATGTAATCCTCTTTAAACCAAGAGGATGCTCTTTGACCTAAAAGGGGTCGAAGCATCAAATAGGGGAGTGAGGAAGGGCCCCCTCCTTAAGGAAAGGAAAAAACAAACACCTCAAGGCAATCTGGCTATACTTGTACTTGACAACATCCCTCAAGACCTTGTAACATGAGACCACATAAGTAGACTGCATGTTTGTGTGTTGCCATATATGGAAGACAAAGAAGAGAAAAATAAATTAAAAACCATGGCACGTGATGTTCAGGGATATGAAGCTGAGTAGTGATGGAAGAAATAAATTACTCCTTGGAAAGAAAAGCCTCGGTATCATGACTGTGTGAGAATCCTTTCACATAGGAAAGTAGCGTTTAGTTTAATAAGATTTGTTTGTACAGATTTCTCAGCCCCAAATTATCTGTCTCTTGTGATAACAATGTCTTCCTTCCTCTTGGTATAGAAATCTCCCTTTCACAAGGGAGATTCATCCCTTGAATCAGCGAAGGGGGAGGAGATTATGAAGAATTCAGAGTAATCTTCCTACATTTTTCTCAAGTTGTTTCAGCCTAAGATATTCAATGTGCAACATTTAGGGGTAGCATGTACTGTATCACCTTAAAGTTAGATATTCAGGTTAAATAGATAGATACCTGCTCACACTTAAGAAAGTTATACAACGGTGCCTGAGTGGCTCCGTCAGTTGAGCATCCAATTTAATTTCAGCTTTGGTCATGATACCAGGGTCATGGGATTCAGCCCCACGTCAAGCCCCTAGTCAGGCTCCATTGCTGAGCATGGGGGCTGACTGGGATTCTCTCTCTCTCTGTCTCTCTCTTTCTCTCATTAAAATATTTCTTTAAAGAAAGAAAAATTATAATAACCAGAAATAAAACCACGAAGATGCTTGAATCCTATTGCAATGTCACTCTGATTTGAGAATCTTCTTGGGGAATATTTCATTTTTCTGTATAACTTACCATTTTCTGACTCTTCTATTTACTATTTATTAGGGGCACATATTCTGTGAAGTTATGGTAACTTGTAGATGCAATAAAGATGCAAATGATTTCCCTTTAGGGGAAGAGATAATAATCTCAAAATTTATGCTTTCTTGCTCTGTAAAAGATTAGTTTGATATCTAACCTAGATAATTTATTCTAAGCTTTCCCTATTAAATTTACTTAAATTTCTGTTAATGCTCTTTAAGGTGCCTTTAACTGATCATTGTACTGGTTTCCTCACTAATTAATGAAATGATTAAATCTTTTACACGGGTTCCCTCTCTGCAAAAAAAGTAATTTTTTGACTTCTGAAAATTACAAACTCTGAGTGAACCGTTTACAAGGAGTCTTTCAAAAAAGTTCTTTTTTGTTTTTTAAAGCCCAATAGACTTGGGTTCAAATATGACTATGTTGATTTTCTAGCTCTACAATTTGAGGAAATTCACTTTCCGATTTTAAGTCCTACTCTGTGTCCATGAACTGAAGATAAATATTTCTATGACACAGACAGTGTGAGTATTAACTCACATACTAACACCCAATATCCTAGCACCTGACACCTAGTGTGTGATTAGTATGCACATCAGTTACATTTCCTTTCTCCTAGGAGGATGCCAACAAATGTCTCACTACTGGTTTTCCAAAAAAAAACCCTCATTTGTAGTGCTTGCAGATTTCAATGGTGGAAATATTTCCACCGTGGCTGGTTGATTTCACCCCACCCACCAACCTGAATGTGGAATTTGGAGAAAATATCTACAATTGACCAGTGCACACTCTCCTCCCATTCTTCTCCCAATAACTCCTGTTTCAGATCTCAGTTCAAACACTTCTTCCTCAGGGAAGATCCTCTGATCTCCAAACTAGGTAAAGTGTCTTACTACTTTCTTTTTTTACAGTATTGTGTGTCCTTGCTTGAGACCCTTCTCACAATTTGTAATCATACATTTATGACAATTATGTAGTTACCCCTATCACTCCTGTGAGTCTGTAAGTGCCAGGAAGACACAGATTGTATCTACTTTGCTCTCCATATCCCCAGCATCTAGCTCAATGAATGGTACAAAGAAAAACCTCAATAAATATGTGATGATTTAACCAAGCAAACAAGCAATTGTAGATGAATAGGTGAGTGGATGAATGGATAAATGAAATTGAGATTTTTTTTCCCTCTTCCAAATTTTACAGTCTCTACCCTTCTAACTAGTTCTCAACCCTTTTCTGAATACTTGCACAGTCATTTAAATCAGTCTCCACTAGAAACAAAACTTTTTCTTGTGGCTGGAGACCCACACCAGTCATATGACTGGTTAACACACAAAGACTAGCTGTCACTTGATTTCCTCAGGGCTGAGTTTCATCAGTGAAATTGATACTCCACGGCCAGCCACTGCCTCCATTGAGTGTGTTTGCCACCCACCCACCATTCCTCAAAAGTCACTGTCAGTAATTGAGACCATTCTCCAGGGTCCACTTTGGAACGTGAGCCGATTTCCAATTTCCTTCCATTCTGCATATATTTGTCACCATTCTTGGTACATAATGTTATCTAAATTACAGGTCAAGATCAACATTTACTGAGCTTGACTCTTCTAGAGAAATGATTTTCATTTGTAATTAGAAATATTTTTCCCATTTCTCCACTACTATGGATATATTTTTTTCTGAAAGTGGATTTTAAAAAATGATATATATTGAAATATGATAAAAGAATCAGAGAAGATAATTTATCTGATACAAACTTTAATAAAAGAAGCAGATATTCTGCACTGGGAAAGTCAAAACAAGGCAGAAGGTAGCAAGCTTTCTTAGGGTAAAGAATAAATTACAAGGAATTGAAAAACAGAAAACATTTGACTGGCTAGGCCACATAGTCAACGTTGCATAGGATGAGTAGGAATAAGGAAATAATATAAATACAGAGTCGAGTTAGTATTTGAGGATTGACTGAATAGATACATTGTTTCTAGTCAAGAGGAATATATGCAAAAACTTGAAATTTATCATGTGAAACAATGTTCATTCAAAAGTGTTTTTTCACACAGTTGAAGATACTGCACTTCTCTCATTATTCACCACAGCTGTTTAAAAACACAACTAACATAGTGAAGCAAGAAGTGAGTTGAATTCCTGATTCCCCACAGTGATCTTTCACACAGTTGAGTGTAAAACACTTACCTTAAAATTCTATGCATGAGTTTTCAAATATTATTAACTTAGTGATACAAGACACTAACTTAATGAATCATTCCATACAATGTTCTTTCACAGAGCTGAGGATACTGTTCTCTCATTGGTCTCCAAATATTTTTCAAATATTACAAATATAGTGAAACAAGATGTTAGATGAAAATGGGTTCTCCGCAGTGTTCTTTCAAAGAGTTGAGTATAAAACACTTCCCTTCCCTCCATGCATGTGTTTTCAAAGATTACTAAATTAGTAAATTAGATAATTACTGAAGGCTCCATTCCACACAGAGTTGTTTCACATAGCTGAGGATACTGTATTTTCCACATTCGTTTCTGATCTAATTTAAAACACTACTAACATAGTGAAACAAGATATTTCAATGAGAAGTTCCTTCACAGTATTCTTTCACAAACTTGAATTTGTAACACTTACCCTATACTTCCATGCATGTATTTTAAAACATTAATAACTTAGTGAAAAAATGGTAACTGAATGCTGTATTCACACAGCGTTGTTTCACAGAGTTGAGGGTACTGTTGTCCTTCTTTGGTCTATATATATGTTTTCAAACACTACTAACATAGTAAAACAAGATGTTAGTGGAGTGATGCATGTCCAACAATATTCTTTCATAGAGTTGAGTGTCTCAAACTTACCATACACTTCCATGCATGTGTTACCACACTTTCCTAACTTACTGAAAAAAGACGGTAACTAAATCATTCATTCCAAAAAGTGTTTTTTCACAGAATTGAGGACACTGCGCTTCCCTTATTGATATCCACATCTGTTTTCACACATTATTAACATAGTGACACAAGAGGTTAGTTGAGAGATGCATTCCCCGCGGTGTTCCTTCACAGAATTTGAGTGTATAATACTTAGCTTATATGCATGTGTTTTAAGCATTACTGTCGTAATCATACAAGACAGTAATGAATAAAGAACCTCCATCTTGTATTTTCAAACATTACTTAGTGAAACAAGACAGTAACAGAATGCTGCATTCCACACAGTGTTGTCTCAGAGAGCTGAGGAAGTATTTCCCACATTGGTCTCCCTGTTTTTCAACACTATTAACATAGTAAAAGAAGATGTTAGTTGAATATGGGTTCTCCATAGTGTTCCTTCACAGAGTTGAGTAAAGACCACTTAACTTAATTCTTCCTACGTGTGTTTTTGAATGTCATTAACATTATGAAGCAAGATGGTAACTGATTGCTGCATTCTGGGAAGTGTTGTTCACAGAGGTGAGTAAAGTCTCTGCATCTGTATTCTGACACTAACAGTGAAACATGACATTAGTTTCATGACAAAGATCATCTCCAGTTTTCATTCAGAGTTAAGTATATAACTCTTTACTTATAGTTCCATGCATGAGTTTTGAAACATTAATAACCTAGTGAAACAAGATGTTAACTCCATGTATTCAGTAGAGTGTTGTTTCACAGAAATGAGCATTCTGCATTGTCGACATTGCCCTCCGCATTTGTTTTCAAACACTACAAACACAGAGAAAGATAATATTAGTTGAAAGATGGGTTTGCGCAGTGTTCTTTAACAGAGTTGAATATAGAACACTTACTTTATACCTCCACCCATGTACTGTCAAACTTTCGTTATTTTTGAAGCAAAATAACAGAGTGAAACAAGATGGTACCTAAATGTTCTTTCTATACCATGTTGGTTCCCAGAGTTGAGCATACTGCACTTAATACATTGCTCTCCACATCTGTATTCAAACACTACAGTTTGAGTGTAGTATACTCACTACAGTTTGAGTGTAGAGTACTGTGTTATCTCACAGAGATAAGTATATAACATTTTCTTTATACTTCCATGCATCTGTTTTAAAACTAAGAGTAAAACAAGCTTGTAACTGAATGCTGCATTCCACATGGGTTTTTTTCGCATAGCTTAGATTAAGACATTTTCCACAATGTGTCCACAGCCAGTTTCAAACAGTAGTGCAGAGTGAAACCAGATATTAGTGGAATGATGATTTCCCCAGAGTGAATTGAGCCTATAACACTTTATACTTCCTTGCATGTGTTTCAATCATTACTCTCTTGTTTAGAAAAATGATGGTAAGTGAATGCTGCATTACAGACAATATTTTTTTCACACAGTTCAGCATATTCTACTTCCAAAGTTGATCTTTGTTTCTGTTTAAAACACCACTACCATAGTGAAATATAATGTTGGTTGAATGATGGTGTCCCCACAGTGTTCTTTATCAGAGTTGAGTATGTATACTTACCTTATACTTCCATACATTGTTTTCCAACATTATTAACTTAGTGAAACAAGATAGTAAGTGAAAGATTCATTACGGACAGTGTTTCCCAAAATTGAGGACACTACACTTTCCTCATTGATATCTGCATCTGTATTCTAATAGTACTAACTTAGTGAAACAAGGCTTTAGTTGAGTGATAAGTTCCAAACTTATCACAGAGGTGAGTATATACAACAATTACCGTATGAGTCCACGTATGTGTTTTAAAACGTTATTAACTGAATGAAACTAGATGGTAACCTTATGATGCATTCGCACACTGTTGTTTTTATAAGTTGAGCATAATGCACTTCACCTTTTGTTTCCACATATATTTTCAAACAGTAACATAGTGAAACAAGACATTAGTTGAATGATGGTTTCCCAACTGTATTCTTTCACAGAGTTGAATATACAACACTTGCCTTATAACTTTATGTGTTTTCAAATATTAACTACTTAGTGAAACAGGATAATAACTGAATGTAAATTCCACAATGTGTTCTTTCAAAGAATTCTTTCACAGTGTATTATAACACTACAGAGATCGTGAAACAAGGTAGCACTTGAAGGATGGGGCACCCGCATTTTCTTTAACAGATTTAAGCATATATATAACATTTACCTCGTCTTACATTCAGGAGTTTTCAACATTAATAACATAGTGACTGCTGCATTCCGCAAAGTGTAGTATCAAAAGGTTTTTCTTGGTTGTCCTAGGTCTCAAAAGATTTTTCTTGCTTGTCCTAGGATGCACGAATTTTATTTTGACCCAACAGTAACTTACATATTGATTCTTGGCCATTGGGGGGGGGGGGATAAGAGACAAAGTCAAAGTATTTTCCTTTAATGTTTTCAACAATGCCCACATTGTTCAGCACCGTGGATATCCATTTGTGGCATACCATGGGCTAAGCTTAGTAAAATGGCTCCCATGTATCTTAGTAAAAGGTCTTCATCTATCATCCATCCCTAATATGACTGAAGCATCTATTCCTCTGCTAAACAAGAACAATACAAATATGGAGGATTTGGAGACCAGTACTAAGGATTTGAAAGCCAGTACTACGGGTATTTCCATCATTTTTTCAGACTTTGGATCAAAGGAAGAGGAATTTTAATCTTTTCCATGTGTACTTATAAAATCCATCTATTTTAATCTCAGTCCTTCCTTACCATAGATAAAATTTCTGCCTGACAACACATAAAGATTTTTCTTCATGAACCTTCTACAACTTTTCTTTCCATTTTGTTTTGTCCCCAACCATTTTTCTCCAAAAAAATCCATCTCTTTTAGGAAAAAATTACTTTCTTTTACCTTTAACAAAAATATGTTTCCGTTTCTTACATTTTTATATCTCCTTCTTGTCTACATACAGAGTTGCTTTTCTTACTTTTATCAATTTAAACTACATTTAGCAGAAATTTAACTCTTAAAAACCTTAGTCTCTATGTCATAAACCTTGTAAACTCTGTTATAACGGAATGTTTTTTTCAGATGGCAAACTTATGAATCCATTAAGAACACAGCATGTTTTTCAATGTTTTCAAATATCCTTAGGTTCTTGCAACAACTCAAACATCTGGTACAGGTCTTGTACAGACTCTCATCTATCTAGTAATTAGTGCTTTTAACTTCTTATCTCATTAGATATCCAATGAATTTAATCTTAATTTACCATGCAAATAATACTTTAACCTTTTAGGTCCCCAAGAATTTTGATCAAGGACTTGAGATAAACTCTGTCTCTTTCAAACCAACAAACTTAAATTAGCTTAAACTCTGAATACATTGTCCTCAGGTCCATGTAAGACAATTTCTTCCCTGTGGTTAATTTTTACTTGGAATGTTTGTGGGGAAACCTGACCTCAGTGGCTTTCCCACTGCACATCTAGGGCGGGAGGAGGAGCGGTTGGTCCCTGAGGCATTGAGGAGCCAGTTGTGCAGGCCACACCCCAGGTGGTGCAGCAAAGGAGGGGGCCAGGGAAGGGAAGGCAGAAGAGGAGAGTTGCCAGCAGAAGGCAGAGGAAGAGAATTTTCCGTTTTAAATCTTGTCAGCTCAGACAGAGGAATGGACTCCAGGTTTCTCTTGTTTTGCTTTGTTTTCCAGCAGTGGAAATAGGCAGTCCAAGTTAGTCTGGAGAAGACAGAGAATTTCCCCAAAACAAGAGTTTTGGCAGCTGCTTGGGAATATTCCTTAAAGTCGTCTCCGTTCTGAAGTAGAATAACCAGAGACAGTTGGCTCTAATTCTCATAGTCATTGCCCTAGAAAATGAAGGGAGATAAGTCCTAAGAGAGTCACACGGCGACTCTAATCTTCCACCCAGCACCTTGGAGCTGCATTTGTCATCCCTTGTGGAACTACTAGGGCAACTCTGGGAGGTGGTCAGGCTCCCCTTTTGCCTCTTAGGCTCAGGTCTGGCAAAATGAACCCTTGGGTTCTGACCAGTCTGACGGGCGCTCCCTGATCTGGTTCCTGGGCCTCACCGGTTCTATGAATGCACACGGAATCCTGCAGATCAAGCGGTCCTAAGGCCATGTGTGCCGCCTATCCCAGGCGCCCTGAGGATAGTTTGTTCCCCCCACCCGCGTGGCAAAGGAGGTGGAAATGCACTGTCTTGGAATCGCTGACTCGAGCCCCCAAGTGATGTAGCAGGATTCTCACACAGAGTCGTGACAATGAGGCTTTTCTTTCCAGGAAGCAACTTCATTCCTGGCGGCACCGCTCACGTGGGTTCGTGCCCAAAGAACTGAGCCCTGAACGCCATGTAGTGTAGTTTTTTAAAATATATTTTTTACTTGTCTCTCATATATGGTAACACACAAACATGCAGTCTGATTAAGCAGTCATGTTACAAGGTTATATATGCATACAACCAGGTTGCTTTGAGTTTTATTTTGTTGTTGTTTCCTTAGGAAGGGGACCCTACCACACTTAGCTACTTCTTCAGCATTTACTATTCTTCCCCCAAACCCCTCTATCTTGTCAATTCTTTGCATATTTATTGTTTCTTTGTCCAAAAGGTATAAAAGCTTCTTGTTCTTGTCACTCCTGCAGGACTTCATTCTCTTGTAAAGGTTCCCAGGGTACATGCAAATATTCAGTAAAACTCGTATGCTCTGTCGCTTACCCACCTGTCTTTGTCAGTTTAATTTTCAGGCTCTGCTGGGGACTCTAAAATGGCAAAGGAAAAATTTTCCTGTCCAACAAGGATATTGTAGTCAAGGATGGGACTCTAAGATGAAGATCTTCTCTAATCCCATCACTTAGTGGCCGTGTGGCTTTGGATGAATTAAGGAATTGCTCTGCTTCACTCCTCATCTATATATAATGAGAAACACATCTGTGCCAGAATAACTGTAATTAACTCCTAGGCTGCTGAGAAGATTAACAGGTGATGGCACGTTGGATTAGGGTGACCCTCTAGGCTTCTCCTGAATGCCTTTACCAGGAGGTGTTGTCTGCCTCCAAGGTAGAGTGGACAGAGAGGAAGTTTTTGGGCTAAAGTATGTTGACAACCCTTTGAGGTAGGAAGTGGATAGAACTGCAAGCCCAGAAACAAAAAGGAGGAATGAGATAGTGAGGGAGGTTTTATTTGGCATGTTGGTGATATCCTGTGTAACTCCGTTGGTATGTAACTCCAAAAGAAAAGTAAGAAGTGGGAATTAGAGGTACAATTCAATGTCAGTTTGCTAGGGTACAACATTGGAGTCTCAGAGTCTCCACCTCTAGCTAGAACCTAATTTCTTCACCAGGGTTATGGAGAATTTGTAAAAGAAAACAAAGAGTGAAGATTGAGTCCAAAATACTCCTTTCATTATGGATAGAAGTTAAGCTCGAATAGATGGGTCTGTCAACGGAGCTTCAGAATTAGGTGGCTTCCTCATCCAATGCTTGGGGAAGAGTAGAACCGTTGCTTTCTGTGGGCAGGCTCACTCCCACTGGTGAGTACCATAGCTGGTGAGGAAGGATTCTCCCTGAATTTGTTAGATAATTCATTGTGCCTGCTCTGCTCCATAAGCAGGAAAGGTAAGGGGATGGAGGGAGGCCAAGACTATTCTAATTGAGGTCTTTCCATAGAAGGAAGCATTAAGAATGGGGAAGAAGTAACGGGGAAAAACTGAGAGCTTTCCCCTTGAGATCTGGAACACTACAGGGATGTCCACTCTCACCACTGTTGTTTAACATAGTGCTAGAAGTCCTAGCATCAGCCATCAGACACCAAAAGGAAATCATAGGCATCAGAATTGGCAAAGAGGAAGTCAAACTTTCACTCTTCGCAGATGACATGATACTCTACATAGAAAACCCGACAGACTCCACCAGAAGCCTACTAGAACTGATCCAAGAATTCAGCCAAGTTGCACGGTACAAAATCAACGTACAGAAATCGGTTGCATTTTTATACACCAACAATGAAGCAACACAAAGAGAAATCAAGAAACTGATCCCATTCACAGTTGCACAAAAAACCATAAAATACCTCGGAATAAACCTAACCAAGGATACAAGAAATCTGTATGAGGAAAACTATAGAAAACTTATGAAGGAAATTGAAGAAGACACAAAGAAATGGAAAAACATTCCATGCTCATGGATAGGAAGAATAAATATAGTTACGATGTCATTACTACCTAAGGCACTCTACACATTCAATGCAATTCCAATCAAAATTGCACCAGCATACTTCTCAAAACTAGAACAAACTACCCAAAAATTTGTATGGAACCACAAAAGACCCCGAATAGCCAAAGTAATCCTGAAAAATAAAACCAAAACGGGAGGGATCACCATCCCAGACTTTAGCCTCTACTACAAAGCTGTCATCATCAAGACAGTATGGTATTGGCACAAAAACAGACCCATAGACCAATGGAACAGAATTGAGAACTCAGAAGTGGACCCAAAAGTATACAGCCAACTAATCTTTGACAAAGCAAGAAAGAATATCCAATGGAAAAAAAGACAGCCTTTTTAACAGATGGTGTTGGGAGAACTGGACAGCAACATGCAGAAGAATGAAACTAGATCACTTTCTCACACCATGCACAAAAATAAACTCAAAATGGATAAAGGACCTGAACGTGAGACAGGAAACTATCAACACCCTAGAGGAGAAAGCAGGAAACAACCTCCTTGACCTCCACCGCAGCAACTTCTTACTTGACACATCCCCAAAAGCAAGGGAATCAAGAGCAAAAATAAACTGTTGGGACCTCATCAAGATTAAAAGCTTCTGCACAGCCAAAGGAAACAACCCAGAAAATTAATAGGCAAACAACGGAATGGGAAAAGATAGTTGCAAATGACATATCAGATAAAGGGTTGATATCCAGAATCTATAAGGAACTCACCAAACTACACGCCTGAAAAACAAACAACCCAGTGAAGAAATGGGCAGAAGATATGAACAGACACTTCTCCAAAGAGGACATCCAGATGGCCAACAGACACATGAAACGATGCTCAGCATCCCTCCTCTTCAGGGAAATACAAATCAAAACCACACTGAGATACCACCTCACGCCAGTCAGAGTGGCTAGAATGAGCAAATCAGAGAACTCTAGATGCTGGCGAGGATGTGGAGAAACGGGCACCCTCCTACACTGTTGGTGGGAATGTCAACTGGTACAGCCCCTCTGGAAAACAGTGTGGAGGTTCCTAAGGAAACTAACAATAGAACTCCCCTATGACTCAGCAATAGCACTGCTAGGAATTTACCCAAGGGATACAGAAATGCTGATGCATAGGAGCACATGTGCCCCAATGTTCATAGCAGCACTCTCCACAATAGCTAAAACCATGGAAAGAGCCTAAGTGTCCATCAACAGATGAATGGATCAAGAAGATGTGGTTTATCTATACCATGGAATACTACATGGCAATGAGAAACAATGAAATCTGGCCATGTGTAGCAACATGGATGGACCTTGGGGTGTTATGCTTAGCGATATAAGTCAGGCAGAGAAAGACAAATATCGTATGTGTGCACATATAGGAGGATTAGGAGGAACTTAACAGAGGACCAAGGGGGAGAAGAAGGGTGGAAATGGTGGGGGAAAGGGAGAGAGGCAAACCATGAGAGACTCTTGAATGCTGACAAAACCTGAGGACTGATGGATGTCGGGGGGAGGAGGGATGGGCACGGAAGAGGACACTTGTGGGGATGAGCACTGGGTGTTATGTGGAAACTAATTTGACAATGAACTATTTGTAAAAAAAAAAAAAAAACTATAACAACAACAACAAAAAAAAAGAATGGGGAAGAAGTGTATCCAAGGATACAGAATCTGAAAGAGAATGAAACAGGGAGGTACCAAGATGTCGTGTGGACCACCGCAACTCTCTGCCTCCCTATGAGCAATATTATAAGCAGAGTCAACTCCTGGACTCTGTTTGGTGAAGTTCAAGTTTGGCCTTGCTCACTTCTGGGTAAGTATGAATGGATTCAAATCTATTCCTATAATACAAAAACCTTTCAACTTTTTGGAGAATAAGAAAGTTATCTTCAATGAACACTGACCATTGACTTCTCTTTTCTCCTGCTGACTTAGGAGAACTGAAAATGAATTTTTATACCCAGGTGTACAGACATTGAAATTGCTAAGGACCCAAAAACCTCAGTGTCACTTCTCTAGTCCTTAGTCTCTTCACAGAGCCTACCGAAGATAAATTTGTGAGATTTCAAGAAATCTTGTTAATCTGTGGAAGCTCTATTCAATTCAATAAGACGATTTATTAAACTGTTATTTTTCTTCGTAAAAATTTAAAAACTGTATTTATTTATTTATTTATTTATTTTTGGGAGAGAGTGGGAGAATGAATATATGCAAGTGGTGGGGAGGGGCAGACGGAGAGAGAGAAAGAATCTTAAGCTGGATCCTTGCTCAGCACAGAGCCTCCTGATGAGGGGCTTGATTCCATGATCCTTGGATCATGATCTGAGCTGAAATCAAAAGTCGGATGTTAATTAACTGAGCTATGCAAAAGGATATAAAGACATAATCACAAAACTTTCCTTGCCTAAAGATTGTTATCTGAATCTCTCAAGTTACAAGTCTATGTAGGAAAGTGAAATTGTCGTGGTACAAAAAAAAAAATTCACCAAATGCTTTCCTATGGGTGTTCACTTCTTTTCACTCTCTTTCCCCACCCTTTTCACTTTGACATATTTTCTCCTTACAAGTATGCTAAATACAAAGCTTCCAACCACTATGCTGAAGAAACTGATCTCATCAGCACCACCCCCTCCCCCGCGACCCTCACTCCCGTTTGACAACGTGAGACAGGGGCAGCCAGTGCCTGTGCAGGGCCCTGACCTTGAAAGCAGCCTAACTGATAGCACGCTCTGCCTTGTCCCTTCTAGCAGCTAAGTGTGATGCAAGGAGGCTAAGTTTCAGCTGAACCATTCTACTTTAGCAGCACCCGCAGTTTGCCATTGCTCACCAACTACAAGGGACTGTGGATTTCCTAATGGAGTTGGGAGGGTGAATGATCAAGGAGATGATGGTGGATGAGGTGTGTCGATAGGGTCAGGAGTGGGTGGGTTTTCCTGCAGGTGTAGCTCCCAAAAGAGGGCTGAAACACCTACTTTCACGTACAATAGTTAATTCTGTGCTTTTGTGGTCAATGTGTCCTTTTAGTGTCTCCAAGCTGCCTGTGGGGTTAATGCGCTTACCAAGCATGCTCCTTCTACAAATTTGATCTATGTCTTAAAAAATTTTGTTTTTAATTTTTTTAAAATAATCTTTACAATCCACCGTGGGGCTTGAACTTATAACCCTGAGATCAAAAGTTGAAAACCCTACTAACTGAACCAGAGAGTTACCCCAATTTTAGCTGTTTTTTTTAAAAAATAACTTGTTTTGAAAAAGTGTACTGGACTCGAATCCATTTTTATACACAAAAACCTTTCAATGTTGTGATTATCAATGAAGAAAAGAAGGAGGTGTTACATTCTTTAAATATCTCAACTGTAGTGGTGCCTGGGTGGCTCGGCCAGTAAAATATCTGACTTTGCCTCGAGTGGATCTCACGGTTTTTGGGTTCCAGCCCCGTATCAAAATGATGACACCCCATATCTGATGAGAGCTCAGAGCCTGGAAGCAGCTTCCGATTCTGTGTCTCCCTCTCTCTGCCCCGGCCCCGCTCATGCTCTCTTTCCGTTTCTCAAAAATAAATTAAAATGTAAATATATATATATAAATATATATATATATATAACTCAATGATTGTGATTTTCTGAATGACTATAAAATGGTCTTACATTATTTTCACACCAGGTTATGGTGACTTGAAGAGATAGTCCTTAAAATATTCACTAGGTATTATGCCCTTATGCCCCTTTTATTGTGGCATAAAAATAGCATGTTTTCCTTCTTTCTTTTTTTTTAATGTTTATTTATTTTTGAGAGAGAAACCGACAGAGTACGAGCAGAGAGAAAGGAAGACACAGATTCCGAAGCACAGGAGACCATTGCGGGGTTGAACTTAGGAATCCTGAGACCGTGACCCACGCCAAAGTTGAACACCCAACGACTGAGCCACCTGGTGCCTCCAAAAAACATGTTTTCCTATGTGGAAAGTGCTACCAAAAACATTACGGTTTTCTGTGCGTCACACTGTAAACAAGGTTGGAAAGTGCTGTTTTAACATAGATAGTTCAGAACTTACTTGCTGATCCTTCTGCCGGAAACCACACCCTTCTGTAAAATATTCACATAAGGCATATCCTTACATTTTGCAGGTTCTACTAAGGACAGTTCAAAGTGACTTCTTCAAAGAAGTCTTCCTGGACCCTCTATTTTGAAACCGCATCATTCTCTGTCTCTTAAACTTTATTTTTCTTCACGGTGCCTGTCACTATTCACCACTTTCTTGTTCTCTTCTACCGCTCATACTTGAGAATGAACTCCATGAAGCCAAGGATTTCCTTTCTTTTCAGTCACTTCCATAGTAGCATCATGGTCAAGGATAGTTCTTGGAACATAATAGGTGCTCAATAGCTTTGCTAAATGAATTTATGAATTAGCTGACCACTTAAAAGTTCATTTTCTCTCAAGCACATATACTTACTCAACAGGTGAGTCTACCCTGAGAATCATTTTCATCAATGTCTTTGTGGTCAGTCTCTAATGACCATCTGATAGTGCATACCAGACAAAGCAAAATATGTTAACAGAAAGTGAAGTGACAGAATGACTTCATGTAGTTGATAAAGACAATATGGGAGATTTGTTAAACCATTGGCAAATCTGGATATTGCAGAGTTAAGTCAGGGAAAATGTGTTTAAGAACGAAATAGAGGTAACTGACAAGTAAAATGACAGGATAGGAGTTCCATAAAGGAATGGTTTAAATGAGAAAAATTTAACAGTTACACGGTTAAAAAAAAATTTTTAAATAGGGGCATCTCGATGGCTCAGCTGATTAAGCGTCAGGCTTTGGCTCGGTCATGATCTCGCAGGTCGTGGCTTCAAGCCCCACCTCAGGTTCTGCGTTGACAGCTTAGAGCCTGGAGCCTACTTCAGATTGTGTGTCTGCCCCTCTCTCTGCCCCTCCTTTGATTATGCTCTGTCTTTCTGTCTCTCTCAAAAATAAATAAACATTAAATATTTTAAGAAAAAAAGGGTTATTTGGTAAAATCAATGAAAACTGAAAATTTTTACAAATTGACCAAACTTGTAATTTTGCATTGGAAGTCAAACATGAAGTAAAGAATGTTATGAGAATGTATGAGGTGGAAGATATTCTGTCTTGCTGTTTTATAAATTTTCAGAAGACAAGGCAATTCTTATTAATACACAGGTACAATTATAATCAAATTTGGTTAAATACAAGGCTAAGAAAATATATTTTCATAACTTCTGGTTTTATTTCTTAAATTTAAGTCTTGATAAAACTTCCCTCTCCCACCTATTTACTATGACAATTTGATTCCCAATTAAAAATTTTCGCTAGCTGCTTTAGGTGGGCTGTTAGATTTTGCACTTGTACTTTTTCTAATTTCTTGAAATAGGCCTGGAGTGCAATGTACTTTCCTCTTAGGACTGCCTTCGCCGCATCCCGTAGAGTTTGGATTGCTGTATCCTCGTTGTCATTTGTTTTCATACTTTTTAAAATTTCCTCTCTAATTGCCTGGTTGGCCCATTGGTTCATTAGTAAGGTGTTCTTTAACCTCCGTGTTTCTGGGTGTTTTCTAGACTTCTTCTTGTGGTTGATTTCTAGTTTCATAACATTGTGATCTGAAAGTGTGCATGGTAGGATCTCAATTCTTTTATATTTATCGAGGATATAGACCAATGGGATAGAAATGAAAACTCAGAATTGGACCCAAGAGTATACAGCCAACTAACCTTTGACAAAGCAGGAAAGAGTATCCAATGGAAAAAAGACAGCCCTTTTTAACGGATGGTGTTGAGAGAACTGGACAGCAACATGCAGAAGAATGAAACTAGATCATTTTCTCGCACCGTACACAAAAATAAACTCAAAATGGATAAAGAACTTGAACGTGACACAGGAAACCATCAAAAACCTAGCAGTGAAAGCAGGAAACAACTTCCTTGACTTCCACCACAACAATTTCTTACTTGACACATTCCAATAGGTAAGGCAATCAAGAGCAAAAATGAACTGCTGGGACCTCATCAAGATGAAAAGCTTCTGCATGCAAAGGAAAAAATATATAAAACTAATAGGAAACCGACAGTATGGGAAAAGATAGTTGCAAATGACAAATAAGATAAAGGGCTAGCATCCAAAATCTACAAGAAACTCCTCAAACTCCACACCCAAAAAACAAACAACCCAGTGAAGAAACGGGCAGAAGATGTGAACAGACACTTCTCCAAATAGGACATCCAGATGGCCAACAGACACATGAAACGACGCTCAACATCCCTCCTCATCAGGGAAATGCAAATCAAAACTACACTGAGATGCCACCTCACACCAGCCACAGTGGCTAAAATGAACAAATCAGGAGACTCTAGATGCTGGAGATGATGTGGAGAAAGGGACACCCTCCTACACTGTTGGCGGGAATGGAAACTGGTACAGCCCCTCTGGAAAACAGTGTGGAGGTTCATCAGGAAACTAACAATAGAACTCCCCTATGACCCAGCAATAGCACTGCCAAGAATTTATCCAAGGGATACAGGAGTGCTGAGGCATAGGGGCACATGGACCCCAATGTTCATAGCAGCACTCTCAACAATAGCCAAAACATGGGAAGAGCCTGTGTCCGTTAACGGACGAATGTATCCAAAAGATGTGGTTTTTCTCTACGATGGGATACTACATGGCAGCGAGAAAGAATGAAATCTGGCCATGAGTAGCAACATGGATGGACCTTGAGGGTCTTATGCAGAACGAAATAAGACAGCTACTATATCCTTGTACGTATAGGAAGATTAGGAGGAACTTAAAGAAGGAACATGGGGGAGAAGAAGGGGGGAACCAGGGGAGAGAGGGAGGGAGGCAAACCATGAGAGACTCTTGAATACTGAGAACATACTGAGGACTGATGGGTATGGGGGAGAGGGGAAGGGGGGCGATGGGCAAGGAGGAAGGCACTTGGGATGAGCACTGGGTGTTATATGGAAACCAACATGACGATAAACTATTGAAAATAAAAATAATTATCCTAGGGAAAAAATTAAAAAATTTTCACTTGCAGTCACCTTTTCTTTCTTAAAAATTTTAAAAAATGTTTATTTACTTTTGAGAGAGAGACAGAGCACCAATAAGGTAAGGGTAGAGAGAGAGAGAAACACCATATCAGAAGTAGGTTCCAGGTTTCGTGGGGTCAGCACAGAGCCCAATGGCCTGATGTGGGACATGAACTCATGAGCTGTGAGATCATGACATGAGCCAGAGTGGGACACTTAACCGACTGAGCCACCCAGGTGCCCATGCAGTGGCCTTTTCATGATACATTTGTTCTTTGGGAACTAGGTCTTGGAATATAAGTACTATATTAAGAAGTCTATTCATGGTTCAGGAAGGAACTGTCCAGCTTGGGGTTTCACCCATAAGCAAATCAAAGTGGTAAGGGGTGAACTGGAGGAGTTATCTCTGAAGACAACTCAATCTCAAGGCATTAGGACTGCATATGTTTTGATTCAATTCTCTGTTCTGTCTCTCACTTGCTCTGTGATCAGGGCAAATTACTTCATTCTGTGAGTTTGCCTTCTCATCTAAAAATGAATACATGGAAAAAAAAGTGTAACATTACCCGTAAGGAGATAATAAAGGCATCTCAGTTCTGCTTTCTCCTTCAAGAACTTGGGCATAGATAAGTTGAACATGACATTGCTGGAGTGCTGCCCTCAGCGTCTTTCTGCCTTCTCCACCTGCAGCGGTAGCAGCACAGCACTTAGAGGCGGCAACTTGAGGCTGCACCCGGGGTAAGACCCAGGGCGGTTCTCCACTAAGAGGGGAGGGGCCCAGCGCCCTGAGGGAGGGTGTGTCCCGCTGGTGGCCCTGCAAAACCTCCCACACACCCACACCATACACGCCTTTTGTGTTGCAGGCGGCCCCTCCAAAAGCAGAGGCAGGGAGAGGACGTGTGTCTCCTGCATGGGCTCACGCGGACAGTGCAGTGGGGACAGAGCCGGGCGCCACCTGCTGGTCTGCCCTCCAGGGAAAACAGGAAGCAACAAGAGCCGGAGCGACGAACGCCTGGGCTGAGATTGGAAGGCTGTTCATTTGCCTATTGCTTCGTTCCCCGCATTGTGTTGCACTGTCTGATTAAGAAAATAGGAATCTGAAAGAAAGAACAAAATACCCCAGAACTCCTAACAGAACCAGGAGGCCTGAATCCGTAGGACACTGAGCCACAGGAGCTTGGGAGGAGAAGGAGACAGAGCACACTGGGAAGGAAACCTCCCAAGTGTGTGAGTGCGAAAGGGAAGATAAAAGCTGGATGGGACCCAGAGATACGGAGGGAGGGGTGGGAACACGGCTCGCGTGCCGCTGCTGTGAGTGATAAACCGGCGAGTGGTGGCGAGCTGCCGCGAGTCCAGGGGAAAGGAAAGGAAAGCTGAGATTGCTCATTGAACCACGGCTGGAGAAGAGAAAAAAACCTTGGCTTGGAAAGACAGTGTTTTTTAGCTCTGGCCCGGGGTGCTGACTTTAAACTAGGTGCCCTGTTCCCAGAAGGCGCCAGGAAAAACTGAACTGCCCTGCGCCCGGCACCATCCATGGCGGCGGCGGCCCAATGAACCGACAGTAATGTCTGCGGAGTCGGTCCCGACGCCAGGTGAAGCGGCAGTGGCGCGCGCGACATCAGCCTGCTGAAGCGGTGGTGGCGGCGACCCGGTGAAGTGGCACCGGCGCCTGGTTAAGTGGGGATGGAAGACATCAGTGAAGCTATTGCTACCAAGACTAAGGACCTGAAAAATAGTTGTGATACATTAAAAAATGCTATAAGTGTGGTTAGTGCATAATAAAATAGAGGCGGCTACTGCATAGTTTGAAGAGGCAGAGAGGAGAATAGGTGAATTAGAAGACACAATTATAGAAAAAGAGGAAGCCGAGAAAAAGAGAGATAAATTGATCCAGGAGCACGAAAGGAGAGTTTGAGAGCTGAGTGATACAATCAAAAGGAACAATATCCATATCATAGGAATTCCGGATTAAGAATGAAGAGAGAAAGGGGCTGAAGGGGTACTTGAACGAATTACAGTTGAGAACTTCCCAATCTGGGGAAGGAAACAGACATCGAAATTCAAGCGGTAAAGAGAACTCCCCTCAGATGTAACTTGAATCAGTCTTTCGCATGACATATCATAGTGAAACTGGCAAAATACGAGGCTAAAGAGAATGCTGAAAACACCTAGGGATAAAAGGGTCCTAACATGCAAAGGAAGACCTGTCAAAGTAGTTGCAGACCTATCTACTGAAACTTGGCAGGCCAGAAGGAATGGCAGGAATTCTTCAATGTGATGAACAGAAAAAATATGCAGCCAAGAATTCTTTATCCAACAAATCTATTTAGAATAGAAGGAGACAAAAACGTTTTCCCAAACAACCAAAAATTGAAGGAATTCATCACCACTAAACTAACCCTACAAGAAAACCTAAGGGGGATTCTATGAGGGAAATGTTGCAGGGAACGCAGAGTACCAGAGACACCACCACAAGCATGAATCCTACAAAGAACACAAGGACTCTAGACCCATATTTTTTTAAGTAACACGGAATGTAAATGGACTATAAGCTCCACAAAAGACATAAGGAAGCAAGATGGATAAAAAAAAAATTCATCTATTTGGTGTCTGCAAGAGACTCATTTTATTTTATTATTTTTTTAATGTTTTATTTATTTCTAGGAGAGAGACAGAGAGAGAGAGAGAGAGCTTGAACAGGGAAGGGTCAGAGAGAGAGGGAGTCACAGACTCTGAAACAGGCTCCAGGCTCTGAGCTTGCAGTCAGCACATAGCCCGAGGCCGGGCTCGAACCCACGAACTGCGAGATCATGACCTAAGCAAAAGTTGGACGCTTAACCAACTAAGCCACCCCGGCGCCCCTGCAAGAGACTCATTTTAGACCTGAGGACACCTTCAGATTGAAAGTAAGGAGATGGAGAACTATCTATCATGCAACTGGAAGTCGAAAGAAATCTGGAGTAGCCATTCTTATATCGGACAACCTGGACTTAAAGTAAAGACAGCAACAAGAGATGATGCCGGGAGCCACACCGGCCTCTCTGGATGGCAGTCACAGCAAGGAAATGTCAGTGTTTGCACAGCTCCTGCCATGAGACACGAAAACTGATATCTCTTTCTGCTACTACTGGTTCATGTTGGAAATAAGCCTGCTGGTATTGACCAGGCCTCACAATATTCCATACCAGACCCATATTCTGAACACAGATACCTCATAAGGAAAAGCATATTCCGGCCTTTACAAAAAAGACTTTAGATGAAAACTCTATGGGTGATTGTTAAAAGGTTCTTCCTACGGGCCTTGCAGACCCAAGACGTAGAGAATAAAGGGGATTAAGAACACCAGAGTTACAATTGAGCCTGGCCCTCAGACAAAGAGCCTATTTTGGGGTTTAGGGCAAAACATAGTTACTACATATACATTTGCTACTTGGTGAAGCATGGCAGTCCCTTCCTCAAGGCCTATGTCCCACAAACACCCCCCCTAACACTGGCTACTGGGATGAGGATAGATAAGAGTAGCTAAAACATAAACCCAGGTGCAAAGACTGACACTTTTAGGGCCCCCAGGATCGTTTCCACAAACAAACCAATTCAGTAACATTCCCACTCTTGAGAGCCAGACAGAATGACTCCTGGCTTATCTATATACAATTTAACTTGTATGTTATCCTGTTTTTCACTAAGAACATTCTGTTATTTCCTTGGTCGGAATAATTCTGCAATTGATATCAAAAAAGGCCTCCCATTGTAAGAAATTCTTTTCTCTGACTTCATGTTGTTGCTGAACTTTTAAATAAAGACGCCAAAACCGACAGGGCAGAGATGCCTGCCTGGTGATCAGAAAGAATCTCGGGGCTCTCTCACTCTCTCTCTCGGCGACACTGTCCATCCTTCAGGGACTCCTGGACCTGTCAGAGCCGGCCTCTGACAAGATGAAAAAGGGCATTATATAGTAATTATATAATAAATAATAAATTTGATCAAATTGCGCTTTCCTCATTGGTCTCGTCATCTGTATTAACATCGTGGAACACCATGTTACCTGAAGAATGGATTCCCCACTGTGTTCTTTCACAGAGTTGAATATATACCCTTTGAATTATAGTTCCACACGTGTTTCACACATTACTCCCTTACTGAAACAAAATGTGAACTGTTCCTGCCTCCGCATCCTACTGTCTCACAGAGCTGACGTAATGCACTTCCATCAAGGGTCTTCACGTCTCTTTTCTAACCTTACTGACTTAGTGAGACAAGGTATTACTAGAATGATGGATTCCTCAAAATTTCTATAAAAGAGTTAAGCATATATAAATTTACCTCATCTTCCATGAGTACGTTTTCAACATTACTAACAGGGTAACGAGACAGTAACTGAATGCTACATTCCGCACTATGTGGTCTCAAAAAATTGATTAAAATGACCTCTCTTCATTGGTCTCGTCATCTGTATTAACATCGTGAAAGAACATGTTACCTGAATGATTGGTTCCCGACTGTGTTCTTTCTGAGAATGGAATCTATAACATTTGATTATAGTACCGTCCGTGTTTCACCCATTACTCTCACTGAAACAAAAAGGGAACTTGCTGCTGCATCCAAATCGTGTTTTCTCACAGATTTGATGACAATGCTTCCATCAAGGTTCTTCACATCTGTTTTCTAACACTTCTGACATAGTGAAACAAGGTATTCCTGAATGATGGGTTCCCCAAATTTTCTTTAACAGACTTAAGCATATATAGCATGTTCCTCATCTTCCATTCAGGCGTTTTGAACAATTACTACCTTAGTGAAGCAAGACGGTACGTAAAAATGCTTCATGACGCACAAGTTTGTCTCCAAAAGATCATATTACATTTTCCTCATTGGTCAAAGCATCTGTAATAACATCGTGAAACTACATGTTACCTGAAGGATGGGTTCTCCACTGTGTTCTTTCTTTCACAGAGGTGAATACGTAACCCTTGCCTTATAGCTCCACAAGTGTTACGCACTTTACTCCTTTACTTCAACAAAATGTGGGCCTTTGCTGAATCCGAGTTGCGAAGTCTCACAGAGGTGAGGATGAGGCCCTTCCCTCAATGTTCTTCACATGTGTATTCTAACACTACTGACACAGTGAAACAATGTATGCCTTGAAGGATTTGTTCCCCAAATTTTCTTTAACAGTTGAGTATGTATAACATTTACCTCATCTTCCATGCATACTTTTTCAACATTACTACCTTACCGAAACAAGACGTAACTGAATGCTACATTACGCACATTGTGGTCTCAAAAATTTGATCATATTGCACTTTCCTCGTTGGTCTCGTCTTATGTATTAACAGCGTGAAACATGTTACCTGAAGGATGGGTTCCCGATTGTGTTCTTTCACAGGGTTGAATTTATAACCTTTGCCTTATATTTCCCACAAGGGTTTCACACATTACTCCCTTACTCAAACAAAATGGGAACAGTTGCTGCTTCCGCATCGTGTTTTCTCAGGGTTGACGATAATGCCCTTCAATCAACGCTCTTCACATCTCTTTTCTAACCCTACTGACAAGTTATTGCTGGAATGATGTGTTCCCCAAATTCCCTCTAACAGTGTTTTGCCTACATTGCATTTAACTCGTCTTCCACTCATGAGTTTTCAACGTTAATAACGTAGTGAAACGAGGCGCTAATTGAGTGCTCCATTCCGCACAATGTGGTCTCAATAAGTTGACCATATTGCACTCTCCTTATTGGTCTCGGCATCTATAATTACATCGTGAAACAATATGTTACCTGAACGATGGTTTCCCCACTGTGTTCTTTCAGAGTTCATTCTACAGCATTATGTAGCATGTACCATTATATATATACATGTATATATACATATAACGTTTATATATACATATAATATGTATTTCGACCTGGTATGGAATGCTGCATTCCGCACAGTGTGGTCTGAAACAGCAAGCAGAGTGCATTTCGCGCATTGGTCTCGACAAAGGCATTGTTCTACTAGGAACACAGTGAATTGGGAAGTTAGTTGAATTAGTCCTGTCCCCGCGTTGTTCGTTCACAGAGTTGAGTATACACCTCTTCATCTTATTCTTCCACGCAAGAGTTTTCATTCTCTTATTAAACACCCAGGTAACCGAATGCTCCATTTCGCACTGTGTTGTTTCACAGAGCTGAACCGTCTTCGCTTCCCACATAGGTTTCCCAATTGTATTTTAACTATACAATCATAGTGAAACAAGACCTCAGTTGAATGAGGTGTTCCCCACACCGTTCCCTTACAAGGTTGAGTATGTAACACGTTACTAACCAAAGATTCCAGGCATGTGTTTTTAAAGTTAAAAATACCTAAACGACCTGGAATGCTGCATTCCGCATGGTGTGGTCTCACAGAATGAGCACAGTGCACTTCCTACATTGGTCTCCACAGCGTTATTCCAACAGTACGAACACAGTGAATCATGACGAACACAGTGAATCATGGGGTCTACCCCACAGGCTTTCTTCATAGAGTATATAACACAGCTTATTCTCCCATACAGGAGTCGTCAAAACTCCCTAACTTAGTGAAACACCCAGGCAACTGAATGCTGCATCCGCCCAGGGTTGATTCACAGAGACCCTGCTTCAGAGGTTTCTGCAAGGGTATTCTAACACTACTAACATAGAGAAACAAGACCTTAGTTTAATGAGGCGTTCTCCACAGCGTTCATGCACCGAGTTGAGTATGTAGCACTTAACTGAAGCTTCCGTGCGTGTGTTTTCCAAGAGTACCAACGTAGTGACCCAACCTGGGTAATTGAGTACCATATTCCACACAGCGTGGTTTCTCAGACTGAGAACATTACACTTCCCACATTGGTCTCCACAACTGTATCCTAACACAAGGAACACAGGGAATCATGACGTTCCTTGAATGAGGACTGCCGCTCAAGTGCTCATTCGTTTTCTAGGGTGTGACTATTGTTGGAATTCAGAGAGGGACCAAGAAAGAAGTGCATGCTGCCAAACTCTGTGTAATCACGTTGTGCAGAATGAAGCACTCTTGCTTCACAAAGTCTTGCTTCACAAAGAGAGTAACTTAAAACACATGAATCGAGGCTTGAGGAACACGTTATAATCACAACCTTGAAGTAACACTGTGGCATACCCTTCATTCCGCTAACATCTTTTTTCACCGTGTGAATAAGGTTTGAAAACGGATGTTGACAGTATGGTGGCAAGTGCAGTATGCTGAAATCTGGGAAACAAATGTAGGAGTGATGCTGCATTGACTTACCATCTTGTTTCATTAAGTAACTGACGTTTGGAAACACGTGCAGGGAAGTAAATTGTGTGCTATTTACGCAACTCTGTGATAAAAAAAACTGTAGAAGAGCCATCTTTCACGGAGTTTCACTGTTAGTAGAGTTGGAACTCAAATGTAGAGACAAATGAAGGAACTTCAGTATCCTCGACACTGTGAGACAGCACTGTACAATGCAGCAATCACTTCCCACCTTCCTTCACAATGTTACCTGCATTTGAGAACACATGTTTCAAATTTCAAATTTCACAGAAATCTGTGGCGAATCCTGCATTCAATTTGAACGTCGTGTTTCTCTAGGAGAGTAGTGTTAGATTACATGTGGAGACCATAGCGGAGAGTGGAGGACACTCAAATCTGGGGAACACCACTGGCCAAAATAGAGCAATCACTGCTCTTCTTTCACTGAGCGAGAAATGTTTGAAAACACTTTGGTCAAGGAGGAATGTGCATGTTCTACACTCAACTCTGAGAAGGGACACAGTGGGGAACCCATCACTCAACTAACATTTTGTTTGACTGTGGTAGTGTTTGAAACCAGATGTAGCGACCACTCAGGAAGTGCAGTATGCTCAACTCTGTGAAACAACCCTATGCGGAAAGGCCCATTCAGTTAACATCTTGGTTCACGAAGTTACTAAAGTTTCAAGACACTTGTGTGGCAGTGAAGGTACGTGTTACATACCCCACTCGGGAAAAAAAGAGAGTTTGAAAGTATCATTCAAGGTACATCTTGTTCCACTTACGTAAACCGTTTTTGAAAACATCTGTGGAGACCACAGATAGCACGGCAGGATACTCAACTTTGTGAAACAACACTGTGCGCGATGCATCCTTCAATTACCCTCTAGTCTCACCAAGTTGGTAATGTTTGACAACACGAATGAAAGTGTACGGGAAGTGCCGTGCCTTCCAGTCTGGGAAGGAACACGGTGGGGAGCCCATCATTCATCCAACATCTTGTTGGACTATGTTAGGAGTGTTTGAAACGACCAATATATGCAGTCCTGTGTGATCAAGTCTGTGAAACCACAGTCTACTTCCTGTTTCACTGCGTGGGTCATGTTTCAAAACACATGCGTGGAGTATAAATAATTGTTCTATACTCAATCCTGTGAGTAAAATCTAGGGGGATTCCAGGTTTAAACCTCTGTAGTGTTTCTGGGTGTTAGTAGTGCTTGAATTCAGATGGCAACACTAATGAGGGAAGTTTAATATGCCAACCTTTGTGAAATCACACTGTGCGGGATGCAGCACTCTGTGACCGTCTTGATTCACAAAGAGAGTAACATTTGAAATCACACGTATAGAGGTAGGAGCAACGTGTTATACTCACAACCCTGAGAAAACACTGTGGGATACACTGCATTCCACAAACATCTTGTTTCATTATGTGAATGGTGTTCGAAGACAAAATATTCGTTGAATAAAGTTTTACCCACAGCGTTCCTTCACATCGTTGAGTAGATAACACATACCTTCATGCATATGTTTTCAAATATTACTAAGTCAGGGAATTAAGATACGACTAGCCGCATTCCTCACAGTGTAGTTTCACAGAGCTGAGGATACTGCATTTCCTACATTGGTTTGCGCATCATTTTTCTAACACTACTAACATACTGTAAAAGATGTATGCCTTCTCCACAGTGTTCTTTCACATGATTGAGTGTATTAAGTGTATTTCACTTTCCTTATACTACCATGCGTGTGTTTACAAAAGGTTACTTAGTGAAAAAGATGTTATCTGAATTGTGCATTGTTCACAGTGTTGGTTCACAGAATTAAGGCTAGTGTTCTTTCCTCATTGGTCTCCATGTGTTTCCACAAACTACTAACAGTAAAATAATATGTCAGTTCAGTGATAAGTTCCCCACAGTGTTCTTTCACTGAGGTGAGTGTATAACAATTTATACTCCAGTCATATGTGTTTAAGAATTACAAACTTAGTAATACAAAGCAGTAACTGAATAAAGGATTCTGCTCAAAGCTGTTTCACAGAGCTGAGAATACAGTACTTCTCTCATTGATCTATGCATCTATTTTGAAACCCTACATAGTGGAAAAAAGATGTTAGTTCAATGATGGGTTCCTTTCAGTGATCTTTCACAGAGTTGGGTATCTCATACCTATTATTGCCATGAATGTGTTTTGAACATTGCTATCTTAATGAAACTACATGGTAACTGAATGATGTAGTCCATGTAGTGTTATTTCACAGAATACAGTATACCACACTTCCCTCATTGGTCTCCACATCTGCTTTCAAACACTAATAACATAGTGAAACAAGATGGTAATCGAGTGACTTATTCCTCACAGCGTTCTTTCACAGATTTAGATTTACCTTACACTTCCATGCATGTGTTTTGAAACATTATTAACAGAGACACAAGATGTTGATAGAAGGTCTCATTTTGCACAGATTGTTTCAGAGTTGTGGATACTGCTCTTTGCTCATTGTTTCGGCATCTGTTTTCAAACCCCACTAATATAGTGAAACAAGATGTTCGTTGAATGATGCATTCTACAGAGTGTTCTTTCAGAGTTGACTGTCTCACTCTTACCTTTTACTTCCGTGCATGTGTTTACAAACCTTAGTAAAATAAGACGGTAATTGTTTTCGGTATTCCGCACATCGTTGTATCACAGAGCTAAGGATACCCCGTTTCCCACGTTGGTGTGTGTCAGCATCTAAATTCAAACAATAAAAGGGGCTCTTGGGTGGCTCTGTAGGTTAAACATTCTGACTTCGGCTTAGGTCATGATCTCATAGTTCATGGATTTGAGCCCGTGTCAGGTTCTGTGCTGACAGCCAGCTCAAAGCCTGTAGCTGGCTTCGGATTCTGTATCTGCCTTTCTCTCTGACCTCCCCTTGTTCATGCTGTCTCTCAGAAATAACTAAAACATTTAAAAATTTAAAAATAAATTAAAAATTCAAACAATAACATAGTGAAAAAAGATCTAGTTGAGTGATGCATTTCATAGAGGGTTTTTCACAAAGTTGAGTGTCTCACCCTTACCTTAGACTTCCCTGCATGTGAGTTCAAAACATTATTAACTTGGCGAAACAAGACTGTAACTCTATGTTGCATTCAGCACAGTGCTCTTTCACAGAGCTGAGGATACTGTATTTCCCACGTTGGTCTCCGCATGTTTTCAAATACTAACATAATGAAACAAGATGTTAATTGAGTGATACATTCCCCACAGTTTCTTTCTCAGAGTATAATGTGTAACACTTTCCTTATACTTCCATGCGTGTGTTTTGAAACATTACCAACTTAGTGAAACTAGATGGTTACTGCATGCAGCATTCCTCACTGTGTGGTTTCTTAGAGTGGAGTATTCTGCATTTCCCTCTCCTCTCTGCATCTGTTTTCGCTACTTATAGTGAAACCCAATGTTTGCTGAGTGAAGCATACCACACAGTGTTCTTTCACAAGGTCTCACACTTACCTTATACTTCCATGCATGTCTTGCCGTACATTTCTAACCGTGAAATAAGAAGGCAACTGAATCTTGCATTCTGCACAGTGTTGTTTGACAGTTGAGGATACTTCTTTTCCCTCCTTTGTCTCTGCATATGTTTTCACCCAACTAACATAGTGAAGTGAAACAAGATGTTAGTCAAGTGATATATTTACCACAGTGTTCTTTCACAGAGTTGACTTTCTAAAACTTACATTACACTCCCAAGCATGTGTTTTCAAACATTGCTGTTAGTGAAACAAGGTAACTGAAGCATTCTTCACAGAGTTGTTTAACAGAGCTGAGGACACTGCACTTCCCTCATTATTCTCTGCATATGTTTACAAACACTACTAAAGTAGTGAAACAAGATGTTATTTGAATGTGTTCCCCACAGTGGTCTTTCACAGAGTTGAGTGTACAACGTTTATCTTGTTATTCTGTTTCAGTTCGTTAACGGGCACCCTGGCAGGAGTGTTTTAGAAATTTATTCCAATGAGACTTGCTACTATTTATTAAGAACCTAAGAGCTCTCCCCATTTATCCTTCTTACACAAAGCCTAACATATACAAATTTGTGAGAAAAAAAATCAAAATTTCTTTTTTCCTTTCATAGTTTGTCAAGTCGATTCCATATTCATTCTGTGGTTGGCAGAATGAAGACAAGAAAGGTCGGTTGGTGAGGCCACTGGTATGCCATCGAATATTGACTTAATGACACTTCGGATCAAGCAGTGTTTTAGCTACACCAGACAGGGTTCTTCTCAGTAACTCAGCGTTTGTTAGGAGACAGATACAAAAAGAACATTATAGTTGATCTTTAAACAACGCACTTCTGCACAATGAAAAAAATCTGTATCACTTCTCGTTTCCTTCCAAATCTAACTGCACTGCTACACTAATCATGTACTGTTGACTTTCGAAGACTTCCTGATAACATAAAGTCAACCAACACATATTTTTTTATGTAATTTATGTGCTAGACTGTATTCTTATAAAGCAATAGAGAATATAAAATGTTATTAGGAAAGTGGTAAGAAAGAGAAAAAATGGGACTGTACTGTATTACTGAAAAAATATTTGCTTATAAATAGACCCATGCAGGTCAAACCCACATTGTTCAAGGGTCAACTATACGTGACAGTAACAAAAGGGCAATGATAAAGCAGTACATGAAGGGTAGTCATTACGAAGAGGAGATCAACTCTGCTTTGAGGATTCAGGGAAGGCTTGATAGGGATAGATAATCAAGCTCTCTCTTGAAAGACAGTTGGAGTGGATTCAAGTTCCCATCAGAGGCCATACCTTGTGCCAAAGAGAGGAGGTATGGTACAGTTGAGAGTTTGGTAGTGTTGGATGGTAGGTCCAAAGTGGGGTGGAGAAAGCTGCAGAAGAATGCTTTGGCGACCTGGGCAAATGGGATGAGATCACGGAGGGTCTCCTCTTCCAGGTTCAGGAACTTGGGCCATTATCTCTAATAAAAGGAGAATTTTTGAAGGATATTAAACAGCCTGTACTGGATGCTTTCTGTCTGCCTTTCCATGTATGCTCTCCATCGTCTTTGGTCTGTCTGTACTTTAGGAGGCCAACTTCCATTCATGACACCAGTTGGTATCTTAGTTTCCTAGGATTGCCATCACAAAATACCACAAACCAGGTGGCTTATTCATTAACAGTTCTGGAGGTTGGAAGTCTGGAACCCAGGCGTCAGCAGGATTGATTTCGTCAGGAGGCTCTGAAGGAGAGTCTGTTTATGCCTCTCTCCTAGCTTCCGGTATTTGCTTGCTGGGCCATTCTTAGCTTGTGGATGTGTCATTCCAATCTCTGCTGGTCTTCACACGACATATTCCACCATGTCTCTAAGAAGACAGCATCATAGGTGGGTGACTGTGAACTGGGGAAAATAAAAACGGACCGCGATACGGAAGCATGGAGGGGAGTTATCGCTCCACACCCCCGTGGAGAGACAAAGGGAAAAGAGTAGCTAAAACTGCTCCTAGAACTCTCCCTGGAAAAGATAAACCTCAGAAAGGAGAGGGATCCTATCACCCCATCTCTAACCACAGGGTGTTCAGAGAGAAATGCTCTCTCTATCTGCGAGGCTTCTTTGGGCTGGGTGCCCCTGTCCCGGAAATTCCCTCTGCTATAGACTGTATGGCAGGGACTCGGTCGGCATCAGGAGAAACTGCTCCCTTAGTCTATTCCCAGCTAGGAAGAGCCCTTGGTTGTGCTTGTGGGATTACATTTTAGGTGTTATCATTACTGCACATGCAGTAAGAACTGGACATGACACTGGGTTCAGGACGTAAAACATGGCCCACTTTGGCTGCACCCACTGCACAGTGAGTTTGGACCCAAAAGAGTGATTTGCAATGCTTAGTTCCAGAAGGGACTGGAGCACCGCCGTTTTTCTCCCCACAACCACCAAGGCAGGGCCTCAGGGAGCGGCCCACAGTGACCCATAGTGGAGGCTAGACCCACCTGTCATTGCATAGCTACTTTGTTACCTGACCTGGATAGATGCTACATACAGAAACAGACAGCTCCACTCCGAAGACCAGTATTGATGTATTGCCGTGATTAACGGCAATTTTGCTATTCAGATATATTCTCCTTTATCTCATTCTTCTCTCTCCCCTTGGACTGGGTATTCTGGTTATAGGTTTGCTTAAAGAGTCATATCTAATCCATTCTCCATACATATTCTACACCTCTGTCGTTACTTTCCTTCCTGTCTCTCTGGAATAATCAGACCATATAGTTTCCAGGGTAACCTTATCTTCTTTTTTTTTCTCTCCTCACCTCCTGATGTATTCTCCTTTTTCTCTATTTGAATTAAGCCTTTTAGTCTATCTGCCTTGTCAAACTTCAATTTCTCATTCTCCCTACCCCTGTCACTTCTTTTTGTATATGTTCTTCTATCAGCACTGCCTCCACGCCGCTCTTTATTAGTAGCTGGGATTTCTGGTTTCGTGTTTTAAACTGTCTTTTGTCTTTTGTTGTTTGGGGAGTTGACGTAATGCACTTCCATCAAGGGTCTTCACGTCTCTTTTCTAACCTTACTGACTTAGTGAGACAAGGTATTACTAGAATGATGGATTCCTCAAAATTTCTATAAAAGAGTTAAGCATATATAAATTTACCTCATCTTCCATGAGTACGTTTTCAACATTACTAACAGGGTAACGAGACAGTAACTGAATGCTACATTCCGCACTATGTGGTCTCAAAAAATTGATTAAAATGACCTCTCCTCATTGGTCTCGTCATCTGTATTAACATCGTGAAAGAACATGTTACCTGAATGATTGGTTCCCGACTGTGTTCTTTCTGAGAATGGAATCTATAACATTTGATTATAGTACCGTCCGTGTTTCACCCATTACTCTCACTGAAACAAAAAGGGAACTTGCTGCTGCATCCAAATCGTGTTTTCTCACAGATTTGATGACAATGCTTCCATCAAGGTTCTTCACATCTGTTTTCTAACACTTCTGACATAGTGAAACAAGGTATACCTGAATGATGGGTTCCCCAAATTTTCTTTAACAGACTTAAGCATATATAGCATGTTCCTCATCTTCCATTCAGGCGTTTTGAACAATTACTACCTTAGTGAAGCAAGACGGTACGTAAAAATGCTTCATGACGCACAAGTTTGTCTCCAAAAGATCATATTACATTTTCCTCATTGGTCAAAGCATCTGTAATAACATCGTGAAACTACATGTTACCTGAAGGATGGGTTCTCCACTGTGTTCTTTCTTTCACAGAGGTGAATACGTAACCCTTGCCTTATAGCTCCACAAGTGTTACGCACTTTACTCCTTTACTTCAACAAAATGTGGGCCTTTGCTGAATCCGAGTTGCGAAGTCTCACAGAGGTGAGGATGAGGCCCTTCCCTCAATGTTCTTCACATGTGTATTCTAACACTACTGACACAGTGAAACAATGTATGCCTTGAAGGATTTGTTCCCCAAATTTTCTTTAACAGTTGAGTATGTATAACATTTACCTCATCTTCCATGCATACTTTTTCAACATTACTACCTTACCGAAACAAGACGTAACTGAATGCTACATTACGCACATTGTGGTCTCAAAAATTTGATCATATTGCACTTTCCTCGTTGGTCTCGTCTTATGTATTAACAGCGTGAAACATGTTACCTGAAGGATGGGTTCCCGATTGTGTTCTTTCACAGGGTTGAATTTATAACCTTTGCCTTATATTTCCCACAAGGGTTTCACACATTACTCCCTTACTCAAACAAAATGGGAACAGTTGCTGCTTCCGCATCGTGTTTCCTCAGGGTTGACGATAATGCCCTTCAATCAACGCTCTTCACATCTCTTTTCTAACCCTACTGACAAGTTATTGCTGGAATGATGTGTTCCCCAAATTCCCTCTAACAGTGTTTTGCCTACATTGCATTTAACTCGTCTTCCACTCATGAGTTTTCAACGTTAATAACGTAGTGAAACGAGGCGCTAATTGAGTGCTCCATTCCGCACAATGTGGTCTCAATAAGTTGACCATATTGCACTCTCCTTATTGGTCTCGGCATCTATAATTACATCGTGAAACAATATGTTACCTGAACGATGGTTTCCCCACTGTGTTCTTTCAGAGTTCATTCTACAGCATTATGTAGCATGTACCATTATATATATACATGTATATATACATATAACGTTTATATATACATATAATATGTATTTCGACCTGGTATGGAATGCTGCATTCCGCACAGTGTGGTCTGAAACAGCAAGCAGAGTGCATTTCGCGCATTGGTCTCGACAAAGGCATTGTTCTACTAGGAACACAGTGAATTGGGAAGTTAGTTGAATTAGTCCTGTCCCCGCGTTGTTCGTTCACAGAGTTGAGTATACACCTCTTCATCTTATTCTTCCACGCAAGAGTTTTCATTCTCTTATTAAACACCCAGGTAACCGAATGCTCCATTTCGCACTGTGTTGTTTCACAGAGCTGAACCGTCTTCGCTTCCCACATAGGTTTCCCAATTGTATTTTAACTATACAATCATAGTGAAACAAGACCTCAGTTGAATGAGGTGTTCCCCACACCGTTCCCTTACAAGGTTGAGTATGTAACACGTTACTAACCAAAGATTCCAGGCATGTGTTTTTAAAGTTAAAAATACCTAAACGACCTGGAATGCTGCATTCCGCATGGTGTGGTCTCACAGAATGAGCACAGTGCACTTCCTACATTGGTCTCCACAGCGTTATTCCAACAGTACGAACACAGTGAATCATGACGAACACAGTGAATCATGGGGTCTACCCCACAGGCTTTCTTCATAGAGTATATAACACAGCTTATTCTCCCATACAGGAGTCGTCAAAACTCCCTAACTTAGTGAAACACCCAGGCAACTGAATGCTGCATCCGCCCAGGGTTGATTCACAGAGACCCTGCTTCAGAGGTTTCTGCAAGGGTATTCTAACACTACTAACATAGAGAAACAAGACCTTAGTTTAATGAGGCGTTCTCCACAGCGTTCATGCACCGAGTTGAGTATGTAGCACTTAACTGAAGCTTCCGTGCGTGTGTTTTCCAAGAGTACCAACGTAGTGACCCAACCTGGGTAATTGAGTACCATATTCCACACAGCGTGGTTTCTCAGACTGAGAACATTACACTTCCCACATTGGTCTCCACAACTGTATCCTAACACAAGGAACACAGGGAATCATGACGTTCCTTGAATGAGGACTGCCGCTCAAGTGCTCATTCGTTTTCTAGGGTGTGACTATTGTTGGAATTCAGAGAGGGACCAAGAAAGAAGTGCATGCTGCCAAACTCTGTGTAATCACGTTGTGCAGAATGAAGCACTCTTGCTTCACAAAGTCTTGCTTCACAAAGAGAGTAACTTAAAACACATGAATCGAGGCTTGAGGAACACGTTATAATCACAACCTTGAAGTAACACTGTGGCATACCCTTCATTCCGCTAACATCTTTTTTCACCGTGTGAATAAGGTTTGAAAACGGATGTTGACAGTATGGTGGCAAGTGCAGTATGCTGAAATCTGGGAAACAAATGTAGGAGTGATGCTGCATTGACTTACCATCTTGTTTCATTAAGTAACTGACGTTTGGAAACACGTGCAGGGAAGTAAATTGTGTGCTATTTACGCAACTCTGTGATAAAAAAAACTGTAGAAGAGCCATCTTTCACGGAGTTTCACTGTTAGTAGAGTTGGAACTCAAATGTAGAGACAAATGAAGGAACTTCAGTATCCTCGACACTGTGAGACAGCACTGTACAATGCAGCAATCACTTCCCACCTTCCTTCACAATGTTACCTGCATTTGAGAACACATGTTTCAAATTTCAAATTTCACAGAAATCTGTGGCGAATCCTGCATTCAATTTGAACGTCGTGTTTCTCTAGGAGAGTAGTGTTAGATTACATGTGGAGACCATAGCGGAGAGTGGAGGACACTCAAATCTGGGGAACACCACTGGCCAAAATAGAGCAATCACTGCTCTTCTTTCACTGAGCGAGAAATGTTTGAAAACACTTTGGTCAAGGAGGAATGTGCATGTTCTACACTCAACTCTGAGAAGGGACACAGTGGGGAACCCATCACTCAACTAACATTTTGTTTGACTGTGGTAGTGTTTGAAACCAGATGTAGCGACCACTCAGGAAGTGCAGTATGCTCAACTCTGTGAAACAACCCTATGCGGAAAGGCCCATTCAGTTAACATCTTGGTTCACGAAGTTACTAAAGTTTCAAGACACTTGTGTGGCAGTGAAGGTACGTGTTACATACCCCACTCGGGAAAAAAAGAGAGTTTGAAAGTATCATTCAAGGTACATCTTGTTCCACTTACGTAAACCGTTTTTGAAAACATCTGTGGAGACCACAGATAGCACGGCAGGATACTCAACTTTGTGAAACAACACTGTGCGCGATGCATCCTTCAATTACCCTCTAGTCTCACCAAGTTGGTAATGTTTGACAACACGAATGAAAGTGTACGGGAAGTGCCGTGCCTTCCAGTCTGGGAAGGAACACGGTGGGGAGCCCATCATTCATCCAACATCTTGTTGGACTATGTTAGGAGTGTTTGAAACGACCAATATATGCAGTCCTGTGTGATCAAGTCTGTGAAACCACAGTCTACTTCCTGTTTCACTGCGTGGGTCATGTTTCAAAACACATGCGTGGAGTATAAATAATTGTTCTATACTCAATCCTGTGAGTAAAATCTAGGGGGATTCCAGGTTTAAACCTCTGTAGTGTTTCTGGGTGTTAGTAGTGCTTGAATTCAGATGGCAACACTAATGAGGGAAGTTTAATATGCCAACCTTTGTGAAATCACACTGTGCGGGATGCAGCACTCTGTGACCGTCTTGATTCACAAAGAGAGTAACATTTGAAATCACACGTATAGAGGTAGGAGCAACGTGTTATACTCACAACCCTGAGAAAACACTGTGGGATACACTGCATTCCACAAACATCTTGTTTCATTATGTGAATGGTGTTCGAAGACAAAATATTCGTTGAATAAAGTTTTACCCACAGCGTTCCTTCACATCGTTGAGTAGATAACACATACCTTCATGCATATGTTTTCAAATATTACTAAGTCAGGGAATTAAGATACGACTAGCCGCATTCCTCACAGTGTAGTTTCACAGAGCTGAGGATACTGCATTTCCTACATTGGTTTGCGCATCATTTTTCTAACACTACTAACATACTGTAAAAGATGTATGCCTTCTCCACAGTGTTCTTTCACATGATTGAGTGTATTAAGTGTATTTCACTTTCCTTATACTACCATGCGTGTGTTTACAAAAGGTTACTTAGTGAAAAAGATGTTATCTGAATTGTGCATTGTTCACAGTGTTGGTTCACAGAATTAAGGCTAGTGTTCTTTCCTCATTGGTCTCCATGTGTTTCCACAAACTACTAACAGTAAAATAATATGTCAGTTCAGTGATAAGTTCCCCACAGTGTTCTTTCACTGAGGTGAGTGTATAACAATTTATACTCCAGTCATATGTGTTTAAGAATTACAAACTTAGTAATACAAAGCAGTAACTGAATAAAGGATTCTGCTCAAAGCTGTTTCACAGAGCTGAGAATACAGTACTTCTCTCATTGATCTATGCATCTATTTTGAAACCCTACATAGTGGAAAAAAGATGTTAGTTCAATGATGGGTTCCTTTCAGTGATCTTTCACAGAGTTGGGTATCTCATACCTATTATTGCCATGAATGTGTTTTGAACATTGCTATCTTAATGAAACTACATGGTAACTGAATGATGTAGTCCATGTAGTGTTATTTCACAGAATACAGTATACCACACTTCCCTCATTGGTCTCCACATCTGCTTTCAAACACTAATAACATAGTGAAACAAGATGGTAATCGAGTGACTTATTCCTCACAGCGTTCTTTCACAGATTTAGATTTACCTTACACTTCCATGCATGTGTTTTGAAACATTATTAACAGAGACACAAGATGTTGATAGAAGGTCTCATTTTGCACAGATTGTTTCAGAGTTGTGGATACTGCTCTTTGCTCATTGTTTCGGCATCTGTTTTCAAACCCCACTAATATAGTGAAACAAGATGTTCGTTGAATGATGCATTCTACAGAGTGTTCTTTCAGAGTTGACTGTCTCACTCTTACCTTTTACTTCCGTGCATGTGTTTACAAACCTTAGTAAAATAAGACGGTAATTGTTTTCGGTATTCCGCACATCGTTGTATCACAGAGCTAAGGATACCCCGTTTCCCACGTTGGTGTGTGTCAGCATCTAAATTCAAACAATAAAAGGGGCTCTTGGGTGGCTCTGTAGGTTAAACATTCTGACTTCGGCTTAGGTCATGATCTCATAGTTCATGGATTTGAGCCCGTGTCAGGTTCTGTGCTGACAGCCAGCTCAAAGCCTGTAGCTGGCTTCGGATTCTGTATCTGCCTTTCTCTCTGACCTCCCCTTGTTCATGCTGTCTCTCAGAAATAACTAAAACATTTAAAAATTTAAAAATAAATTAAAAATTCAAACAATAACATAGTGAAAAAAGATCTAGTTGAGTGATGCATTTCATAGAGGGTTTTTCACAAAGTTGAGTGTCTCACCCTTACCTTAGACTTCCCTGCATGTGAGTTCAAAACATTATTAACTTGGCGAAACAAGACTGTAACTCTATGTTGCATTCAGCACAGTGCTCTTTCACAGAGCTGAGGATACTGTATTTCCCACGTTGGTCTCCGCATGTTTTCAAATACTAACATAATGAAACAAGATGTTAATTGAGTGATACATTCCCCACAGTTTCTTTCTCAGAGTATAATGTGTAACACTTTCCTTATACTTCCATGCGTGTGTTTTGAAACATTACCAACTTAGTGAAACTAGATGGTTACTGCATGCAGCATTCCTCACTGTGTGGTTTCTTAGAGTGGAGTATTCTGCATTTCCCTCTCCTCTCTGCATCTGTTTTCGCTACTTATAGTGAAACCCAATGTTTGCTGAGTGAAGCATACCACACAGTGTTCTTTCACAAGGTCTCACACTTACCTTATACTTCCATGCATGTCTTGCCGTACATTTCTAACCGTGAAATAAGAAGGCAACTGAATCTTGCATTCTGCACAGTGTTGTTTGACAGTTGAGGATACTTCTTTTCCCTCCTTTGTCTCTGCATATGTTTTCACCCAACTAACATAGTGAAGTGAAACAAGATGTTAGTCAAGTGATATATTTACCACAGTGTTCTTTCACAGAGTTGACTTTCTAAAACTTACATTACACTCCCAAGCATGTGTTTTCAAACATTGCTGTTAGTGAAACAAGGTAACTGAAGCATTCTTCACAGAGTTGTTTAACAGAGCTGAGGACACTGCACTTCCCTCATTATTCTCTGCATATGTTTACAAACACTACTAAAGTAGTGAAACAAGATGTTATTTGAATGTGTTCCCCACAGTGGTCTTTCACAGAGTTGAGTGTACAACGTTTATCTTGTTATTCTGTTTCAGTTCGTTAACGGGCACCCTGGCAGGAGTGTTTTAGAAATTTATTCCAATGAGACTTGCTACTATTTATTAAGAACCTAAGAGCTCTCCCCATTTATCCTTCTTACACAAAGCCTAACATATACAAATTTGTGAGAAAAAAAATCAAAATTTCTTTTTTCCTTTCATAGTTTGTCAAGTCGATTCCATATTCATTCTGTGGTTGGCAGAATGAAGACAAGAAAGGTCGGTTGGTGAGGCCACTGGTATGCCATCGAATATTGACTTAATGACACTTCGGATCAAGCAGTGTTTTAGCTACACCAGACAGGGTTCTTCTCAGTAACTCAGCGTTTGTTAGGAGACAGATACAAAAAGAACATTATAGTTGATCTTTAAACAACGCACTTCTGCACAATGAAAAAAATCTGTATCACTTCTCGTTTCCTTCCAAATCTAACTGCACTGCTACACTAATCATGTACTGTTGACTTTCGAAGACTTCCTGATAACATAAAGTCAACCAACACATATTTTTTTATGTAATTTATGTGCTAGACTGTATTCTTATAAAGCAATAGAGAATATAAAATGTTATTAGGAAAGTGGTAAGAAAGAGAAAAAATGGGACTGTACTGTATTACTGAAAAAATATTTGCTTATAAATAGACCCATGCAGGTCAAACCCACATTGTTCAAGGGTCAACTATACGTGACAGTAACAAAAGGGCAATGATAAAGCAGTACATGAAGGGTAGTCATTACGAAGAGGAGATCAACTCTGCTTTGAGGATTCAGGGAAGGCTTGATAGGGATAGATAATCAAGCTCTCTCTTGAAAGACAGTTGGAGTGGATTCAAGTTCCCATCAGAGGCCATACCTTGTGCCAAAGAGAGGAGGTATGGTACAGTTGAGAGTTTGGTAGTGTTGGATGGTAGGTCCAAAGTGGGGTGGAGAAAGCTGCAGAAGAATGCTTTGGCGACCTGGGCAAATGGGATGAGATCACGGAGGGTCTCCTCTTCCAGGTTCAGGAACTTGGGCCATTATCTCTAATAAAAGGAGAATTTTTGAAGGATATTAAACAGCCTGTACTGGATGCTTTCTGTCTGCCTTTCCATGTATGCTCTCCATCGTCTTTGGTCTGTCTGTACTTTAGGAGGCCAACTTCCATTCATGACACCAGTTGGTATCTTAGTTTCCTAGGATTGCCATCACAAAATACCACAAACCAGGTGGCTTATTCATTAACAGTTCTGGAGGTTGGAAGTCTGGAACCCAGGCGTCAGCAGGATTGATTTCGTCAGGAGGCTCTGAAGGAGAGTCTGTTTATGCCTCTCTCCTAGCTTCCGGTATTTGCTTGCTGGGCCATTCTTAGCTTGTGGATGTGTCATTCCAATCTCTGCTGGTCTTCACACGACATATTCCACCATGTCTCTAAGAAGACAGCATCATAGGTGGGTGACTGTGAACTGGGGAAAATAAAAACGGACCGCGATACGGAAGCATGGAGGGGAGTTATCGCTCCACACCCCCGTGGAGAGACAAAGGGAAAAGAGTAGCTAAAACTGCTCCTAGAACTCTCCCTGGAAAAGATAAACCTCAGAAAGGAGAGGGATCCTATCACCCCATCTCTAACCACAGGGTGTTCAGAGAGAAATGCTCTCTCTATCTGCGAGGCTTCTTTGGGCTGGGTGCCCCTGTCCCGGAAATTCCCTCTGCTATAGACTGTATGGCAGGGACTCGGTCGGCATCAGGAGAAACTGCTCCCTTAGTCTATTCCCAGCTAGGAAGAGCCCTTGGTTGTGCTTGTGGGATTACATTTTAGGTGTTATCATTACTGCACATGCAGTAAGAACTGGACATGACACTGGGTTCAGGACGTAAAACATGGCCCACTTTGGCTGCACCCACTGCACAGTGAGTTTGGACCCAAAAGAGTGATTTGCAATGCTTAGTTCCAGAAGGGACTGGAGCACCGCCGTTTTTCTCCCCACAACCACCAAGGCAGGGCCTCAGGGAGCGGCCCACAGTGACCCATAGTGGAGGCTAGACCCACCTGTCATTGCATAGCTACTTTGTTACCTGACCTGGATAGATGCTACATACAGAAACAGACAGCTCCACTCCGAAGACCAGTATTGATGTATTGCCGTGATTAACGGCAATTTTGCTATTCAGATATATTCTCCTTTATCTCATTCTTCTCTCTCCCCTTGGACTGGGTATTCTGGTTATAGGTTTGCTTAAAGAGTCATATCTAATCCATTCTCCATACATATTCTACACCTCTGTCGTTACTTTCCTTCCTGTCTCTCTGGAATAATCAGACCATATAGTTTCCAGGGTAACCTTATCTTCTTTTTTTTTCTCTCCTCACCTCCTGATGTATTCTCCTTTTTCTCTATTTGAATTAAGCCTTTTAGTCTATCTGCCTTGTCAAACTTCAATTTCTCATTCTCCCTACCCCTGTCACTTCTTTTTGTATATGTTCTTCTATCAGCACTGCCTCCACGCCGCTCTTTATTAGTAGCTGGGATTTCTGGTTTCGTGTTTTAAACTGTCTTTTGTCTTTTGTTGTTTGGGGAGTTGACGTAATGCACTTCCATCAAGGGTCTTCACGTCTCTTTTCTAACCTTACTGACTTAGTGAGACAAGGTATTACTAGAATGATGGATTCCTCAAAATTTCTATAAAAGAGTTAAGCATATATAAATTTACCTCATCTTCCATGAGTACGTTTTCAACATTACTAACAGGGTAACGAGACAGTAACTGAATGCTACATTCCGCACTATGTGGTCTCAAAAAATTGATTAAAATGACCTCTCCTCATTGGTCTCGTCATCTGTATTAACATCGTGAAAGAACATGTTACCTGAATGATTGGTTCCCGACTGTGTTCTTTCTGAGAATGGAATCTATAACATTTGATTATAGTACCGTCCGTGTTTCACCCATTACTCTCACTGAAACAAAAAGGGAACTTGCTGCTGCATCCAAATCGTGTTTTCTCACAGATTTGATGACAATGCTTCCATCAAGGTTCTTCACATCTGTTTTCTAACACTTCTGACATAGTGAAACAAGGTATACCTGAATGATGGGTTCCCCAAATTTTCTTTAACAGACTTAAGCATATATAGCATGTTCCTCATCTTCCATTCAGGCGTTTTGAACAATTACTACCTTAGTGAAGCAAGACGGTACGTAAAAATGCTTCATGACGCACAAGTTTGTCTCCAAAAGATCATATTACATTTTCCTCATTGGTCAAAGCATCTGTAATAACATCGTGAAACTACATGTTACCTGAAGGATGGGTTCTCCACTGTGTTCTTTCTTTCACAGAGGTGAATACGTAACCCTTGCCTTATAGCTCCACAAGTGTTACGCACTTTACTCCTTTACTTCAACAAAATGTGGGCCTTTGCTGAATCCGAGTTGCGAAGTCTCACAGAGGTGAGGATGAGGCCCTTCCCTCAATGTTCTTCACATGTGTATTCTAACACTACTGACACAGTGAAACAATGTATGCCTTGAAGGATTTGTTCCCCAAATTTTCTTTAACAGTTGAGTATGTATAACATTTACCTCATCTTCCATGCATACTTTTTCAACATTACTACCTTACCGAAACAAGACGTAACTGAATGCTACATTACGCACATTGTGGTCTCAAAAATTTGATCATATTGCACTTTCCTCGTTGGTCTCGTCTTATGTATTAACAGCGTGAAACATGTTACCTGAAGGATGGGTTCCCGATTGTGTTCTTTCACAGGGTTGAATTTATAACCTTTGCCTTATATTTCCCACAAGGGTTTCACACATTACTCCCTTACTCAAACAAAATGGGAACAGTTGCTGCTTCCGCATCGTGTTTCCTCAGGGTTGACGATAATGCCCTTCAATCAACGCTCTTCACATCTCTTTTCTAACCCTACTGACAAGTTATTGCTGGAATGATGTGTTCCCCAAATTCCCTCTAACAGTGTTTTGCCTACATTGCATTTAACTCGTCTTCCACTCATGAGTTTTCAACGTTAATAACGTAGTGAAACGAGGCGCTAATTGAGTGCTCCATTCCGCACAATGTGGTCTCAATAAGTTGACCATATTGCACTCTCCTTATTGGTCTCGGCATCTATAATTACATCGTGAAACAATATGTTACCTGAACGATGGTTTCCCCACTGTGTTCTTTCAGAGTTCATTCTACAGCATTATGTAGCATGTACCATTATATATATACATGTATATATACATATAACGTTTATATATACATATAATATGTATTTCGACCTGGTATGGAATGCTGCATTCCGCACAGTGTGGTCTGAAACAGCAAGCAGAGTGCATTTCGCGCATTGGTCTCGACAAAGGCATTGTTCTACTAGGAACACAGTGAATTGGGAAGTTAGTTGAATTAGTCCTGTCCCCGCGTTGTTCGTTCACAGAGTTGAGTATACACCTCTTCATCTTATTCTTCCACGCAAGAGTTTTCATTCTCTTATTAAACACCCAGGTAACCGAATGCTCCATTTCGCACTGTGTTGTTTCACAGAGCTGAACCGTCTTCGCTTCCCACATAGGTTTCCCAATTGTATTTTAACTATACAATCATAGTGAAACAAGACCTCAGTTGAATGAGGTGTTCCCCACACCGTTCCCTTACAAGGTTGAGTATGTAACACGTTACTAACCAAAGATTCCAGGCATGTGTTTTTAAAGTTAAAAATACCTAAACGACCTGGAATGCTGCATTCCGCATGGTGTGGTCTCACAGAATGAGCACAGTGCACTTCCTACATTGGTCTCCACAGCGTTATTCCAACAGTACGAACACAGTGAATCATGACGAACACAGTGAATCATGGGGTCTACCCCACAGGCTTTCTTCATAGAGTATATAACACAGCTTATTCTCCCATACAGGAGTCGTCAAAACTCCCTAACTTAGTGAAACACCCAGGCAACTGAATGCTGCATCCGCCCAGGGTTGATTCACAGAGACCCTGCTTCAGAGGTTTCTGCAAGGGTATTCTAACACTACTAACATAGAGAAACAAGACCTTAGTTTAATGAGGCGTTCTCCACAGCGTTCATGCACCGAGTTGAGTATGTAGCACTTAACTGAAGCTTCCGTGCGTGTGTTTTCCAAGAGTACCAACGTAGTGACCCAACCTGGGTAATTGAGTACCATATTCCACACAGCGTGGTTTCTCAGACTGAGAACATTACACTTCCCACATTGGTCTCCACAACTGTATCCTAACACAAGGAACACAGGGAATCATGACGTTCCTTGAATGAGGACTGCCGCTCAAGTGCTCATTCGTTTTCTAGGGTGTGACTATTGTTGGAATTCAGAGAGGGACCAAGAAAGAAGTGCATGCTGCCAAACTCTGTGTAATCACGTTGTGCAGAATGAAGCACTCTTGCTTCACAAAGTCTTGCTTCACAAAGAGAGTAACTTAAAACACATGAATCGAGGCTTGAGGAACACGTTATAATCACAACCTTGAAGTAACACTGTGGCATACCCTTCATTCCGCTAACATCTTTTTTCACCGTGTGAATAAGGTTTGAAAACGGATGTTGACAGTATGGTGGCAAGTGCAGTATGCTGAAATCTGGGAAACAAATGTAGGAGTGATGCTGCATTGACTTACCATCTTGTTTCATTAAGTAACTGACGTTTGGAAACACGTGCAGGGAAGTAAATTGTGTGCTATTTACGCAACTCTGTGATAAAAAAAACTGTAGAAGAGCCATCTTTCACGGAGTTTCACTGTTAGTAGAGTTGGAACTCAAATGTAGAGACAAATGAAGGAACTTCAGTATCCTCGACACTGTGAGACAGCACTGTACAATGCAGCAATCACTTCCCACCTTCCTTCACAATGTTACCTGCATTTGAGAACACATGTTTCAAATTTCAAATTTCACAGAAATCTGTGGCGAATCCTGCATTCAATTTGAACGTCGTGTTTCTCTAGGAGAGTAGTGTTAGATTACATGTGGAGACCATAGCGGAGAGTGGAGGACACTCAAATCTGGGGAACACCACTGGCCAAAATAGAGCAATCACTGCTCTTCTTTCACTGAGCGAGAAATGTTTGAAAACACTTTGGTCAAGGAGGAATGTGCATGTTCTACACTCAACTCTGAGAAGGGACACAGTGGGGAACCCATCACTCAACTAACATTTTGTTTGACTGTGGTAGTGTTTGAAACCAGATGTAGCGACCACTCAGGAAGTGCAGTATGCTCAACTCTGTGAAACAACCCTATGCGGAAAGGCCCATTCAGTTAACATCTTGGTTCACGAAGTTACTAAAGTTTCAAGACACTTGTGTGGCAGTGAAGGTACGTGTTACATACTCCACTCGGGAAAAAAAGAGAGTTTGAAAGTATCATTCAAGGTACATCTTGTTCCACTTACGTAAACCGTTTTTGAAAACATCTGTGGAGACCACAGATAGCACGGCAGGATACTCAACTTTGTGAAACAACACTGTGCGCGATGCATCCTTCAATTACCCTCTAGTCTCACCAAGTTGGTAATGTTTGACAACACGAATGAAAGTGTACGGGAAGTGCCGTGCCTTCCAGTCTGGGAAGGAACACGGTGGGGAGCCCATCATTCATCCAACATCTTGTTGGACTATGTTAGGAGTGTTTGAAACGACCAATATATGCAGTCCTGTGTGATCAAGTCTGTGAAACCACAGTCTACTTCCTGTTTCACTGCGTGGGTCATGTTTCAAAACACATGCGTGGAGTATAAATAATTGTTCTATACTCAATCCTGTGAGTAAAATCTAGGGGGATTCCAGGTTTAAACCTCTGTAGTGTTTCTGGGTGTTAGTAGTGCTTGAATTCAGATGGCAACACTAATGAGGGAAGTTTAATATGCCAACCTTTGTGAAATCACACTGTGCGGGATGCAGCACTCTGTGACCGTCTTGATTCACAAAGAGAGTAACATTTGAAATCACACGTATAGAGGTAGGAGCAACGTGTTATACTCACAACCCTGAGAAAACACTGTGGGATACACTGCATTCCACAAACATCTTGTTTCATTATGTGAATGGTGTTCGAAGACAAAATATTCGTTGAATAAAGTTTTACCCACAGCGTTCCTTCACATCGTTGAGTAGATAACACATACCTTCATGCATATGTTTTCAAATATTACTAAGTCAGGGAATTAAGATACGACTAGCCGCATTCCTCACAGTGTAGTTTCACAGAGCTGAGGATACTGCATTTCCTACATTGGTTTGCGCATCATTTTTCTAACACTACTAACATACTGTAAAAGATGTATGCCTTCTCCACAGTGTTCTTTCACATGATTGAGTGTATTAAGTGTATTTCACTTTCCTTATACTACCATGCGTGTGTTTACAAAAGGTTACTTAGTGAAAAAGATGTTATCTGAATTGTGCATTGTTCACAGTGTTGGTTCACAGAATTAAGGCTAGTGTTCTTTCCTCATTGGTCTCCATGTGTTTCCACAAACTACTAACAGTAAAATAATATGTCAGTTCAGTGATAAGTTCCCCACAGTGTTCTTTCACTGAGGTGAGTGTATAACAATTTATACTCCAGTCATATGTGTTTAAGAATTACAAACTTAGTAATACAAAGCAGTAACTGAATAAAGGATTCTGCTCAAAGCTGTTTCACAGAGCTGAGAATACAGTACTTCTCTCATTGATCTATGCATCTATTTTGAAACCCTACATAGTGGAAAAAAGATGTTAGTTCAATGATGGGTTCCTTTCAGTGATCTTTCACAGAGTTGGGTATCTCATACCTATTATTGCCATGAATGTGTTTTGAACATTGCTATCTTAATGAAACTACATGGTAACTGAATGATGTAGTCCATGTAGTGTTATTTCACAGAATACAGTATACCACACTTCCCTCATTGGTCTCCACATCTGCTTTCAAACACTAATAACATAGTGAAACAAGATGGTAATCGAGTGACTTATTCCTCACAGCGTTCTTTCACAGATTTAGATTTACCTTACACTTCCATGCATGTGTTTTGAAACATTATTAACAGAGACACAAGATGTTGATAGAAGGTCTCATTTTGCACAGATTGTTTCAGAGTTGTGGATACTGCTCTTTGCTCATTGTTTCGGCATCTGTTTTCAAACCCCACTAATATAGTGAAACAAGATGTTCGTTGAATGATGCATTCTACAGAGTGTTCTTTCAGAGTTGACTGTCTCACTCTTACCTTTTACTTCCGTGCATGTGTTTACAAACCTTAGTAAAATAAGACGGTAATTGTTTTCGGTATTCCGCACATCGTTGTATCACAGAGCTAAGGATACCCCGTTTCCCACGTTGGTGTGTGTCAGCATCTAAATTCAAACAATAAAAGGGGCTCTTGGGTGGCTCTGTAGGTTAAACATTCTGACTTCGGCTTAGGTCATGATCTCATAGTTCATGGATTTGAGCCCGTGTCAGGTTCTGTGCTGACAGCCAGCTCAAAGCCTGTAGCTGGCTTCGGATTCTGTATCTGCCTTTCTCTCTGACCTCCCCTTGTTCATGCTGTCTCTCAGAAATAACTAAAACATTTAAAAATTTAAAAATAAATTAAAAATTCAAACAATAACATAGTGAAAAAAGATCTAGTTGAGTGATGCATTTCATAGAGGGTTTTTCACAAAGTTGAGTGTCTCACCCTTACCTTAGACTTCCCTGCATGTGAGTTCAAAACATTATTAACTTGGCGAAACAAGACTGTAACTCTATGTTGCATTCAGCACAGTGCTCTTTCACAGAGCTGAGGATACTGTATTTCCCACGTTGGTCTCCGCATGTTTTCAAATACTAACATAATGAAACAAGATGTTAATTGAGTGATACATTCCCCACAGTTTCTTTCTCAGAGTATAATGTGTAACACTTTCCTTATACTTCCATGCGTGTGTTTTGAAACATTACCAACTTAGTGAAACTAGATGGTTACTGCATGCAGCATTCCTCACTGTGTGGTTTCTTAGAGTGGAGTATTCTGCATTTCCCTCTCCTCTCTGCATCTGTTTTCGCTACTTATAGTGAAACCCAATGTTTGCTGAGTGAAGCATACCACACAGTGTTCTTTCACAAGGTCTCACACTTACCTTATACTTCCATGCATGTCTTGCCGTACATTTCTAACCGTGAAATAAGAAGGCAACTGAATCTTGCATTCTGCACAGTGTTGTTTGACAGTTGAGGATACTTCTTTTCCCTCCTTTGTCTCTGCATATGTTTTCACCCAACTAACATAGTGAAGTGAAACAAGATGTTAGTCAAGTGATATATTTACCACAGTGTTCTTTCACAGAGTTGACTTTCTAAAACTTACATTACACTCCCAAGCATGTGTTTTCAAACATTGCTGTTAGTGAAACAAGGTAACTGAAGCATTCTTCACAGAGTTGTTTAACAGAGCTGAGGACACTGCACTTCCCTCATTATTCTCTGCATATGTTTACAAACACTACTAAAGTAGTGAAACAAGATGTTATTTGAATGTGTTCCCCACAGTGGTCTTTCACAGAGTTGAGTGTACAACGTTTATCTTGTTATTCTGTTTCAGTTCGTTAACGGGCACCCTGGCAGGAGTGTTTTAGAAATTTATTCCAATGAGACTTGCTACTATTTATTAAGAACCTAAGAGCTCTCCCCATTTATCCTTCTTACACAAAGCCTAACATATACAAATTTGTGAGAAAAAAAATCAAAATTTCTTTTTTCCTTTCATAGTTTGTCAAGTCGATTCCATATTCATTCTGTGGTTGGCAGAATGAAGACAAGAAAGGTCGGTTGGTGAGGCCACTGGTATGCCATCGAATATTGACTTAATGACACTTCGGATCAAGCAGTGTTTTAGCTACACCAGACAGGGTTCTTCTCAGTAACTCAGCGTTTGTTAGGAGACAGATACAAAAAGAACATTATAGTTGATCTTTAAACAACGCACTTCTGCACAATGAAAAAAATCTGTATCACTTCTCGTTTCCTTCCAAATCTAACTGCACTGCTACACTAATCATGTACTGTTGACTTTCGAAGACTTCCTGATAACATAAAGTCAACCAACACATATTTTTTTATGTAATTTATGTGCTAGATTGTATTCTTATAAAGCAATAGAGAATATAAAATGTTATTAGGAAAGTGGTAAGAAAGAGAAAAAATGGGACTGTACTGTATTACTGAAAAAATATTTGCTTATAAATAGACCCATGCAGGTCAAACCCACATTGTTCAAGGGTCAACTATACGTGACAGTAACAAAAGGGCAATGATAAAGCAGTACATGAAGGGTAGTCATTACGAAGAGGAGATCAACTCTGCTTTGAGGATTCAGGGAAGGCTTGATAGGGATAGATAATCAAGCTCTCTCTTGAAAGACAGTTGGAGTGGATTCAAGTTCCCATCAGAGGCCATACCTTGTGCCAAAGAGAGGAGGTATGGTACAGTTGAGAGTTTGGTAGTGTTGGATGGTAGGTCCAAAGTGGGGTGGAGAAAGCTGCAGAAGAATGCTTTGGCGACCTGGGCAAATGGGATGAGATCACGGAGGGTCTCCTCTTCCAGGTTCAGGAACTTGGGCCATTATCTCTAATAAAAGGAGAATTTTTGAAGGATATTAAACAGCCTGTACTGGATGCTTTCTGTCTGCCTTTCCATGTATGCTCTCCATCGTCTTTGGTCTGTCTGTACTTTAGGAGGCCAACTTCCATTCATGACACCAGTTGGTATCTTAGTTTCCTAGGATTGCCATCACAAAATACCACAAACCAGGTGGCTTATTCATTAACAGTTCTGGAGGTTGGAAGTCTGGAACCCAGGCGTCAGCAGGATTGATTTCGTCAGGAGGCTCTGAAGGAGAGTCTGTTTATGCCTCTCTCCTAGCTTCCGGTATTTGCTTGCTGGGCCATTCTTAGCTTGTGGATGTGTCATTCCAATCTCTGCTGGTCTTCACACGACATATTCCACCATGTCTCTAAGAAGACAGCATCATAGGTGGGTGACTGTGAACTGGGGAAAATAAAAACGGACCGCGATACGGAAGCATGGAGGGGAGTTATCGCTCCACACCCCCGTGGAGAGACAAAGGGAAAAGAGTAGCTAAAACTGCTCCTAGAACTCTCCCTGGAAAAGATAAACCTCAGAAAGGAGAGGGATCCTATCACCCCATCTCTAACCACAGGGTGTTCAGAGAGAAATGCTCTCTCTATCTGCGAGGCTTCTTTGGGCTGGGTGCCCCTGTCCCGGAAATTCCCTCTGCTATAGACTGTATGGCAGGGACTCGGTCGGCATCAGGAGAAACTGCTCCCTTAGTCTATTCCCAGCTAGGAAGAGCCCTTGGTTGTGCTTGTGGGATTACATTTTAGGTGTTATCATTACTGCACATGCAGTAAGAACTGGACATGACACTGGGTTCAGGACGTAAAACATGGCCCACTTTGGCTGCACCCACTGCACAGTGAGTTTGGACCCAAAAGAGTGATTTGCAATGCTTAGTTCCAGAAGGGACTGGAGCACCGCCGTTTTTCTCCCCACAACCACCAAGGCAGGGCCTCAGGGAGCGGCCCACAGTGACCCATAGTGGAGGCTAGACCCACCTGTCATTGCATAGCTACTTTGTTACCTGACCTGGATAGATGCTACATACAGAAACAGACAGCTCCACTCCGAAGACCAGTATTGATGTATTGCCGTGATTAACGGCAATTTTGCTATTCAGATATATTCTCCTTTATCTCATTCTTCTCTCTCCCCTTGGACTGGGTATTCTGGTTATAGGTTTGCTTAAAGAGTCATATCTAATCCATTCTCCATACATATTCTACACCTCTGTCGTTACTTTCCTTCCTGTCTCTCTGGAATAATCAGACCATATAGTTTCCAGGGTAACCTTATCTTCTTTTTTTTTCTCTCCTCACCTCCTGATGTATTCTCCTTTTTCTCTATTTGAATTAAGCCTTTTAGTCTATCTGCCTTGTCAAACTTCAATTTCTCATTCTCCCTACCCCTGTCACTTCTTTTTGTATATGTTCTTCTATCAGCACTGCCTCCACGCCGCTCTTTATTAGTAGCTGGGATTTCTGGTTTCGTGTTTTAAACTGTCTT